>OY856188.1:82399772-82503623 GCA_963693315.1 Diogma glabrata
GCTAGATGATTTGGTTCCGAATAATTTTTTTCTTCATCCGTTATATAAAAAATTTTCAAAGACGTTTAAATTTGGTTGTCAGAATATGGAAGCAAATTTCTGAATATTATAATAAATAATTGTTAATTGAAATATATAATTGTTTGCGATAAAAGTAGGTATGAATGTTTTTGGTAATAAATTTTTCTAAATAATTCATGTTGTTAGTCTGATTAATAAATTTTCAGATGTTTTTTTTATCTTTGTTCTTTGAAGTTATGTTGTGTGATTTGTTGATCGTTATTTATAAGAAATTTTTTGAATTTTCAATTAAATATATATTTGTTTTCGGTAAAAATAGGTATGTATACTTTTTAGTAGTTATTTTTCTATATAATTTTGTACGTGAGCAATTTCACGAAGATTCAACAACGTTTTGACTTGACCCCTTTTAATTTTGATTATTTTTTGTTTATAGATAGTCTTTGATAAATAAAAAATACAGGTTCTCTTAGAATTTTTTTTTTCGACCAGGGGTCTTCACAGGGTGCCCCTCAACATTTGTTATTTTGTGATGTGAGTGCATTTTGACGAGCGATTGTAGAAAAACTACTCAATCGATTTTCATAAATGATATGTCGTTGAATAGGTATTAGAACAAAGTTTTTAAAAATGTACTGTTAATTTTTTGAAATAACTTTTAACAGTGTAACATAAGAAAAAAACGGTGTAATTGAAAAAAAGATGGCATAGCCTTTTTTTTTTTTTTAAACTAAATTGAAGCTTATTTTATATCTAACAACTTGTGAAAGTTTAGGAGATGCGGTATTTTTTGTTTTAGAGATAAAATTCGTTGTGCATATGACTGTCGGGAATCAGTTTTTTTTGTTCTGAAGGAAAATTATAAAAATGGCGATTTTTAGATTCAGATTTTTTTTTTATGTTAAATATCAAATATTTTATTATTAAATGAACTTTTTAAAAAGCAATTTCAGTCAAGTTCAGCAAAATTTTGCGACATTTTGACTCGACCCTTTTTAATTTGGTTTATTTTTAGTTTATAGATAGCGTTTGATAAATGAAAAATACGGCTTCAAGTAGAATTTTTTTAAATATAGACCAAAATAAACCAAATTAAAAAGGGTCGAGTCAAAATGTCGCAAAACTTTGCTGAACTCGACTGAAATTGCTTTTTAAAAACTTCATTTAATAATAAAATATTTGATATTTAACATAAAAAAAAATCTGAATCTAAAAATCGCCATTTTTATAATTTTCCTTCAGAACAAAAAAAACTGATTCCCGACAGTCATATGCACAACGAATTTTATCTCTAAAACAAAAAATATCGCATCTCCTAAACTTTCACAAGTTGTTAGATATAAAATAAGCTTCAATTTAGTTAAAAAAAAAAAAAAAAAAAAGGCTATGCCATCTTTTTTTCAATTACACCGTTTTTTTCTTATGTTACACCGTTAAAAATTATTTCAAAAAATTAACAGTGTACATTTTTAAAAACTTTGTTCTAATACCTATTCAACGACATATCATTTATGAAAATCGATTGAGTAGTTTTTCTACAATCGCTCGTCAAAATGCACTCACATCACAAAATAACAAAAATTGAGGGGCACCCTGTGAAAACCCCTGGTCGGAAAAAAAAAATTCTAAGAGAACATGTATTTTTTATTTATCAAAGACTATCTATAAACAAAAAATAATCAAAATTAAAAGGGGTCAAGTTAAAACGTTGTTGAATCTTCGTGAAATTGCTCGTGTATTCATGATAGTATGATTAACAAATTTCCAGATATTTAATTCTCTTTGCTTCGGATCCTACACCAGAAGTTATGACATGAAAAATAACAACAAGGAAAAACTAAGAATATAAATCTTTATGTTTATGATAACCATAGTTTTCAGAATAAGATAATACATTGCGTGATTTATTTATAGTTAATCGTAGTATATAAGAAAACTTTTTGGAGCAATTTTCGGAACAACTTTCTTTTTAAATTAAATAATTAACATAAGTTTTAAAGCATTTAGGCAACATCAAGTAGTTTGAAAATACATAACATCGTATCGGGGTATAAAATTTATTTGACAAGTAAAAAAGCAAGTTAATATAAAAAGTAATAAAACAGTTTACTATACTCTAAGAAAATATTCACGTATGTACAGTTGTAATTAAACAGATTGTTTCGTTAACTGGTCTATACCCATAATTTAACAAAAACTATAACACCTATTAGTTTTCAAGTAATGTTGAAATTGAGGTTTCATTATTTTCTAGCTATTACGATTTTTTTCCACTATTAACTTAATAATGACAAACTGTTTACATATCATTTTTTAAAAATATACATGAGCGAAAATTTTCTTACTATTTAATAACCTAATAAACTGTTTTTGTAATAACTCCATTTTATTAACTTTTACTTTTCAGTATAAAAATATATAAACCTATTTGATTAAGTTATTCGAAGAACTATCCGTTTACAACATGCCAGAAATAAAAAGAAAGTGTCTTCGAACCATACAAAGAGAAAATAGAGTAAGAGACCAAAGCAGAACAGAAGCTGAAACAACCCTTGAAAGACAATCAAGATACAGAAACGACAAAGAAAATAAGCAAAGAAAGAGAAAAACGGAAATAACCCCCGAAAGATTATTAAGACAGATAAAAGACAGAGAAGAACATCAAAGAAGAAGAGAATCTGAAGCAACACCCGAAAGAGAATCAAGACTACAGCGAGTCCAAAGTGGAACAAGTGCTGCTCGAATGCGTATCTGGAAAAATTTAGAGTACGTAGCTTTTAGCTATCATCCATCAGCAGATTATTCATCTGACCCTTCGTGCAGTATTGGATCAATGTCAGTTACATGCCAATTCTGTGAAGCAAAGAAGTGGAACATCAGGTATGTGCTGTAGTCAAGGAAAAATTAAACTACCTCAATTGATGGATCCACCCGAACCACTACGTAGCTTTCTGATTGGAGATTCAGCTGAATCAAAACATTTTCTGATGAATATCAGAAGATATAACTCATGTTTTCAGATGACATCTTTTGGCACTACAAAGAAAATCAGAGTACCGGGCTACAATCCAACATTCAAAATTCAAGGACAAGTGTATCACTGCATTGGAAGTCTAAACCCTCTACCAAATGAAGAGCCTAAGTTTTTACAAGTATATTTTGTTGGAAATAGTACACAACAAGCAGAACAACGCTGCAAAATAGTGCCGCAAACCAAGCTGCCCATAGTACTTCAATTACAAGATATACTAAATCATCATAACTCCTACATTAATAGCTTTAAAATGACCATGGAAAAGATTGGACCCGAATTTAAAGTAGTAATCTTGCTTAGCAGACAAACCCCCACATGGAGAGCATGAGAGGCGGTTCAATGCACCGACTACATCAGAAGTTGCTGTTATCATGGTGAGAGAACAACATGGAGAAAGAGACATTGTTTTAGAAGAAAGAAGTGGCACCATAAAGAAAATCCCTGAAACGCACAGGTCATATGATGCACTGCAGTATCCACTAATTTTTTGGCAGGGTGAGGATGGTTATCATTTTGATCTTCGACAAATGAACCCAAATACAACAATGTCTTTAACGAAGAAAATTTCTGCCATGGACTTTTATGCGTACAGGCTGATGGTGCGCTCTTCCAATTTCAACATACTGCTGAGAAGCAAGGATCTGTTCCAACAATTTATTGTAGATATGTATGCAAAAATAGAAAGTGAAAGGTTGAGATATATTCCACTCAATCAGAGGATGCTCAGAGTGGAACAATATGCACATTTGAAGGACGCCATTATTAACGATGGAAATGTTGGCGACATTGGACAGTTAATTATCTTGCCTGCCAGCTTTACCGGTGGTCCCAGGTACATGCATGAGCGTACTCAAGATGCCATGACCTATGTAAGAAACTACGGTAGGCCGGACCTCTTTATCACTTTTACATGCAATCCAAGTTGGATAGAGATACAAGAAGAACTATATATCTCACAAAAACCACATGCTCGTCATGATTTGTTAGCAAGGGTATTTTATCAAAAGCACAAAACACTTATGACTCTCATCACAAACGCCAATATTTTTCGCGAAGTTCAATGTCATATGTACACAATAGAGTGGCAGAAACGAGTACTTCCTCATGCCCACATTCTGGTTTGGCTAAAAGCCGCATTACATGTTCACCGAGTAGATGACTTTATCAGTGCAGAAATCCCAAACCCACAAGAAGACCCAGGACTTTACAACAGTGTAACAAAACACATGGTGCCTGGTCCCTGTGGATCTTTAAATTCTAACTCTCCATGTATGAAGAATGGAACTTGTACAAAGAGATTCCCACGTTAATTATTGAAAGATACACATACTTGGCAAGACGGATATCTACTATACCGTCGTAGAACATCAATTTTCGAGGTTCAGATATTTCGGTGGACAATGCGTGGATTGTTCCGTATTGTCCTTTATTAACAAAAAATTTCAATGCACATATCAATGTTGAATATTGTAATTCGGTGAAGTCGATAAAGTACGTCTGTAAATACGTCAACAAAGGATCAGATATCCCAGGTAACAATTTCGCCTAAATTTTTTTAATTATTCCAACTTAACTTGAGAAAGCATTGTGTAAGACCATATTATTCAAGTTTTACCTAAAAAAAGCTTGTAAAAGACTAGATTCACTAAGTTTCTTATATAATTCCTTAAGTAAAGCTTAATTCAATAATAAATATTTAGGGCATATTAAAGCAAATGTTACTCAAGTATAATACCTTTTATAAGGTTTTATTCACATATAACTTTTATGGTAGTATTCAAGATGTTTTTACTCAAGAATTCTATCCCTTATATAAACCTTTATTAAAGTACATCTCTTAGGAAGAATCCAAGAAGATTCTTACCCAAGGATAGTTCCTTGTATACGACTTTATTAATATATAATAATTTTAGTAGTATTCAAGAAAATTGTTACTCAAGTAATATTTCTTATATACGGCTGTTTTCAATGAATATTAAAAGATTTACAACAAATCGATCTGTCAATATTTTTGACAGTTCGTTGTTTAATTCGCGATTGTGTGTTTTTTTATTAAATCACTGATCGATGCGTTTAAAAAGTTAACAAACCTTTAAGAACTTTAACAAACTATTATTGATTAATACAAAAGATTATTTCAAAATAGTAGAGATATTTTCGTCAACGGAAATTTGCAATTGCCATTATTCCGCAACCATTTAATCAAACGTTTCTGATGATGGTTTATATATTGATTGAGATTTACCATTTCTGATGATGGTTTATATAATGATTTGAGATGGTCAACA
Organism: Diogma glabrata; assembly: GCA_963693315.1. Lineage (NCBI taxonomy): Eukaryota > Metazoa > Arthropoda > Insecta > Diptera > Cylindrotomidae > Diogma > Diogma glabrata. The sequence continues at coordinate 82,405,116 of OY856188.1, forward strand.
TATAAATAAACTGATGATAGTTTGTCATACAATTCGTTTTTGTATTAAATGTATGTAATCGCCATATTGTGCGCAATTTGCTTGGGAAAAAATTATAGCAAAACTTGCAACAGATTGCAACTGACTTATGGAAAATATAACGTAGAACGTTTATTTAATATTATCATTTAACATTTATTTCTTAGCCAGCCAAATTGTGCAACTGATCGTAATGCCAACCACAGCATACTATACCCCTTACGAGGCTTGAGTAATACTTTTATTCTGTATTGAGTAACGTTTTATTCCTGTCGTGGAAAATGATTTAATGAACGAGTGCGTAAGGGTAAACGATGAGGAAGTCATTATCGGGCCTGTGTTCGATTCCTGCCAGGCACGTTTTTATTTATGAATTTTATTTTTCTTTTCCTTTTTTTTATTTTATTTTTATTCTTTAGTCATTTTTAATCGTACAATTGAATGGAAACACATGCGTAGATATCGTATATGAATACGCAAAATTATTTCCATTTCGAGATTGTCCTCAATCATAACCAATATTATTTTTAACAAAAACCCATATATTCTCATTTTAGGAAACCATTAGTACACTTTTATATGCATTCCTAATCAAATGTTTGAATAAAAATTAATTCATAGTCGTGGTAGTGGTTCGAAACTTGAAATGTGTACAAATAATTTGTTAAACAATAGTGATTAAGTTTCAATTTTCTTTATGACAGCTGCTAAATAGAGAAGTGGATAGCGTACGGTCCTGGAGAATCAAAGGTTATGAGTTCGATCCCCGCTACAGGCGTTTGTAAAGATGCGAAATGTGTAAAATAAATTGTAATTTTCGATAAAAGATTAACTCAATAGCAGCAATATACAAAAAAAGGAGTTTAATGCGCCTGATAGCGGCTCCAATTTAAATAAGTGGACTGTATGAATTTAGACGACAATTGATGAAGTTTGGATCTGCTACCACAACGTCACTCATCAATAATTTTGATGACAACTATCAGCATACTAATTAAATTTACTAAAACTTGTTGAATAACATGAATATATAAATTAACGAAGATTTGTTGAATAATATCAAGATATAAATTAACGAAGACTTGTTGACTAATATCAGCATATAATTAAATTGACGAAAACTTGTTGAATAACATCAATATATAAATTAACGAAGACTTGATGACTGATATCAGCATATAATTAAATTGACGAACACTTGATGACCAATATTAGCATATAATTAAACGAAGATGTGATGACTAATATCAGCATATAATTAAAATACCGAAGACTTGATGATAAATATCAGCATATTAACGACATAACGATGACTTGCTAATATCAGCATAAATTGACGAAGACTTGATGAATAATATCAACATATAATTAAATTGACGAAAACTTGATGACTAATATTAGCATAAAATTAAACGAAGATGTGATGACTATTATCAGCATACAATTACATTGACGAACACTTGTTGATAAATGGTCAGCATATAATCGACATAACGATGACTTGCTAATATCAGTATAAATTGACGAAGACTTGATGAATAATATCAACATATAATTGACGAAAACTTGTTGACTAATATATTAGCATATCGTTAAACGAAGGCTTGATGATACATTTAAATATATAATTTAATTGACGACAACTTGATGACTAATATATTAGCATATCGATTAAACGAAGACTTGATGACTGATATCAGCATATAAATTAAATTACCGAAAACTTCATAATAAAATTTCAGCATATAAGTTAAACGAAGATTTTGTTGATAAGTGATCAGCATATAGTTAAATAAAGGCTTGATGATGCATATCAGCATATAAATTAAATTACCGAAAACTTGATGATAAAATTTCAGCATATAAGTTAACGGTGGCGATGACGAAAGCTGATTGCAATAACAGTATCATTCGCCGTTATCATTAGTATCTACAAAGATGAAGAAAAAACAATTATTAGCACAACTAAAAACTGACACTTCAACCACATGTAGCTAGCACATATGTGCTGATCACTAAATCATATCTCCATCCATTACTGGAGACAATAAATTAAGAGCACAACGATAAAAAACTCGCCTTTTATATCATCAGTTTAATTTACAATGAAATAACTTTATTTGATGATTAACTTATACATTTTCTTTAACAGAACACAACATAAGTTTTAAAATAAACAAAATTGGGTGATAGACCACCACAAACTAAAATACAATTTTCTAATCGACCATGATTAATTAAAATTAAAAATAATAAGAGAATTAAATTCCAAAATGTTACCATATATATATATGTCACCCACAACATTCTCTCAAGAGTTAGCAGCATCGATGTTTACAACTTGAACTATTTAATTTGATCAACAAATTATTTCGATGAACAAAATACTATGTAGGTTTTTTTTGAACTTATTGCAGTTGGATACACTGCTGATGAAAACTGATATGTAAATATTGTAAATCAAAACAAATAAAGTAAGTTGAAAAGTTATCTATGAAATGTATTTTATCAACGAAAACTGCTTTTTCTTTCAGATGCTGTGGTGATATTCATATTATTTGGAACGCTGACGAAAATAATTAAGTTAACTTTAACATTTGATGTAAGTTCTTAAACTATAATATCGTTACAATTAAGAATTATCATTAATAAATTTTTATATTTTACAGATAAATGAAACAAAACTAATTAATGGAAATTAATAATAATGAAAAACTGCATTGACGGTGGATAAGGAGATTTCGGATAGTTATGATTTTTGGATAACAAATTTTGTATTTATTTTTAGACTACCTTATCCGGCGTCAACACATTCCCCGCCGTTAAAGTGTAACTTTAACAATATGTCTCATATAAATTAAATTATAGAAATTAAGACAGTAAATCATTTAGGCATTACTAACTAGACGAATACAACATTAATGGCTTTAAGATTAGTACAATCAATGTAAAGGATCTATTTAATAGTAATAATAAAAATCTGTTTAACTTTAATTTTTTAGAATGTATGATAACATCTTCTGATAATAAATTAACAATAAATCTTCGAATTTGAATTTCACTAGCTAATCGACATGAAACAATTGACTAAATATTTATACATTGATGTAATAACCCTTTGAATAGGTCTGTATAGATGTAACTGTGTGATTAATGGTTGAAATATTGGAAAAAATGTGACGAAGAATTGAGATATTGGACTAAATATGATTGTGTGTAGACGAAGAATTGGATCTTAAAATCGAACAACTCAGAACCAACTCCGAATGAGTGAAGCTATCGAGGAACTGGATCAATATAAACTTAGTAAACGACGAAGATCCGAGTGAACGATGAAGATCATATATAAACGAAGAAATAATTTGACAATTGTGTGACGACGACAAAAATATAATCATGTATAGACGAAGAGAATTCATGATATTGTAACGACGAAAGATCATGAAATCTTGATATGTGACGACGATAATTAATCATGTATAAACGAAGAGACTCCAAGATTTTTTAACGACGAGAGATCATGAAATAATCTTCATATGTGACGACGATAAAAAATGTTAATACATAATGACGAAACAATATGATATGTACCTCCGTGAATGAGGATGGAACTAAGGCAATTAATTCTGAGGATGATCAAGTTAATTTCATAATGCAAGCGAGTACACGTTATGATGCTAAATAATAGAAAATTTGTAGTTCTCCATAGTTCGCGGCATATTACGAAACAACATGAACACAAGTGAACAGCTCAGGATAACTTATAGGTTCAGTGTAAATCACCGATATGCTGGTTATTCAAATAATGTAATTATCAAGGAATGTGCTTAGCACAGTAAGGACACATTGTGATCAAGATGAAATCAATCACTCAAAGCGAATGTACTGATGATGTGTCATGTAGACCCAGCTTGAACAAATCATTGAACAATTAACCGTGGAGAATTGATATGATTTACCGATGGTAGAACAATCTACAAGTGATGACGATTGGATTGCTTATTTTTTAAACGATAATTAACATATACGAATAGTTTCAATTTTTTAACTTGGTTGGCACAACTGATGTATGCGTTGAGTAGACATAGCTTGAAACAATTAATAAACCTTAGATTTGGGTAATTATAACACAATAAACCCAATAGCAAAAACAACTGGTATAAATTTTATGCTGTGTGGACATAGCTTGATGATACCTATACATTTGTGTGGACTACCATCTAATAATAAAGACTGATATCGAACGGTTGAGAGATGACCCTTGGTTGAATTGACACAACGTCTGTACGACGAAATGGGACTGTCAGACTCACTCTGTCAAAATAACGAAGACAAACTACAGAAGTGAAGTCTGTTGGAATAACGATAGGAACCAAAAACGACGACAAATAACAATTCTAATCATCTCCAAATATCAGCGGATGTTGATCACATCAATGACAAGATTCATTCTCTCGGACCAGGATATCACGGTACTGTATCGGCTTAAGAATAATGTACAAGTATAGAACCACAGTAATGATAGATGAAGATTATACGCTGCTTCAAAATATAATAGGTTGGAAATAGGTCACAATGTTAACTGGTATGCAGGTATAATTAAGTTGTAGAGACGTGGAATGCTGTTGATGTCTCTTCCGTAATGCTGCTTTAAGTAGGCGGCAAATCATAGCTTGACGAATATTCTCTCAAGAGATAAGTTTGAGTATACTTCGGATAAAAATATTCGAAGCAACATTTTTGTTAATACACTCCAATGAGAGGTATGTGCATAGCTTGAGGACACTTATAGACCACAAAACGACGAAGGACGAAGACATCTTAATTCCGTTCATTAGCGTCATTCTAATGAGGAATAAAATGCCGGGAAAAAATGGTGTGTATCGTATCCTCGATCAATAATGAATAAATATTGAAGGACGTACACTGGAAAACTGTGAAAACGGACCATACGAAGTCGGTATCAAAAACAACGAACAAGTACCTGAAGTGGTGTATCCGGTTACATGATTACAAACGTTCAGCAAAGACATTACAGGTATTGTCAATCGGCAGAATACTTGGTTTATTACAATTCGTTTCAGTTCAACAAGTACAACCAGATGGATCGTCGCAATCTGAGTTCCTCCGGGTTCTATTTAAATATAACAAAGCAAAACTAAAATTGATACCAAGATGCTAACTACGATAAATAACTATTTATTGAACAGAAAATTCTACTAAAGGAAGTCGATACAAGTAGCGAATTCAAAACTACTAATGACAATATAATCCTTTAATTGACGAACAAGATCCATTACAGTAAAACGAACTGGTATAATGATTCTCAAATTCCACTTATCCTAAACGTCTTATTGCAAACCAAATTACACTAATATACGATGAAACTAACTAGTGAATTCAAATTCCTAATGACGATGAATGTTATATTAAGGACCAACTTCTATACGACGAACGGCTAATGACGTAAAATTGTAACGAAGAGAACAAACTATTCTGAAAGTCACATTCAAATAGATTACAACGTTACGAACAATGATTCCAAAACCATTTTACCTAAACATCCTCATTTTACATCAAAAATTATACTAATGAACGACGGAATAAATAAAGTTTTCAGATTACTAGCGACGATGACTATTATATTAGACACCAAATTGTATATGACGAATGAATAGTCATATAGATGACTAGGGAGTTAAAACTGTAACGAAGACAACAAACTTGATTCTGGAAATCAGTCTCTATTAAGCTACGACGAGACAAATAATGATTTTAAACTAGTAACGAGGAGTTTATTGAAAATCGAATTCTGAATTCTGACAAAGTACGACGAACTGAATAACGATTTTTTAAGCATTATCGACGACAACACCTTTATTGATTTTCAAAATATTAACGACGATTTGATCAATCTAACAAGATGTGACGAGTAACTCTAAAGTACAATGAATAATGACATTATTGCTAAGGTACGACGAAATTAATAAAGTTCCACAACATTAACAAAGATTTAATTGAAAATCGAATTCTAATAAAGGTTCGACGAAACGAATAACGATTCTCAAAATGACAATGGAATAACCCCTTTTAAAAACACTAACGACAGATAACAATTTTAGTTTGTACTTCACATTCTTAAACATTATAACGGAGACGAATAATGACAAACCATCAACGACGATTGAAAAGTGAGTCGAATTCTAATAAGATATGATGAATAATTAATTAATCAATACAAATAAAGAATGTAAACCTTGTAAGGTTTACCGTTATAGATAACGGCAACCTTAACAGAAATCATATGAGAATGTAGATCTATTTTTGAACCGCAGCATTATTTTACCCGCTAGGCATCAGGGGAGAAGTGGGATGGGTTTTGGTTCAACCAAACATATGATTTTATTATATGCTGCATTACCGGAAAATAAAAAAAAAACTTCACAAAACGATCACTGTAACTGTAACTAACCTATATCATTCATCTATCACGCCAATATATTCCGAAGCCGTAATTTTCTCTGAATTAAAAAGGCATGCTTCCTACTTCCTCAATCTCCCATGACTCTCAAAACACAATTCTAGTTATAACTCATTATATTTCTATATTAAATCACGAAAGCTTGTATTTAAATTAACACCATACATTTAAGTTTTTGACTAAAGCTAAAGAAATTGAAGTAATTAAGTCATATTCGTATTTTATAAGGAAAGAAAACAAAAACAAATTAGCCTAACGAACTAGCATAATAAATTAACAAGTTAACGAAATAAATAAATTTGATCAATTAATAAACATGCTAAATAAATAAATAAATTAGCTTAATAAATAAATAAGTTAAATAAATAAACTAGCTTAGTAAAGGAACCTGTTAAAACAATATATAAATAAGCTTAATAAATAAACAAATTAGCTTACCTGAGCTAGTAACCTGCCAAAAGCGCTTTTAGTGTCACCTTACTCATCAAGAAAAAAAAATTGCTATTCTAAAAATTATTAACGTTAACTAACAACAAAAATCAATTATTTGCTTAGCATATACATAAATGATATATAAACAAAGAAAAACACAAAATTAAATTTGCACTTATAATACACGAAGATATACAATCCAGCTACAGTACGATCTGAATTGGTTACTAAATTGGTTTCCGGTTTACTTTTCAATTTAATTTACAGAGTATGCTGTTTTCTTTTCAATTTAATTTACCGAATCCAATTAGGTAACGTGCTTAATACGGTTGGATACTTGTTTGTGGTATCCTAAGGAAACAGTTATAACGGATGCGTATTTAGATTTTTTTTTGTTTTAATTCTTCATCTAACCTACTTCATCGCCAACAACTTTTAAGCTGGAGGATAATAATTCCAGGTCCAGGCAATTCCAATAAACCTAAGATAAATATGACTTAATTCACAAACAATCGAACTAATTTACCCGTCGCGTAACTCGCTTACCTGATCGGTTTAGGTTACACTAATTTCACAGTAAAACAATTCCGTATTATGTAGTGTATTTAGTAATGTATTAAGAAATAACTCAAACAAAAGCAATTGAAATAACTGATGCACTACTTTTTGTGAATATTGAAAACTTGGAATTATCACTTATAATTTGTTACTAGATTTTATTAAAGTTTAATTTCATGTACTCACTGTCGTACACTTTCAAAATGAATGTTTAAAATTTGCAACAGCAAAATTCTGTAGTAACTACATAAATAAATGATTGTAATCAGGTTTTCGTAAAACCAGGAAAAACGGGATAAAGTTTGATTAAATAAAATGCGAATTAAATGATGATGATTCATTTTTTTATTTATGCAGTGCTGTTGCATTATAATGAAATATAGGGGCTGGAACTACATTTTACTTTCAATGAAATGTGTTACAAATCGTGGGGACGACCCAACACCCTGAGAATCTATAGCCGGGCTTCACCTGCTTGTTTAACCTTTAATATCTTTTAAATGGTACACCCCAAGACTTTTACCTTCGAGATCTTCCATCTCATATGCGACATTTCCAACGGGCTTACGAATTCGGGCCTTTTGGAATTTGGGAGCAAATTTGGAGGAAAACTGCTTCGGGGCTTCGCTCTGTGAAAAATTTCGAATGAAAACTTCTTGTTGTGCAACGAAATGGCGAGGACGACTGCGTAAGTTATATCTTGGTACATTTTGATAATATGCCTGTTTTAAACTCTTGAGAACTCCTTCCTGTACGACTGACAACATATCTGACTTAGATGTCACAGCCAAATAGTTTCCAGCTAAGTTGCTTTTCTCTCTAAAAAGAATATAATCTGAACCGTGTCCAACCATATGTTGCCCAAACACTAAGAAGTGTGGGGAACATCCAGTTGCGTCATGTTTGACATTTCGAAGACAACTAAGGACTTCCTCCAAATGCTTATCCCAGTTTTGGTGGTTATCCTTTATGTAAGATCGAATGGCTGCGAGAATGGTGCGGTTTACTCTCTCCGAGGCATTTGACTGGGGAGAATATTTCGGAGTAAACACATGCTCAACTCCATACTTTAAAAGCAAGTTAGACAGCATATGCGACACAAATTGCTTCCCGTTATCAGTCAAGATAGATTCAGGCACAGAGAATTTTAGGAATACATCTCGTTCGAGAAAGTTGCAGACGGCTTCTGCAGTGGCTTGACGAACTGGCTTCGCAATGACATATCTTGAGAATTTATCTAAGACAACGATAATGCTTGTAAAGCCATTTTTGGACCTGGGATATGGACCCAAAAAGTCGACGTATAACCGTTGCCATGGTCGCAAAACTTCTACGAAACTACCCATGGGAGGTTTAGTGGTAGCGTTAGTAGCTTTAGACATTTTGCAAATATCGCAGCTTTGAATGTATAGTTTTACGTCTTGAGCCATATTTTTCCAAAAATATTGCCGTTTGATCCTATCGAGAACTTTTGCTACTCCTTGATGAGCTGATGTTGGTGCATCATGAGCCTGTTGAATAAGAGCGTTAGTCAGGCTGTTGGGAACTATTAGCTTCCACTGAGGGACATCTGTATCTAGGTAGGATAACTCTGGAGTTAAATTTATGTATAGTCGTCCATTAAATATTTGAACATTTGTTTTACTTTTGTTATCATTCGAAACTTTAATGATTTGTTCTTTATATTCCGGTTCATCAAAAGCCGAATCACCAAGATCTATGTGGAGCGGCGGGAGATTAGTACCATCTGTAACAACCGTTTTATCGACATTGTCAAGAGCATCAACGTGCATGCGAGAAAGAGCATCAGGAACAACATTTTGACTTCCTTTCCGGTGCTCAATAGTAAAATTAAAAGCCTGAAGCTTTAAACTCCACCTTGCCAAGCGCCCGGAGAGATCTCGCTGTTCTCTGAGCCACTTCAAACTCGCATGGTCGGTGATGACCGTAAACGGAAGACCTTCAATATACGCTCTGAATTTTTTAATGCTCAATACCGCCGCTAAACACTCAAGCTCAGTAACACTGTAGTTCTTTTGTGCCCGATTGAGTTTTTGAGAAAAGAAGGCGATAGGGTGCTCGTCTCCATTCTCAGTGCGTTGAAATAATACACATCCAACTCCGTTTGTGCTTGCATCACATTGTAAATAAAATGGACTTTTAAAATCAGGAGTTGAAAGTACGGGTGCGGAAGTCAAGGCTTCCTTTAATGCATCAAATGTGACCTGAACGTTCTCAGTCCAACAAAATTTTTGATTTTTCTTCAAAAGATCAGTTAAGGGCGCTGATAAGGTCGAATACCCTGCAATAAACCTTCGATACCAACCTGTAACACCAAGAAATCGACGAACGTGACGTACGGTTTTTGGAATTGGGAAGGATACAATAGCATTAATTTTATCCGGATCAACTCGCAAACCACCTTCACCCACAATATAGCCGAGGTATTTAATTTCCTTCATGCAGAATTTACTTTTATCAACATTTATGGACAAATTTGCTTTGCGAAGTCGATCGGCAACATCTGCTAAAAGAGAGAGGTGTTCGTCAAACGTCGAAGATGTAACTAATAAGTCGTCTAGATATACGGAAACCCGATCGTGTAGATGATAAGGAATTACTCTATGCATAAGTCGGCACATGGTCTGCGGGGCGTTACAGAGACCGAAAGGCATGACCATAAATTGATAAAGTGGACGACCTGGGACTGCAAAAGCAGTCTTTTCACGTGATTCAGGATCGAGAGGAATTTGCCAAAAGGCATCTTTCAAATCCAAACTCGATATATACATGGTTTTATCCAGACGACTTAGTAATCCATCAATTAAAGGTAACGGGTATGCATCCTTTTTAGTTACTTCATTTAATTTACGAGCGTCTAAACAAAGTCTAGCCTTACCATTCGCCTTCCGTACTAACGCAATGGGTGAGCACCAAGCACTCTGACTTTCTTCAATTATTCCCAAGGATAACATTCTATCTAATTCTGTATAGATTTCGGCTTCAACAACAGGCGAAACAGAATAATGCCGCTGTTTGATTGGTTCAGCATTACCAACATCAATTGAATGGGTTAGAATAGGTGTCTTGCCTAGCCCAATTTGATTAAAGTTAGGAATCGTGCTAATTACCTCTTGCAATTTATGTTCTTCTTCGCTAGAAAGATGGTGAAGACTTGTTTGCTTGTTTGATGGTATAGATTTATCAAAAAGGACTTCAGGTCGGTCTATTTCACTAACCATAACAGGCTGTATACCAAATTTATTCCAAAAATCACAACCTAAATACAACTCTTGTTGCAAACCAGGAGCAATATAAAAGCGCATATTGTGACTTTTGTTGGCATACTCAGTTTTTATATTTATATAGCCGATCACCCTTTGTGGTTGCCCACTGGCTGTGGATAGAACGAAAGGAAAATTGTGCACTCTTATATCAAGATTTTCAAGATATTTTTCGGAACCCGCACCCAACACGCTTATGTTTGCACCGCTGTCCAGTAGCCCATGGTATTTAACACCAGCTATAACAACATCAGCATAAGGACGATTATCACTAGCATTCGCAACTATCGTTTCCGACAGCAGTAGTTTCAGTTTACGTCGTTTTTGAAAATATTTATGCATACGCTGCCTCTGTTTTAGCACTTTATTGGGTTTTAGCATGTCCACGGATTGATACAGATCGGTTGTCAAATAGGCATCAGTTTTATGAACGTCACTATCAGCTAAAGGTGTCAAATCGGGGTTAACTATGTTTTGACTTTCTATTTGCCTTGTGGAAATGGAGGTAAATGCTGTCTCAGCCTCAGTTCGGGATCGGTGTTGGTGGCTACTTCGATGTTTTTCTGATGTATTGAGGGTTGGTTCAGGAAATGAGGTTCCCTCGATTTCTTCATTTCCTGATGATCGTTTCCCGATGAAATTCGCGAGCAACGACTACAGTTTGGTTTCAAAATGCCAACTGCTCCACAACCAAAGCAAAATCGGTGTGTTATATTGGTTAAACAGTTTTTAAATAAGTGACTACCACCACAGTTCCAACATTGTAATCCAACAGATTTTAAATTGCCTTTACTGGCATTAGAGGAAAAGGTAACAGCTTCAATGGTTTGAGAATAGTTTGGCAAAGCTGTTTGTTGATCGTTAGTTGAAGTAATTCCCATGGTAGTAGATCCTGAAATCTCAACTCGATTACAATCTAATTCATGTATTTCATGACGTTTTGAGTTAGTAAATTCGGGCACATACCCTAACCGAGACCATGTATCCTCAATCGCAATGCATTTTTTTAACAATTGGTTTACTGAATTAAAACTTTCACCAGCAAGGTTTAATTGCAAACCAGACCGCATATTACGACGCAAAATAAGTAGAAGTTCATTTTCAAGCAAAGGTTCTTTTAAAGGAAGACACAACGCCATAACCTCGTTATAGAACTCAAGGAAGGTTTCTTTAACACGTTGTTTTCTGTTTTCAATTACGTGTCTGATATCGCATTCATTTCTTCGATCCTGGAATCTTTCTTGCAGTCCCAATCTAAATTGCGGCCAAGTAAGCGCACCATTTCTCTCCAAATATGCCCAATACCATTCCGCTGCTTGACCCTTGAGCAGCCAAACTACTTCATCCAACATTTTGTGCTGTGATATGCCATAACTTTTGGCTAAATGCTCAACCCTGAATAAGAATCGGTCAACAGGAATGTGAGACGACCCATCAATATGTACATTACAGAAATTTTGGCTAAATACAGGTTTTTGGTTACGAGAAAAGTCCTGGGGATTCACAATAGGTAGTTCGCTCCATACTGGCTTACGTGGAATAGTAGGTGGGATATCTTCTGAGACGGTAAGATTTTTATGAAGAGCAACCTTGTTGGACACCCGTTTTGATTGAGGCAACTTTTCACTGATTTGCGCTAGAAGTGATAATAACTCGTCATCTTTAGATAATACCGATGACTTTGACGTTTTTGAAATAGACTCATAAGGCGTTTCGCGATTCAAGGATTCGCGTTGGTAAGAACTAGAAGATGTTTGAGCTACCTCTTCTTTTGACAAAGGTGAATTTTGACCATTAACTGTCAGCTCATCACTTGGAACTGTAATTTTAATTGTTCTGAGGGATGCACTTGATTCATTCAAGTCTGCATTCTTACTGATCACAGACTCAACAAGCTCCAACAACTTTTCGCAGGGAACTAAAGTAACTTCAGCAGATGCATAGGCAGATTCGGAATAAAACATACGCTTAAGACGGGAGGCTATGTGGATTAAACGAGAAGCTATCATAGATAATGTTTCCATATCCAAACTTTCATCAGTAACTTCATCATTGATAGTTTCCTTAAATAGTATTTGTAGCTCTGATATTTTCGTAGCACATGATTTAACTTCACGAATTGGTTGCTTGCGTGCAAGATCATGCGCTCGCGTAGGAACCAAAGACGGTTGTAATTTTTCATCTGCTAATTTCTCTAAAAGTTGTTTTAGAACTGATTTAGTTGGCCCTTTTAAACTCCGAATTTGAGCCTCAATTGAGAATTCATCCGGTTCTAAATATTCCGGATCCATTTTTATTTACGCTATTTATTTTCTTGAACCCAGAACGGTACAAATTAAACACAACCCAAACGATCTTGGTAAAGAGAATCAGTATAACGATAAGCTTAATAAATTAAGTCTAACTAACACTATCCTATACGACCACCTAAACGCAATAATCATAAAATGAATAAATATCAACAACAATTAAGATCCAAGACCAAACAATCAAAAAAAATAAACTAATTAATAAACTAATATAATAATTTAAAAACGTTACTCCATGCGGTATGATAGATCACAAGATATACTATGGATATAATTTATTACAGGAATTAAAATACTTAACGATTAGAATAAATAAATAAATATAATAATTTAGAAGTACAAAAATGAAAATTTCGCGAAAATTATAAACTATCACCGAATCAAATACTAACAATGTTCAACTAAAAGTGTATAGAATATGAGAGTCATGAGAGATTCGCCGCAGAACGCCTGCCCTTCCCTCTCAGAGAACAAAAGAGAAAAAAATAACATGATCATGTACTTGGAAATCGATTATGATAACTACAATCTAAAGTCCCACGAGCTTACACTCGGATATACTTATCTCGTTTCCTAATAAAGAACATGTGTAAAACGAAACATACACGAATGCAAATTAATTGTCTTTAATTTTAAAAACCACTGTTTCAAAACATTTAAGGTGAAATCGTTTTATTAAGATAATAGCGTACAGAGATCTGTGACTTTTCGCCGAATAGTCAAACATTTTTCTATGGAAGAAACAGCTTCAATAATCTCAGTAACGATTAAATCTATTTTAAAAAAACCGACATCCAGAAAGAAAAACCCAAAATGGAACAGTGATTATTAAAGAAATGATTGATTCAAAACAGAAATTTCCCTAACTAATCAAACATTTGTTAATTTAGAGTTTAAACATCAGTTCCGAATCAGCACTCGCTTATTGACCCTAACCAACCTTGCTACAAAGTATTATTACATACCATAGTAGAAGATCGTATAAGGAATAAAGATGTTTAAAATCGGAATATATTGGTGTGAGTGATAAAATAAAATGTATTCTACAAAGAAGAAAAAAAATTGACAATTTCAATTAAACCATTAATTGAATTAAAAAAAGAAACGTTACGAAAACAGAAAAAAGTTTTCCTTCTAAATAAATGTTTTTTTTTTTTTGTTTTTATCAACTAAAATGACAATAGTTATGAGCTATAAACAGCTTGGGCGCCACTGTAAGGTTTACCGTTATAGATAACGGCAACCTTAACAGAAATCATATGAGAATGTAGATCTATTTTTGAACCGCAGCATTATTTTACCCGCTAGGCATCAGGGGAGAAGTGGGATGGGTTTTGGTTCAACCAAACATATGATTTTATTATATGCTGCATTACCGGAAAATAAAAAAAAAACTTCACAAAACGATCACTGTAACTGTAACTAACCTATATCATTCATCTATCACGCCAATATATTCCGAAGCCGTAATTTTCTCTGAATTAAAAAGGCATGCTTCCTACTTCCTCAATCTCCCATGACTCTCAAAACACAATTCTAGTTATAACTCATTATATTTCTATATTAAATCACGAAAGCTTGTATTTAAATTAACACCATACATTTAAGTTTTTGACTAAAGCTAAAGAAATTGAAGTAATTAAGTCATATTCGTATTTTATAAGGAAAGAAAACAAAAACAAATTAGCCTAACGAACTAGCATAATAAATTAACAAGTTAACGAAATAAATAAATTTGATCAATTAATAAACATGCTAAATAAATAAATAAATTAGCTTAATAAATAAATAAGTTAAATAAATAAACTAGCTTAGTAAAGGAACCTGTTAAAACAATATATAAATAAGCTTAATAAATAAACAAATTAGCTTACCTGAGCTAGTAACCTGCCAAAAGCGCTTTTAGTGTCACCTTACTCATCAAGAAAAAAAAATTGCTATTCTAAAAATTATTAACGTTAACTAACAACAAAAATCAATTATTTGCTTAGCATATACATAAATGATATATAAACAAAGAAAAACACAAAATTAAATTTGCACTTATAATACACGAAGATATACAATCCAGCTACAGTACGATCTGAATTGGTTACTAAATTGGTTTCCGGTTTACTTTTCAATTTAATTTACAGAGTATGCTGTTTTCTTTTCAATTTAATTTACCGAATCCAATTAGGTAACGTGCTTAATACGGTTGGATACTTGTTTGTGGTATCCTAAGGAAACAGTTATAACGGATGCGTATTTAGATTTTTTTTTGTTTTAATTCTTCATCTAACCTACTTCATCGCCAACAACTTTTAAGCTGGAGGATAATAATTCCAGGTCCAGGCAATTCCAATAAACCTAAGATAAATATGACTTAATTCACAAACAATCGAACTAATTTACCCGTCGCGTAACTCGCTTACCTGATCGGTTTAGGTTACACTAATTTCACAGTAAAACAATTCCGTATTATGTAGTGTATTTAGTAATGTATTAAGAAATAACTCAAACAAAAGCAATTGAAATAACTGATGCACTACTTTTTGTGAATATTGAAAACTTGGAATTATCACTTATAATTTGTTACTAGATTTTATTAAAGTTTAATTTCATGTACTCACTGTCGTACACTTTCAAAATGAATGTTTAAAATTTGCAACAGCAAAATTCTGTAGTAACTACATAAATAAATGATTGTAATCAGGTTTTCGTAAAACCAGGAAAAACGGGATAAAGTTTGATTAAATAAAATGCGAATTAAATGATGATGATTCATTTTTTTATTTATGCAGTGCTGTTGCATTATAATGAAATATAGGGGCTGGAACTACATTTTACTTTCAATGAAATGTGTTACAACCTTATAGCGAATTAACAATGGAAAATTTGTTTAAGCTTGTCTCAACGACTATACGACGAAGACGGGCTGTCAGACACACTCTGCCAAGATAAACGAAGAGTAGGCCAAGAGCGAATGTCTGTTGGAATTGTGATAGCAACAGAGAAAACGACGCGAAATTAATGAAGATAACACATCCAAATACCAGCGGATGTTGGACAACTTACTGTACACAAACTTCCCATGTAGATAGATGAACGATGCGTGAATTGAATAATCAATTAGTTTACACCTAACAACGAAAATTTCGAAAAGATCTGCTAAATAACTCGAACCATTTAATAGTATCCGAAGAATATGTAGTGACTAGTTTAACAGAATCTTAAGAATATAACAACTAATCGAACGACATAAAACGAGTGATTTAAGAATACGATAAAACGATTTTCTAAAATATTAACGAAGACAACAACTTTAATTTTAGAAATCACATTGTATTAACTTACGACGAGACGAATAGTGATTTCTAATTAGTAACGAAGATGTAAGGTTTACCGTTATAGATAACGGCAACCTTAACAGAAATCATATGAGAATGTAGATCTATTTTTGAACCGCAGCATTATTTTACCCGCTAGGCATCAGGGGAGAAGTGGGATGGGTTTTGGTTCAAACAAACATATGATTTTATTATATGCTGGCATTACCGGAAAGTAAAAAAAAACTTCACAAAACGATCACTGTAACTGTAACTAACCTATATCATTCATCTATCACGCCAATATATTCCGAAGCCGTAATTTTCTCTGAACTAAAAAGGCATGCTTCCTACTTCCTCAATCTCCCATGACTCTCAAAACACAATTCTAGTTATAACTCATTATATTTCTATATTAAATCATGAAAGCTTGTATTTAAATTAACACAATACATTTAAGTTTTTGACTAAAGCTAAAGAAATTGAAGTAATTAAGTCATATTCGTATTAATTTATAAGGAAAGAAAACAAAAACAATTTAGCCTAACGAACTAGCATAATAAATTCACAAGTTAACGAAACAAATAAATTTGTTTAATTGATAAACACGCTAAACAAATAAATAAATTAGCTTAATAAATAAATAAGTTAAATAAATAAACTAGCTTAGTAAAGGAACCTGTTACAACAATATATAAATGAGCTTAATATATAAACAAATTAGCTTACCTGAGCTAGTAACCTGCCAAAAGCGCTTTTAGTGTCACCTTACTCATCAAGAAAAAAAAATTGCTATTCTAAAATTATTAACGTTAACTAACAACAAAAATCAATTATTTGCTTAGCATATACATAAATGATATATAAACAAAACAAACACCAAATTAAATTTGCAGTTATAATACACATAAATACACAATCCAGCTACAGTACGATTAAGATGTGCTTCTAAATTGGTTTCCGGTTTACTTTTCAATTTAATTTACAGAGTATGCTGTTTTCTTTTCAATTTAATTTACCGAATCCAATTAGGTAACGTGCTTAATACGGTTGGATACTTGTTTGTGGTATCCTAATGAAACAGTTATAACGGATGCGTATTTAGGTTTTTTTTTGTTTTAATTCTTCATCTAACCTACTTCATCGCCAACAACTTTTAAGCTGGAGGATAATAATTCCAGGCCCAGGCAATTCCAATAAACCTAGGATAAATATGACTTAATTTATAGCTTATAATGATTCACGCTATATCAATAAATAGTTAAAATTAGCCTTCACACAAATTGCCATTTGATATATTTGAAATGAAAATTTCTGCAGCAAATCTGAATTAAACATTTGATCCATAAGTTGAGAGATCCATAAGTTGAGAGATCCAATAATAAGAGATTTTTCTTTAAATATTTTTGATACTTATAAGCAATAAAATTCTTTCAAAAAAACTAAAATAAAGTTGCACCAAAAGAACTTAATTGATGGGAACTTAAACTGTTATTATCAGCAGATGAAGAATTACAATCGCCAGCTGTTTCATCCAATTGAAATATCACTTTATTATAAATGTTCTATTTTATATTACATTACATATTGTAAAAACTTTAAGTGAGCAAAATAGATATTGTTTTTGTTTAAATTATTTTACATGAATAACTTTTATTAAACAAGAAAAATCAATTCAGTCAGCCTGAATTAAATAAAGGAATTTCTAATACATGAAAATAAAATTAATCTTTTCACAATAATGAACAAAACCAAGACTGAAAAACTATTTTGTTTTTCTTGATTTTTAACGATCAAAAATCGCCTGCTATATCTAAAATTTACGATTTTTAATTTGAATATTCGCCACAAATTCACAAACAATCGAATCAATTTACCCGTCGCGTAACTCGCTTACCTGATCGGTTTAGGTTACACTAATTTCACAGTAAAACAATTCCGTATTATTTATTGTATTTATTAATGTATTAAGAAATAACTCAAACAAAAAGCAATTGAAATAACTGATGCCACTACTTTTTGTGAATATTGAAAACTTGGAATTATCACTTTTAATTTGTTACTAGATTTTATTAAAGTTTAATTTCATGTACTCACTGTCGTACACTTTCAAAATGAATGTTTAAAATTTGCAACAGCAAAATTCTGTAGTAACTACATAAATAAATGATTGCAATCAGGTTTTCGTAAAACCAGGAAAAACGGGATAAAGTTTGATTAAATAAAATGCGAATTAACTGATGATGATTCATTTTTTTATTTATGCAGTGCTGTTGCATTATAATGAAATATAGGGGCTGGAACTACATTTTATTTTCAATGAAATGTGTTACAAATCGTGGGGACGACCCAACACCCTGAGAATCTATAGCCGGGCTTCACCTGCTTGTTTAACCTTTAATATCTTTCAAATGGTACACCCCGAGACTTTTACCTTGGAGATCTTCCATCTCATATGCGACATTTCCAACGGGCTTACGAATTCGGGCCTTTTGGAATTTGGGAGCAAATTTGGAGGAAAACTGCTTCGGGGCTTCGCTTTGTGAAAATTTTCGAATGAATACTTTTTGTTGTGCAACGAAATGGCGAGGACGACTGCGTAAGTTATATCTTGGTACATTTTGATAATATGCCTGATTTAAACTCTTGAGAACTTCTTCCTGTACGACTGACAACATATCTGACTTAGATGTCACCGCCAAATAGTTTCCAGCTAAGTTGCTTTTCTCCCTAAAAAGATTATAATCTGAACCGTGTCCAACCATGTGTTGTCCAAACACTAAGAAGTGTGGGGAACATCCAGTTGCGTCATGTTTGACATTTCGAAGACAACTAAGGACTTCCTCCAAATGCCTATCCTTTGGTAAGGTGGTTATCCTTTATGTAAGATCGAATGGCTGCGAGAATGGTGCGGTTTACTCTCTCCGAGGCATTTGACTGGGGAGAATATTTCGGAGTAAACACATGCTCAACTCCATACTTTAAAAGCAAGTTAGATAGCATATGCGACACAAATTGCTTCCCGTTATCAGTCAAGATAGATTCCGGCACAGAGAATTTTAGGAATACATCTCGTTCGAGAAAGTTGCAGACGGCTTCTGCAGTGGCTTGACGAACTGGCTTCGCAACGACATATCTTGAGAATTTATCCAGGACAACGATAATGCTTGTAAAGCCATTTTTAGACCTGGGATATGAACCCAAAAAGTCGACGTATAACCGTTGCCATGGTCGCAAAACTTCTACGAAACTACCCATGGGAGGTTTAGTGGTAGCGTTAGTAGCTTTAGACATTTTGCAAATATCGCAGTTTTGAATGTATAGTTTTACGTCTTGAGCCATAGTTTTCCAAAAATATTGCCGTTTGATCCTATCGAGAACTTTTGCTACTCCTTGTTGAGCTGATGTTGGTGCATCATGAGCCTGTTGAATAAGAGCGTTAGTCAGGCTGTTGGGAACTATTAGCTTCCACTGAGGGACATCTGTATCTAGGTAGGATAACTCTGGAGTCAAATTTATGTATAGTCGTCCATTAAATATTTGAACATTTGTTTTACTTTTGTTATCATTCGAAACTTCAATGATTTGTTCTTTATATTCCAGTTCATCAAAAGCCGAATCACCAAGATCTATGTGGAGCGGCAGGAGATTAGTACCATCTGTAACAACCGTTTTATCGACATTACCCAGGGCATCAACGTGCATGCGAGAAAGAGCATCAGGAACAACATTTTGACTTCCTTTCCGGTGCTCAATAGTAAAATTAAAAGCCTGAAGCTTTAAACTCCACCTTGCCAAGCGCCCGGAGAGATCTCGCTGTTCTCTGAGCCACTTCAAACTCGCATGGTCGGTGATGACCGTAAACGGAAGACCTTCAATATACGCTCTGAATTTTTTAATGCTCAATACCGCCGCTAAACACTCAAGCTCAGTAACACTGTAGTTCTTTTGTGCCCGATTGAGTTTTTGAGAAAAGAAGGCGATAGGGTGCTCGTCTCCATTCTCAGTGCGTTGAAATAATACACATCCAACTCCGCTTGTGCTTGCATCACATTGTAAATAAAATGAACTTTTAAAATCAGGAGTTGAAAGTACGGGTGCGGAAGTCAAGGCTTCCTTTAATGCATCAAACGCGACCTGAACGTTCTCAGTCCAACAAAATGTTTGATTCTTCTTCAAAAGATCAGTTAAGGGCGCTGATAAGGTTGAATACCCTGCAATAAAACTTCGATACCAACCTGTAACACCAAGAAATCGACGAACGTGACGTACGGTTTTTGGAATTGGGAAGGATACAATAGCATTAATTTTATCCGGATCAACTCGCAAACCACCTTCACCCACAATATAGCCGAGGTATTTAATTTCCTTCATGCAGAATTTACTTTTATCAACATTTATGGACAAATTTGCTTTGCGAAGTCGATCGGCAACATCTGATAAAAGAGAGAGGTGTTCGTCAAACGTCGAAGATGTAACTAATAAGTCGTCTAGATATACGGAAACCCGATCGTGTAGATGATAAGGGATTACTATATGCATAAGTCGGCACATAGTCTGCGGGGCGTTACAGAGACCGAAAGGCATGACCTTAAATTGATAAAGTGGACGACCTGGGACTGCGAAAGCAGTCTTTTCACGTGATTCAGGATCGAGAGGAATTTGCCAAAAGGCATCTTTTAAATCCAAACTCGATATATACATGGTTTTATTACTTAGTAATCCATCAATTAAAGGTAATGGGTATGCATCCTTTTTAGTTACTTCATTTAATTTACGAGCGTCTAAACAAAGTCTAGAGTTACCATTCGCCTTCCGTACTAACGCAATGGGTGAGCACCAAGCACTCTGACTTTCTTCAATTATTCCCAGGGATATCATTCTATCTAATTCTGTATAGATTTCGGCTTCAACAGCAGGCGAAACAGAATAATGCCGCTGTTTGATAGGTGCAGCATTACCAACATCAATTGAATGGGTTAGAATAGGTGTCTTGCCTAGCCCAATTTGATTAAAGTTAGGAATCGTGCTAATTACCTCTTGCAATTTATGTTCTTCTTCGCTAGAAAGATGGTGAAGACTTGTTTGCTTGTTTGAGGGTATAGATTTATCAAAAAGGACTTCAGGTCGGTCTATTTCACTAACCATAACAGGCTGTATACCAAATTTATTCCAAAAGTCACAACCTAAATACAACTCTTGTTGCAAACCTGGAGCAATATAAAAGCGCATATTGTGACTTTTGTTGGCATACTCAGTTTTTATATTTATATAGCCGATCACCCTTTGTGGTTGCCCACTGGCTGTGGATAGAACAAAAGGAAAATTGTGCACTCTTATATCAAGATTTTCAGGATATTTTTCGGAACCCGCACCCAACACGCTTATGTTTGCACCGCTGTCCAGTAGCCCATGGTATTTAACACCAGCGATAACAACATCAGCATAAGGACGATTATCACTAGTATTCGCAACTATCGTTTCCGACAGCAGTAGTTTCAAATTACATCGTCTCTGAAAATATTTATGCATGCGCTGCTTCTGTTTTAACACTCTATTGGGTTTTAGCATGTCCACGGATTGATACGGATCGGTTGTCAAATAGGCATCAGTGTTATGAACGTCGCTATCAGTTAAAGGTGTCAAATCGGGGTTAACTATGTTTTGACTTTCTATTTGCCTTGTGGAAATGGAGGTAAATGCTGTCTCAGTCTCAGTTCGGGATCGGTGTTGGTGGCTACTTCGATGTTTTTCTGATGTATTGAGGGTTGGTTCAGAAAATGAGGTTCCCTCGATTTCTTCATTTCCTGATGATCGTTTCCCGATGAAATTCGCGAGCAACGATTACAGTTTGGTTTCAAAATGCCAACTGCTCCACAACCAAAGCAAAATCGGTGTGTTATATTGGTTAAACAGTTTTTAAATAAGTGGCTACCACCACAGTTCCAACATTGTAATCCAACAGATCTCAAATTGCCTTTACTGGCATTAGAGGAAAAGGTAACAGCTTCAATGGTTTGAGAAAAGTTTGGCAAAGCTGTTTGTTGATCGTTAGTTGAAGTAATTCCCATGGTAGTAGATCCTGAAATCTCAACTCGATTACAATCTAATTCATGTATTTCATGTCGTTTTGAGTTAGTAAATTCGGGCACATACCCTAACCGAGACCATGTATCCTCAATCGCAATGCATTTTTTTAACAATTAGTTTACTGAATTAAAACTTTCACCAGCAAGGATTAATTGCAAACCAGGCCGCATATTACGACGCAAAATAAGTAGAAGTTCATTTTCAAGCAAGGGTTCTTTTAAAGGAAGACACAACGCCATAACCTCGTTATAGAACTCAAGGAAGGTTTCTTTAACACGTTGTTTTCTGTTTTCAATTACGTGTCTGATATCGCATTCATTTCTACGATCCTGGAATCTTTCTTGCAGTCCCAATCTAAATTGCGGCCAAGTAAGCGCACCATTTCTCTCCAAATATGCCCAATACCATTCCGCTGCTTGACCCTTGAGCAGCCAAACTACTTCATCCACCATTTTGTGCTGTGATATGCCATAACTTTTGGCTAAATGCTCAACCCTGAATAAGAATCGGTCAACAGGAATGTGAGACGACCCATCAAAATGTATATTACAGAAATTTTGGCTAAATACAGGTTTTTGGTTACGAGAAAAGTCCTGGGGATTCACAATAGGTAGTTCGCTCCATACTGGCTTACGTGGAATAGTAGGTGGGATATCTTCTGAGATGGTAGGATTTTTATGAAAAGCAAAATTGTTAGACACCCGCTTTGATTGAGGCAACTTTTCACTGATTTGCGCTAGAAGTGATAATAACTCGTCATCTTTAGATAATCCCGATGACTTTGACGTTTTTGAAATAGACTAATAAGGCGTTTCGAGATTCAAGGATTCGCGTTGGTAAGAACTAGAAGATGTTTGAGCTACCTCTTCTTTTGACAAAGCTGGATTTTGACCATTAACTGTCAGTTCATCACTTGGAACTGTAATTTTAATTGTTCTGAGGGATGCTCTTGATTCATTCAAGTCTGCATTCTTACTGATCACAGACTCAACAAGCTCCAACAACTTTTCGCAGGGAACTAAAGTAACTTCAGCAGTTGCATAGGCAGATACGGAATAGAACATGCGCTTAAGACGGGAGGCTATGTGGATTAAACGAGAAGCTATCATAAACAATGTTTCCATATCCAAACTTTCATCAGTAACTTCATCATTGATAGTTTCCTTAAATAGTATTTGTAGCTGTGATATTTTCGTAGCACATGATTTAACTTCACGAATTGGTTGCTTGCGTGCAAGATCATGCGCTCGCGTGGGAACCAAAGACGGTTGTAATTTTTCATCTGCTAATTTCTCTAAAAGTTGTTTTAGAACTGATTTAGTTGGCCCTTTTAAACTCCGAATTTGAGCCTCAATTGAGAATTCATCCGGCTCTAAATATTCCGGATCCATTTTTATTTACGCTATTTATTTCCTTAAACCCAGAACGGTACAAATTAAACACAACCCAAACGATCTTGGTAAAGAGAATCAGTATAACGATAAGTTTAATAAATTAAGTCTAACTAACACTATCCTATACGACCACCTAAACGCAATAATCATAAAATGTATAAATATCAGCAACAATTAAGATCCAAGACCAAACAATCAAAAAAAAATAAATAAACTAATATAATAATTTAAAAACGTTACTCCATGCGGTATGATAGATCACAAGATATACTATGGATATAATTTATTACAGGAATTAAAATACTTAACGATTAGAATAAATAAATAAATATAATAATTTAGAAGTAGAAAAATGAAAATTTCGCGAAAGTTATAAACTATCACCGAATCAAATACTAACAATGTTCAACTAAAAGTGTATAGAATATGAGAGTCATGAGAGATTCGCCGCTGAACGCCTGCCGTTCCCTCTCAGAGAACAAAAGAGAAAAAAAAATAACATGGTCATGTACTTGGAAATCGATTATGATAACTACAATCTAAAGTCCCAGCACGAGCTTGCACTCGGATATACTTATCTCGTTTCCTAATAAAGAACATGTGTAAAACGAAACATACACGAATGCAAATTAATTGTCTTTAATTTTAAAAACCACTGTTTCAAAACATTTTAGGTGAAATCGTTTTATTAAGATAATAGCGTACAGAGATATGTGACTGTTCGCCGAATAGTCAAACATTTTCCTATGGAAGAAACAGCTTCAATAATCTCAGTAACGATTAAATCTATTTTAAAAAAACCGACATCCAGAAAGAAAAACCCAAAATGGAACAGTGATTATTAAAGAAATGATTGATTCAAAAAAAGAAGTTTCCCTAACTAATCAAACATTTGATAATTTAGAGTTTAAACATCAGTTCCGAATCAGCACTCGCTTATCGACCCTAACCAACCTTGCTACAAAGTATTATTAAATACCATAGTAGAAGATCGTATAAGGAATAGAGATGTTTAAAATCGGAATATATTGGTGTGAGTGATAAAATAAAATGTATTCTACAAAGAAAAAAATTGACAATTTCAATCAAACCATTATTTAAATTAAAAAAAAAGTTACGAAAACAGAAAAAAATTTTCCTTCTAAATAAATGTTTTTTTTTTTGTTTTTATCAACTAAAATGACAATAGTTATGAGCTATAAACAGCTTGGGCGCCACTGTAAGGTTTACCGTTATAGATAACGGCAACCTTAACAGAAATCATATGAGAATGTAGATCTATTTTTGAACCGCAGCATTATTTTACCCGCTAGGCATCAGGGGAGAAGTGGGATGGGTTTTGGTTCAAACAAACATATGATTTTATTATATGCTGCATTACCGGAAAGAAAAAAAAAACTTCACAAAACGATCACTGTAACTGTAACTAACCTATATCATTCATCTATCACGCCAATATATTCCGAAGCCGTAATTTTCTCTGAACTAAAAAGGCATGCTTCCTACTTCCTCAATCTCCCATGACTCTCAAAACACAATTCTAGTTATAACTCATTATATTTCTATATTAAATCATGAAAGCTTGTATTTAAATTAACACAATACATTTAAGTTTTTGACTAAAGCTAAAGAAATTGAAGTAATTAAGTCATATTCGTATTAATTTATAAGGAAAGAAAACAAAAACAATTTAGCCTAACGAACTAGCATAATAAATTCACAAGTTAACGAAACAAATAAATTTGTTTAATTGATAAACACGCTAAACAAATAAATAAATTAGCTTAATAAATAAATAAGTTAAATAAATAAACTAGCTTAGTAAAGGAACCTGTTACAACAATATATAAATGAGCTTAATATATAAACAAATTAGCTTACCTGAGCTAGTAACCTGCCAAAAGCGCTTTTAGTGTCACCTTACTCATCAAGAAAAAAAAATTGCTATTCTAAAATTATTAACGTTAACTAACAACAAAAATCAATTATTTGCTTAGCATATACATAAATGATATATAAACAAAACAAACACCAAATTAAATTTGCAGTTATAATACACATAAATACACAATCCAGCTACAGTACGATTAAGATGTGCTTCTAAATTGGTTTCCGGTTTACTTTTCAATTTAATTTACAGAGTATGCTGTTTTCTTTTCAATTTAATTTACCGAATCCAATTAGGTAACGTGCTTAATACGGTTGGATACTTGTTTGTGGTATCCTAATGAAACAGTTATAACGGATGCGTATTTAGGTTTTTTTTTGTTTTAATTCTTCATCTAACCTACTTCATCGCCAACAACTTTTAAGCTGGAGGATAATAATTCCAGGCCCAGGCAATTCCAATAAACCTAGGATAAATATGACTTAATTCACAAACAATCGAATCAATTTACCCGTCGCGTAACTCGCTTACCTGATCGGTTTAGGTTACACTAATTTCACAGTAAAACAATTCCGTATTATTTATTGTATTTATTAATGTATTAAGAAATAACTCAAACAAAAAGCAATTGAAATAACTGATGCCACTACTTTTTGTGAATATTGAAAACTTGGAATTATCACTTATAATTTGTTACTAGATTTTATTAAAGTTTAATTTCATGTACTCACTGTCGTACACTTTCAAAATGAATGTTTAAAATTTGCAACAGCAAAATTCTGTAGTAACTACATAAATAAATGATTGCAATCAGGTTTTCGTAAAACCAGGAAAAACGGGATAAAGTTTGATTAAATAAAATGCGAATTAAATGATGATGATTCATTTTTTTATTTATGCAGTGCTGTTGCATTATAATGAAATATAGGGGCTGGAACTACATTTTATTTTCAATGAAATGTGTTACAAAGAGTTTCTTGAAAGTCTAATTCTGATAAGGTACGACGAAATGAATAACGACCTTCAAACATATTAGCGAAGACAACAACCTAACCTTGGAAATCCTATTCTACTAAAAACGACGAAACGAATAAGGATCCAAACCATTAACGAAGATTAAAATGGAAAATCGCATTCTAACAAGGTACGACGAGATGAATAACGATTTTCAAAAATATTAGCAAAGACAGCAAATTTAAAATTCACATTCTATTAAATAACGACGAGACTAACAATATTTTTCAAACACTACGAACATTACCGAACCGAATATTGAACTGAAAAACGAATTCTAAGTAGTTATGACGAATAATACAAATAAGGCATGTTAGCCATTTTGCATGGACACATTGGTTAGCATTGGAAAAATTGTTTGATTTTGTCTCAACGACTATACGACGAAGGTGGGCTGTCAGACACACTCTGCCAAGGTAACGAAGAATGAGACAAGAGTGAACATCTGTTGGAATTATGATAGCAACAAGGAGAACGACGAAAAATTAATGAAGCTAACACATCCAAATACCAGCGGATGTTGGACAAACCAAAACACAAACCTTCCATGTTGACTGATGAACGATGTGGATTGAATAATTAACAATCAATCTAATACGGTACCAAGAATGATTTGACAGTACAACAAAACGATTTTCTAAGGTATTGACGAAGACAACAAGTTAAAATTGGACATCACATTCTACTCGGTACGACGAAAGGAATAAGGATTCGAAATTAGTGACGAAGAATTTATTGAAGATCGCATCCCAACCAAGTACGACGAACAGGAATAGTGATTTTCTAACATATTGACGAAGATAACAAATTTGCTTGGCCCTCAAATTCCATTAAAGTAGTGACGAAAATTTTTAAATTATATATCAACAACACTGAAAACAATAAACCTGTGACGGTTACCCAATTGAAAACAAAAGAAACAAAACTTGGATTATTTGTATAGCTGTGACAACATATAATAAAAATATATATGTATTTATGACTAGAATCGATTTAATTTTCTTCCAAGGGTCTAACAATTAACGAATTTGAACTTTCTAATTAATCGTAAATAATCCTCAAATGTTTTCAATTAATTAAACTAGATTTGTACCCGTGAAAGATTCAGTCAACCAGTCAGTGAAATTCAAATTCAGAGTAAGCTTAAATGTTTCTTCCTGACGTATTTTCAATAAATTAATTTGAATTTAGATACAGTTTTACAAAAAATATAAACTATATGAAAGTTATTAATTAATTAATTTTATCAGAGTACCTGATGTTCGATGGTTGTTGAAGGTGATGAATCCTTGTGTTGAATCCGACTTGAATCTGGCTTAAATCCGGCTCGAAGGACCAAAATGATAGCGGCTCCAATTTAAATAAGTGGACTGTATGAATTTAGACGACAATTGATGAAGTTTGGATCTGCTACCACAACGTCACTCATCAATAATTTTGATGACAACTATCAGCATACTAATTAAATTGACTAAAACTTGTTGAATAACATGAATATATAAATTAACGAAGATTTGTTGAATAATATCAAGTTATAAATTAACGAAGACTTGTTGACTAATATCAGCATATAATTAAATTGACGAAAACTTGTTGAATAACATCAATACATAAATTAACGAAGACTTGATGACTGATATCAGCATATAATTAAATTGACGAACACTTGATGACCAATATTAGCATATAATTAAACGAAGATGTGATGACTAATATCAGCATATAATTAAAATACCGAAGACTTGATGATAAATATCAGCATATAAACGACATAACGATGACTTGCTAATATCAGTATAAATTGACGAAGACTTGATGAATAATATCAACATATAATTAAATTGACGAAAACTTGATGACTAATATTAGCATAAAATTAAACGAAGATGTGATGACTATTATCAGCATACAATTACATTGACGAACACTTGTTGATAAATGGTCAGCATATAATCGACATAACGATGACTTGCTAATATCAGTATAAATTGACGAAGACTTGATGAATAATATCAACATATAATTGACGAAAACTTGATGACTAATATATTAGCATATCGTTAAACGAAGGCTTGATGATACATTTAAATATATAATTTAATTGACGACAACTTGATGACTAATATATTAGCATATCGATTAAACGAAGACTTGATGACTGATATCAGCATATAAATTAAATTACCGAAAACTTGATGATAAAATTTCAGCATATAAGTTAAACGAAGATTTTGTTGATAAGTGATCAGCATATAGTTAAATAAAGGCTTGATGATGCATATCAGCATATAAATTAAATTACCGAAAACTTGATGATAAAATTTCAGCATATAAGTTAACGGTGGCGATGACGAAAGCTGATTGCAATAACAGTATCATTCGCCGTTATCATTAGTATCTACAAAGATGAAGAAAAAACAATTATTAGCACAACTAAAAACTGACACTTCAACCACATGTAGCTAGCACATATGTGCTGATCACTAAATCATCTCTCCATCCATTACTGGAGACAATAAATTAAGAGCACAACGATGAATCATATGACACTAAAAAACTCGCCTTTTATATCATCAGTTTAATTTACAATGAAATAACTTTATTTGATGATTAACTTATACATTTTCTTTAACAGAACACAACATAAGTTTTAAAATAAACAAAATTGGGTGGTGGTCTATCACCACAAACTAAAATACAATTTTCTAAGCGACCATGATTAATTAAAATTAAAAATAATAAGAGAATTAAATTCCAAAATGTTACCATATATATATATGTCACCCACAACATTCTCTCAAGAGTTAGCAGCGTCGATGTTTACAACTTGAACTATTTAATTTGCTCAACAAATTATTTCGATGAACAAAATACTGGGTTTTTTTTGAACTTATTGCAGTTGGATACACTGCTGATGAAAACTGATATGTAAATATTGTAAATCAAAACAAATAAAGTAAGTTGAAAAGTTATCTATGAAATGTATTTTATCAACGAAAACTGCTTTTTCTTTCAGATGCTGTGGTGATATTCATATTATTTGGAACGCTGACGAAAATAATTAAGTTAACTTCAACATTTGATGTAAGTTCTTAAACTATAATATCGTTACAATTAAGAATTATCATTAATAAATTTTTATATTTTACAGATAAATGAAACAAAACTAATTAATGGAAATTAATAATAATGAAAAACTGCATTGACGGTGGATAAGGAGATTTCGGATAATTATGATTTTTGGATAACAAATTTTGTATTTATTTTTAGACTACCTTATCCGGCGTCAACAGCGCCAATTAGCCAAAATAACTAAAGGAAAGAATCACCAATTTTTTTTAGTGGCATCGCTTCTTGAATAGGCACTGAGTAATTCTCTTGAGTAAAGATTTACTCAAGCACTTTATTTAAGTAATTTTGACAGTATTTGAATAAGCCTTGAATAACAACTTTTGTACAACTTTATTCAAACACTTATATAAAACATGTATAAAGCATTATATATGTCTTCTTGAATAAAGAATATTTTTTCATACGCCTTTTCTCCTTGAGTAGAGCTTGTATAAAACTTTTCTCATGCATAGTTCAAGAATTTCAAATTTCCCCTTCCATTTTAAATTCCTCTTTTAAAGCTTTACTCAATGATTACCTAGGTTAAATTGTTTGATATCACTAGAGGACGTAATGATGGCGATAAAATTCATCCGTATGAAATGGGAAGATATATAAGCAGCAACGAGGCTATATGGAGAATATTAAACTTTCCAATTCACGAGCGGCATCCCACAGTGGTTCATCTAAAGCGTTCACCTTGAGAACGGACAGAGAGTCTACCTCACGGAAGTAAATGCTGTTCAACGTGCACAATCAGGTCAAGAAACAACACTTACGTCCTTTTTCAAACTCTGTGCCCAAGATGACTTTGCGCGCACTCTTTTGTACAACCAAATCCCAAAATACTACACTTGGAACAACACATAGAAGACATGGAATCGCCGTAAACAAGGACAAGTTGTACTTGAACATTTTGGAATAAGGTCCAGCAATGCACTCGGCCGGGTGTACACCGTCCATCCAAATAACAGTGAATGCTTTCACCTGCGACCGCTACTGCATGAAGTACGTGGCCCAGTTTCATTTATAGACCTAAGAACATTTGATTCAAAAATGTGTGAGACTTATAAAGAAGCCAGCTGAGGGGACTTTTGGAGAATGATGAACACTGGCACAAAGCCTTAGAAGAGGCAGTAACATGCCGATCACCAAAGGTTTTACGTAGTCTGTTTGCTGTTATGCTACAAACATGCTCGATGTTATGTCCAGTACAGTTATGGATGAACCATAAAGAGAGCTTATCCGAAGATTTACTGCATCAAGCACGTCTCGAACAGCAGAATATGGATGTGGTTTACAATGATGAGATTTTTAACAGAGCTCTTATCTTAATTGAGGATGCAATTATGTCAATGGGTGGATTGAACATCAAAAAATTTGGACTTCCTCAACCGTATCGAAACCATGAATCAGGCAACCAAAATGAAGAAACAATGGAAAGAAGTTATGCTTCAGATAAACTCGCAGCGTATATAGAGGAGAATGAGCCAAAATTGGTTCACGATCAAAAGGAAGCATTTCAAAAGACACTAACATCAGTTTTTGATAGGCGAGGAGGCATATTTTTCTTGGATGCTCCTGGAGGTACAGGAAAGACTTTTCTTATTAATCTTCTTCTGGCTAAAGTACGACAGAGAAACGAAATTGCCTTGGCTGTTGGTTCATCTGGCATTGCTGCTACCCTATTGACAGGATTAAGAACAGCTCACTCGGCATTCAAATTACCCTTAAATCTTGCAGGTACAGAGACTCCAACGTCCAATATTTCCAGAAATTCAGGCAAAGCCAAAGTTCTACAGAATTGCAAGCTCATTGTTTGGGATGAATGTAAAATGTCGCACAAAGCTGCATTCGAAGCAGTCGATGTCACGTTAAAGGATTTGAGACATAACAATGATCGAATGGGAGGCATTACTATGGTGTTAACTGGCGACTTTCGTCAGACGCTTCCGGTTATTCCCCGTGGAACTGGGGCAGATGAAATAAATGCCTGTATAAAATCATCATATATTTGGTATGGTATTGAAAGACTTGGACTATCAACAAATATGCGAGTTTATGTCACCGGCGATTCCTCTGACCAGCAATTTGCAGATAATCTACTTCAACTGGGAAATGGTGCTATAATTTCGGACTATCGAGATAAATGCATAGCGATGCAAAGCATTGGAACGATTGTCAAAACACAACAAGAGCTAAAAGAAGCGGTGTTTCCAAGCGTCGCCAGGAACTTTACAGATCATGCATGGCTGTGCCAAAGAGCAATTCTTGCTCCAAGAAACGAAGCTGTCACCATCATCAATAAGCAACATTTACAGGAGTTGCCTGGTGGTGTTCAAAGTTATAAATCCATCGACACAACATGTCATATAAATGATGCTGTCAATTACACAACAGAGTTTTTAAATACTTTAGAACCACCTGAAGTACTCTCTCACATATTGGAATTGAAAATTGGGGCACCAATCATGCTTCTGAGAAATCTGAATCCTCCTTCGCTCTGCAATGGAACACGATTCTCTGTCAAGAATCTGATGCCAAATATTATTCAAGCCACCATTATGACTGGTCAAGCAACGGGCGAAGACGTATTCATTCCAAGGATCCCAATAATACCTTCGGATCTTCCTTTTGAATTTAAATGACTTCAGTTTCCTGTTCGATTAAGCTTTGCCATGAGCATCAACAAAGCACAAGGGCAATCTCTAAAAGTTGTTGGACTGGATTTACTAAAACCGTGTTTTTCCCATGGTCAGCTTTATGTGGGTTGTTCACGAGTTGGAAAGGCCAAAAACCTTTACATATTAGCTCCTAAGGGAAGAACATTGGATATAGTATATCCTGAAGCGCTCTAATCATGTTAAAAAAAAATAAAATAAAATAAATGTAGTTAAGAAAGAAGTTATATCGATTGAAATTATATAAACGAAGTTATAATTAAATCAAATTAAATAATTAAATAATTATTACTATAATAAGACATACAATATTTAGGGTTAGAACACTACTCCCAGAAAAACCCGTTTGTAACCGTTTGTAATAAAAAATCATTTCTTTCATTTCTCATTACTACTCTTTGAAATTATTGCTATTACGTCAGCAAAATGTATACGCAAACTTTATTTATAAGCGTAGCAAAGCACGCCGGGTCCTGCTAGTTACAAATAAAAGAGAACAAATAATCTTTAGAAAAAATATTTTTTTTGTGAATAAATAAAATTTTAATATTATATTTACTTGATTGCGCATCATCTGTTATTGTTATTAACATTGAATAGTTTAATTTTTTACTTATTATTTTGATTTGAATTAAATGGCGTTGGTTTTTTGTGTATACGTAACAAATTTCATTTTCATTTTTTTTACGAAAATATATTATATTGGGGTTCGCGTTCTTTTGTCGTTTAATTTTCTTTTTTTGAAATGGCACCACCGGACGATAAAACGGAGACTAAGCAAGACTCCACATCCACGTCCCAGTCTCAAATTAATATGACTGATACGGTTGAACTTAAAACCTTTTGGGAAGATGATCCCGAATTGTGATTTCTGTATGCTGAAACTACATTCGAAAGCAAATAAACAACTAATGACAAACAAAATATATTAAAGTCATTGCCGCGCTTCCGCGAAGCATAATTGCACTGGTTAGGGACCTTATAAAGAACCCACCTCAGACTAATAAATACGACGCTATAAAAAACGCAGTTCTCAGTCACACAATAGAGACTGAGTCTAAACGAATCCAGGGACTAATTCCTAAGGTAGATATGGGAAACAATTCTCCCTCCAGATTCTACCGCCGGCTAGAACAAAAAGCCGGTTCTTCCCCAGCCGTGACAGAGGCTCTGTTATACAACCTCTGGATTACACGTCTTCCGATACACATTAAAGATATTGTGATCGCTTTCGAGGAAGATCCCATCTCAAAACGTCTTACTCTTGCGGACAAACTTTGGGACCCAACACGTCCCCCAGAATCCCAATTCTGTGCCAACGTTGATCAGAATCAGGCATCAACAAGCCAAGCTCATCACGTGCACAAAACGATGATTTAAATAACCTGGTTAAGGACTTAACCAAATCAATTTCTGAACTACGTTCCCGCTTAGACCGCTTTGAACGTGGTCACAGGGGTAGTTCATACAGACGGGATCGAAGTTCGTCAAATGGACAAAGTACAAGCAGATCATTTAAGCCGTCTAGTTCTGCCGCTAACTACATTTGTTGGTGGCATAAACGTTATGGACAGCGAGCTAGACGTTGTGAAAAGCGATGTCAATATCACAACTCTAGTTTTAACACACCAAATTCGGAAAACTAAAAAGTCCCTCTACAGTTGCGGCTAATGATGGGACTGATGATAATCGCCGCATGTTCGTTCGCTGCCATAAAAATAAGATTCAATTTCTAATTTATACGGGAGCTGATATATCAGTCATCCCAAATTTTTATTTCAAAAATCTTTCACCAGACGAACATTTAGTCCTTACTGCCGCTAATGGTTCTAATATTAAGACATTTGGTACTAAATTGCTGTGTCTTGATCTGGGTCTCCGTCGTGAATTACGACATCCATTTGTCGTTGCGTCGGTTAATAAACCTATTATAGGTGCTGACTTTCTTTCAAAATTCGGCATTATTGTCGACCTCAAGCGTAAGCGCTTGCTTGATGAAAGAACATCACTTACGGTGGCCACTATTTTATCGAATGATAAAACATTAACACCGAGACAGTTTACCATAAATGGAACATATGGAGCCATTCTCCAAGAGTTCCCTTCTCTTACAATGGAGCCCAGATATGACGGTCCAGTAAAACACAACGTGGTACATCGAATAATCACTGAAGGACGCCTTCCTTTTTCTAGACCACGTCGGCTGGAGCCTGAAAAATACAGCATCACCAAGAATGAGTTTGATCAGATGGTTCAACTAGGGTTAGTAAAACCTTCTTCCTCGTGTGCATCGTCACCGCTCCATCTTGTACCCAAAAAAGAGCCAAATGATTGGAGGCCTTGTGGAGACTACCGTCGTCTTAATGCGGTAACAGTACCAGATCGGTACCCTATTCCCCATATTCAAGATTTCTCAATGCACCTGTATGGTTGCAAGATTTTTTCAAAAATTGATCTAGTACGTGCTTACCACCAAATACCTGTAGCCGCAGAAGATGTGCACAAAAACTGCAATAACGGTCCCATTTGGTCTTTTCGAGTTCATTAGAATGCCTTATGGTCTGAGTAATGCGGCCCAGACCTTCCAGCGTTTTATGGACAAAGTTACCAAGGTTTTGAATTTTGTTTTCGTGTACATTGACGATATTTTGGTGGCCAGCAAAAATGCAGATGAACACCAGAAACATTTACGCACTCTTTTTAAAAGACTTACTGATTTCGATATTAATATCTAGCTGTCTAAATTCGTTTTAGAGGGCGTTTTTGGTGTTCCTTCCTTAAATTTTCTAAGCTATGAGATTTCGGCAGAAGGCATACTACCATCTAAAGATCGAATCCTGGCTGTTAGACAATTTCCGCAGCCAACATCCGTTCAACAGGTACAGCGGTTTGTGGGTATGGTAAATTATTACCATAGGTTTATACCAAAACTGGCAGAATTACTAGCCTTAGTTCACACCCACCTCGTAGCCCTTATTAAACAAGGCAAGAAAGCAAAATTTTCTTGGCCTGTTGAATGTAGTGACGCTATTGACCTTGTCAAACAAGCACTTGAGCATACAACACTTCTGGCACATCCTCAACAGAACTCATTTTTCTGTTTAAAAACAAATGCTTCAGGTACTGCGATAGGAGCAGTACTAGAACATTATGCAGATAAATGTTGGCAGCCATTAGCATTTTTCTCTCGCAAGCTTTCGCTTGCTGAAACTAAATATTCTGCTTTCGATCGTGAGCTTTTAGCAATATTTGCTGCGATCAAACATTTTCGATATTTCATCGAGGGTTGAAAGTTCACTGTGTTCACTGACCACAAACCTCTGACTACTGCTATTTGTTGAAGTATTGAACATTAAACCACAGACACACCTCCTGAGTTATAAAGTACAAGCTATTAATAACTAGATGTCGTTATACTATTTAAGTTAACAATATTATATACCACATAGATAGCTCTGCTGTAAAGAAAAATGATAATTATATATGTAATGAAATAAATGTTGTTCAGTGTTATGTCACTTACTGAACAACTCTTGAATTAAAGTAATCTTTTAATTTCAACTCAATCCCAACACTATTACATCCAAGAGGGAACGGAGTCCTAGACAGGCTCGTCATTTGGACTATGTGGCTCAGTTTACCACTGATATTAGACATATATCAGGAAAAGGGAATGTTGTGGCGGATACACTATCACTATCATTTGAGGAAATGGCTCTTTGTCTAACCGGGTTGGATATCTCTCAACTCATTCAACTTCAGGAGTCCGACAAAGAACTCCAGGACTTATTGGTTGTTCAGAAGACGAAAAATTTTAAGTTCAAACTGGAACTCATTTCTTGTGAGCACGCTCATAAGCCAATTTGGTGTGAAACTACCTTGGGAAAATCTCGTCCGTATATTCCTGAGGAACTAAGACGAAATATTTTTAATAATTTGCATAATTTGTCCCACCCAGGTGTTCGTGCTTCACGGAAGTTAATTTCTTCTAGGTACTTTTGGCCGTCTATGAATATTGATGTTGGTTTTTGGTCTAAAACATGCTTGGCATATAAACGACCAAAAATCAACCGTCATACACGGACCGAATTTGGTAGGTTCGACATACCAAGCGGTCGGTTTGATCATATCCATATAGATATCGTGGGACGTCTACCTCCTTCTTATCGATATGAATACATATTAACTACTGTTGACCGTTTTACTAGATGGCCAGAAGCAATTCCGATTGTTGATATGCGAGCAACGACTGTAGTTAGAGCTTTAGTCGATCAGCACATCTCGCGTTTTGGAGTACCGTTGTATATTACTACAGATCAAGGTGTGCAATTTGAATCTGGGCTATTTCAAGAGCTCATAAGTTTACTTGGAATGCACAAAATTCGGACAACGGCTTACAATCCTAAAGCCAATGGAACAGTGGAAAGGTTCCATAGACAGCTGAAAGCTTCTCTAAAGGTGCACGGTAATACCCTTAATTGGAGCGACACACTCCCAATAGTTCTACTTGGTATTCGCTCGTCGATCAAATCTGATCTTGAATGCACTCTAGCTGATCTTGTCTACGGACAAAACCTTAGGATCCCTGGAGAACTAACTATGCATTTGGAAGGTAATTCGTCAGATCCTTCAACGCTGGTCGGAATTTTAAAGCAGACTATGCGCTGCCTTATCCCTAAAGAAACTCGGAAAGGCCTTCAAGACAATATTTACCTTCCTAAAGAATTAGAAGAATGCGACCTTGTATTTGTTCGTGTGGATAAAATCAAAACTGGTTTATCACCACCATATGAGGGCCCATTCAAAGTAATAAGGCGATTCCGAAAATATTATGTAATCGAAATTAATGGTAAAAATATTTCGATTTCTTTGGACCAACTTAAACCTGCACACATGACGGACGCATTAAATGTAGACAATCAAAAAGCAAAAAAGCGTGTTAGTTTTACTTTGTAGGTCGGGAATGTAGGTGAAAGACACAAAATAACCATCCTTGAATTAAATAAACATATTTATATCTTATTTTTTTATGGAAGGGGAGTATTGTGGGACTTTGATTTTATAATTACGTCCTACAAATAAACAACGCTCCCTATACAATTAAATTAGTTAACTGCCAATTAAATTTTGGAAATTGTTTTAGAGAGAATATAAAGAAAAGAAATCTCATCATTCTTGTTGCAACCTTTCAACAATTTACAAAATAAAATAATTGTTATATTTTAATTGTTATATTTTGATAAAGCTTATATAAATTTAAATTAATTGTAGAAACATTGGCTTTTTATAAATATTTCTTTATATACAATAAATAAATCGTGTTAAGTTAAATAAACTGTTTCTAATTTTAATACGAGTGTGGAATCAAAAATATTAAAATTGCATATTCTTATATATATACATTTATATATAAGTGAAAAAGATAGAGCTTTAGCTATCACCGTTGGAGCCGCTGAACAACGGATACGAGTAGATATAGCTTCTACAAACGAAACAGCAAGGATGACAATAAATCGTTAATAATTTACGAGATAAACAAGATTGATAACTAACACAATTACAACTTCAAACAATTCAATATCAGATCGTATCGGAAAATATTAACGAATTCACACATCGTAATATCTAGAAATTTAGTAAAAAAAAATCCCAAAGAAAGGCAATTTCTAATATGTAATCATAGATGAAAGATTCATCTTAAGTAAATATGAAAAATGATGAAGTTGCAATTTAGAAATTATCTGAACATCAAAATTAAAATATGTTTCGTCACCGCCCCTAAGTTGTGTAAGACACACGGGATTTGAACATGTGTCTCTGATGAATCCTGACACGAAACACACAATTTTTTCTAAAGGAATTTTAGAGAAAATGAAAAGTTACTTCGAATTGCAAATTCAAGTGATTTCCATTATGTACTTAAGCTTAATTGTTCACAAAAAACCCATCCAAAATTAAAATTCCCTTAAAGTTGTCTATATTTCCTAACCAAAAATATAACAACATATTGACTTTACGTCAGATATTAAGTTTCGCATTGATTGACAACAATCAATAATGACTTTACACTCGTGACTTAGGATGTTGATTAGAATGTTGACTTAGATGTTGACCAAGATGTCGACCTTAGATGTTCACAAAAAAACCCATCCAAAATTAACGATAATGTTTTAAAGTAAAAAAGGCAATTATGTAGATTTTACTTATGTTTGTTTTAACAGAAACAATATAAAAGAAATTGATAATGTTATGATGAACGTGAAACAATACGATTATGAAAAATCGTATTGTTGGAGGATCGATTAATAGACTCTTTATATTGTTGTTAATTCTATGGGCAATGAACAATGTAATGCATTGTCGATAATATTATGTTTGTTGTTATGCGAATTTGTAGAGGTTGATATTAAAAATACCAAGTAGTCATATTATAAGGGAGAAAAATAGAACAGTGTGGCGATTGGATGGAAATATATCTTTGACTGTACGTTGGTTATTAAACCTCAACTACCAAAGCATAAATTTCCTCCAATCCACCAGTACAGAACCTGAACTCGTTCTGGAGGGAGGGTGGGGGGGGGTTTAGATTCTCTTATAAATGTTACTGGTCCTAACTCACGTCGAACTGTGGCATAACATAACCAGCTTTGTCTAAAACCGTTATCGTGATACCTTTACCAGCCTTACAAACAATTAAGTCCTTTTCAACAACTTTCTCTTTGATTGATCGTATGACACTATTCGAACTTAACAAACTTCTATTACTAATGGTACTCACCTGTTCTTTTTGGATTGGTAACGCGCAGAATGCTTTCAATCGAGCTGATTCACCCACCAGAGCTGCTTCGATGTCGATTGCTAATTCTTCAAAATGGTTCGTACTGATTACGGGTGAAGGTGCAAAGTTAACTCCGTAGCTTAGTATGGATTCCTCTTCTTTTGTAAATGTTGTGGTGGTGAAATTGATGAAAGTTGATGAAAGTTGTTTATAGGTGGTTCACTTTGAATATTTTCTTCTGTTTCTCTGTGAATCAGCTTCTCGATTTTCAATTTTATCGATTTTCGATATTATGGTTAACAGAATAAAATAAACGGCTGTTTATTTTATTCTGTTGCTTAAAGACTTTTTAATCAGCGTAAAACAATAAAACAATTTATTTGATTACATTGAACTCTGAAATGAATTTTTTTAATTGTATTTTACAAAGTAATTAACAATAGTTTCGATCTTCATTCGCATAATAAATTTAAACTAAAGCGCATGTTCCTCTCATGAATAACAAAAAAGGCAAACGCCTTTATTTGAACTAAATTTCCAGTGTGAAAAAATTAATTTTCTAGATTGTTAGTTTTGGTAGTTATGAGTTAAAGGTACGTAGTTGTACAAAAATTTTATAACTAATTTCATTTTGTTCTATTAGTTTAATTTTTTTTATCTACGAATTCTAATCTCACTCCAGTCTCGCTCGCATTGTAAACTTTTGCTCAAAAATAAAATATATCATTAAACACTAATCCAATCAAATACTATTATTGTATTGCGTTGATTCAAAAAGCTGTTGATTTTATTCTGTTAAACATTATGGTTACTAACCCATACTATTTTGGTTGTAAAACACAAAAATAAACCTATTTTTGTTGTTGTCGGCAGAATAAAATGTATGAAACTAATAAAATATGAAAGAATAACCACATCAAAACTTTTTTATTTCTTTGGTATTTAGAGATGCGGTTCGTTAAAAATGTCAGAAAATTTGCAACTATATTATATTTGGTTAAAATCTTGCTTGTATTACCAATAATATTATACATCCCATCATTATCGGGACCGTGCGTATCTGATTGTTACGCACCAAGGGTTGAGTATAGAAAGTATTGGATCTATTTGAAATTAATTTGACGTTTGTTGTTCCATATATTACGAAATATTACTAAAACTCTCTGTTCGGGCTGTGTAAACTTTATTAAATATTTATCCATTTATTTTTATTGTAACAAATATCACATATTTAGTCTTTAATTTATATTGTTTTCGTTTTTAATATTTTGACAAAAAAAACAATCGAATAATTTGAAAGGCATACTAAAGCATAATAGTATATTAAGAAACTAGTTTCATAATAGACGATTTTATCGCACGCAATCTGTTTAGAAAACGACCAGCGCAGCGGGGAGTTTTCTAAAGGATAAGTGCGATAAAACGTCTTATGAAACGAGATTTTTATACTATTTTTTCTATTTTGCATTTTTTGTCTTGAAATTTTAAAAAATATTTTTTATGTTTTAATGTTTTAAAGAAAATTTCTAAAAATTTCAATTCAAAATAGTAAGCGTTTATCATATTTCTATATATTTTTTTGTTGCAAAACTAGCTTACATAAAATGTGTATTTTATTAAAAAATAGTCAATTTGAAATTTTGTTATTATTACTAATTATTTTAATTAATTAAAATATTTAACACTAATTTAGATATTCTTATTAATTTTATTTATATAATTATTCGTTTTAATTTTCACTGACGTTTGTATGACCAATGTGACCAACCTTGAAAAACAAAACTTTGCGTATCGTAATGAAGGCCATTTCGATACGCATTTGGGTATCGAAATGACTTTATTTTAGACGCAAAATAGAAAAAATTTGTTTAATGTATAATTTGTTGAAAAAAAGATCCAATATTTACAAAACCTAACACTTAAAGCGCGACGGTCGAATCAAATAGCAATGCACGGTCCCTTTCGCAAGTAGCTGTAGTTAATTTTCTTTTTTTTCTTTTTGATTAATTTAATTGTTTCAAGTGTTTGTATTCTATGATATTTACTATTTTATAATATTTACTATCATACACAATGATAGTAAATATTATAAAACCTTCATAGATTAAACCTTCATAAGAAGCTTTCATAGATTATGCAACCTACATTATCGACATAAAAAATTAATATCTATATTTGTTTTTTTTAAAGGGTGGGATCAAAGCTGTTATCTGGACTGATGTTTTTCAGGGGTTTATTATGCAAGGTTCATTTATAGTTATAATGGTCCTTTCTGTACAGTCCGTTGGTGGAGTGTCGGTGGTTTGGAACACAGCTGAAGCTGGAAATCGTTTAAAATTTTTTAACATGAAATTCGATATAACAACACAACACACAATTTGGAATAATTTTTTGGGATATGCAACGACATTGACAGCATTCATAGGATTGAATCTGAGTTCAGTTCAACGAATTGTTTCTATGCCATCAATAAATCATGCGAGAAGGTTGTAAAGCTCACTCAAGCTATCGTATATTTTAGTTTAGTAATAAATAAATTCTTTCTTTGTTTTTTCAGTGCTTTGTGGATTTATTATGTTGGGGTTTTTCTTTTGCAAACTATTTCGGGTTGTCAAAAATGGACACCAATGGTCTTCGAAGTTTTATTCAAGCTTTCTCTTTTGATCGTCATTGATTTTATACTGATGATGTAAATGTTTTTGCTCAAAACTTTAGTAAAACTATTCAATTTGTAACGACGGACTATTTTTAATTTTTACTCTAAAATAATAGTATTAATATTCAAAGAAATTCGCTAATAATTTATTAATTTATTCTCTTCAATTGTAATAGGCGTAGGGACATTTGTTTGTACTACTGTGCAATTAAACATTTTTTGTTGATGGTTTAGTTACGTCACTCAATGTCAATTGATAATGCATGTTTTACATAAATGATTGTTTAATTTGTATTTGATTGTTTCTAAATGTTGTCTGTATTGTAGAGAATCGCTTATTTAAAATCTATATGCAATGATAAAGATACTGGAGAGGGAAACAAAAAACCTATACTGAATCTAGAACACAAATTCAAATACAAAAACGTGAAAATAGTTATTCAGGTGAAGTAATAACGAAACCGTTCAACACACTTATTATACCCAACGGCTACGATGATTGCTTCATTCCACGTCGTTACATGTTAAATGCAACTATTCATAAATTTAATGTCAATCAACAAGCAACTAAAAAAGTTAATGATATTGCTGAGCTTCGAAAAACAAATAATTATTGGCGTGTAGATAAATTCGATCAAGTATGAGGGACATATTTCATATTGACAGACCTAATTTACTTTTATCATTTCATGATGCTTTTAATAAAATTACGCTTAGTAAAGTGAATTACAGCCTACAATCAACATTTGTTCCACAGGACTGGTTTTGGGACTTCTCCACAACATTCAAGAAATAAAATAATGTAAGCCTTTTGTATTTTGATTTGTATAATTTTTGTTGATTTATTTTTGTACTGCTAAATTATTTTCTCTGTTAGCTAATTAATAGTTTCTTTACATTATTCTGCGATTCATAAATAAGAGATGCAAGTGTAATTTGTTTGTTATATTTTTGAATATTATATTTCGTATAAAGTCCAATTTTCTCTACAAATTCGGTATTATTATATTCGTTCCCTTTTCAATAATAAAACCAATATCTAAAAGCCAACAGAATATCAAACCAAATAATCGGAAACGAAAAAAGAAGAAATTGACCGACCGAAAGCGTCAAATCTTCTCACTATGTCAATTTCTAACAAAAGTTGTTACAGTTCTATTAATTCTGTAAATCCCCTCTATCATTGATGGTGATTTAATCGTTACTGACCCTGCAAGGCAAGCAACATTGTTTACGGAACGCTTTGTTTTAAATTCGACCATTTTTGAAACTTGTAACGACAGCCTTTTTTTAAATTTTACTTTAAAACAAGAATATACATATATAAAGAAATTCTTTAATGATTTGATAATCTATTTCGGTTCCGGCCTTTAAACTAAAATAATCCATTTCAACAAACATAAAATATTTATGTGGGCTACAGGTTTTGTCTTTCAACGACATTGACAGCATTCATAGGATTGAATCTGAGTTCAGTTCAACGAATTGTTTCTATGCCATCAATAAATCATGCGAGAAGGTTATAAAGCTCACTCAAGCTATCGTATATTTTAGTTTAGTAATAAATAAATTCTTTCTTTGTTTTTTCAGTGCTTTGTGGATTTATTATGTTGGGGTTTTTCTTTTGCAAACTATTTCGGGTTGTCAAAAATGGACACCAATGGTCTTCGAAGTTTTATTCAAGCTTTCTCTTTTGATCGTCATTGATTTTATACTGATGATGTAAATGTTTTTGCTCAAAACTTTAGTAAAACCATTCAATTTGTAACGACGG
The DNA here is from genome assembly GCA_963693315.1 of Diogma glabrata. Classification (NCBI taxonomy): domain Eukaryota; kingdom Metazoa; phylum Arthropoda; class Insecta; order Diptera; family Cylindrotomidae; genus Diogma; species Diogma glabrata. Next base: position 82,448,892 of record OY856188.1, read on the forward strand.
ACTATTTTTAATTTTTACTCTAAAATAATAGTATTAATATTCAAAGAAATTCGCTAATAATTTATTAATTTATTCTCTTCAATTGTAATAGGCGTAGGGACATTTGTTTGTACTACTGTGCAATTTAACATTTTTTGTTGATGGTTTAGTTACGTCACTCAATGTCAATTGATAATGCATGTTTTACATAAATGATTGTTTAATTTGTATTTGATTGTTTCTAAATGTTGTCTGTATTGTAGAGAATCGCTTATTTAAAATCTATATGCAATGATAAAGATACTGGAGAGGGAAACAAAAAACCTATACTGAATCTAGAACACAAATTCAAATACAAAAACGTGAAAATAGTTATTCAGGTGAAGTAATAACGAAACCGTTCAACACACTTATTATACCCAACGGCTACGATGATTGCTTCATTCCACGTCGTTACATGTTAAATGCAACTATTCATAAATTTAATGTCAATCAACAAGCAACTAAAAAAGTTAATGATATTGCTGAGCTTCGAAAAACAAATAATTATTGGCGTGTAGATAAATTCGATCAAGTATGAGGGACATATTTCATATTGACAGACCTAATTTACTTTTATCATTTCATGATGCTTTTAATAAAATTACGCTTAGTAAAGTGAATTACAGCCTACAATCAACATTTGTTCCACAGGACTGGTTTTGGGACTTCTCCACAACATTCAAGAAATAAAATAATGTAAGCCTTTTGTATTTTGATTTGTATAATTTTTGTTGATTTATTTTTGTACTGCTAAATTATTTTCTCTGTTAGCTAATTAATAGTTTCTTTACATTATTCTGCGATTCATAAATAAGAGATGCAAGTGTAATTTGTTTGTTATATTTTTGAATATTATATTTCGTATAAAGTCCAATTTTCTCTACAAATTCGGTATTATTATATTCGTTCCCTTTTCAATAATAAAACCAATATCTAAAAGCCAACAGAATATCAAACCAAATAATCGGAAACGAAAAAAGAAGAAATTGACCGACCGAAAGCGTCAAATCTTCTCACTATGTCAATTTCTAACAAAAGTTGTTACAATTCTATTAATTCTGTAAATCCCCTCTATCATTGATGGTGATTTAATCGTTACTGACCCTGCAAGGCAAGCAACATTGTTTACGGAACGCTTTGTTTTAAATTCGACCATTTTTGAAACTTGTAACGACAGCCTTTTTTTAAATTTTACTTTAAAACAAGAATATACATATATAAAGAAATTCTTTAATGATTTGATAATCTATTTCGGTTCCGGCCTTTAAACTAAAATAATCCATTTCAACAAACATAAAATATTTATGTGGGCTACAGGTTTTGTCTTTTAACGACATTGACAGCATTCATAGGATTGAATCTGAGTTCAGTTCAACGAATTGTTTCTATGCCATCAATAAATCATGCGAGAAGGTTATAAAGCTCACTCAAGCTATCGTATATTTTAGTTTAGTAATAAATAAATTCTTTCTTTGTTTTTTCAGTGCTTTGTGGATTTATTATGTTGGGGTTTTTCTTTTGCAAACTATTTCGGGTTGTCAAAAATGGACACCAATGGTCTTCGAAGTTTTATTCAAGCTTTCTCTTTTGATCGTCATTGATTTTATACTGATGATGTAAATGTTTTTGCTCAAAACTTTAGTAAAACCATTCAATTTGTAACGACGGACTATTTTTAATTTTTACTCTAAAATAATAGTATTAATATTCAAAGAAATTCGCTAATAATTTATTAATTTATTCTCTTCAATTGTAATAGGCGTAGGGACATTTGTTTGTACTACTGTGCAATTTAACATTTTTTGTTGATGGTTTAGTTACGTCACTCAATGTCAATTGATAATGCATGTTTTACATAAATGATTGTTTAATTTGTATTTGATTGTTTCTAAATGTTGTCTGTATTGTAGAGAATCGCTTATTTAAAATCTATATGCAATGATAAAGATACTGGAGAGGGAAACAAAAAACCTATACTGAATCTAGAACACAAATTCAAATACAAAAACGTGAAAATAGTTATTCAGGTGAAGTAATAACGAAACCGTTCAACACACTTATTATACCCAACGGCTACGATGATTGCTTCATTCCACGTCGTTACATGTTAAATGCAACTATTCATAAATTTAATGTCAATCAACAAGCAACTAAAAAAGTTAATGATATTGCTGAGCTTCGAAAAACAAATAATTATTGGCGTGTAGATAAATTCGATCAAGTATGAGGGACATATTTCATATTGACAGACCTAATTTACTTTTATCATTTCATGATGCTTTTAATAAAATTACGCTTAGTAAAGTGAATTACAGCCTACAATCAACATTTGTTCCACAGGACTGGTTTTGGGACTTCTCCACAACATTCAAGAAATAAAATAATGTAAGCCTTTTGTATTTTGATTTGTATAATTTTTGTTGATTTATTTTTGTACTGCTAAATTATTTTCTCTGTTAGCTAATTAATAGTTTCTTTACATTATTCTGCGATTCATAAATAAGAGATGCAAGTGTAATTTGTTTGTTATATTTTTGAATATTATATTTCGTATAAAGTCCAATTTTCTCTACAAATTCGGTATTATTATATTCGTTCCCTTTTCAATAATAAAACCAATATCTAAAAGCCAACAGAATATCAAACCAAATAATCGGAAACGAAAAAAGAAGAAATTGACCGACCGAAAGCGTTAAATCTTCTCACTATGTCAATTTCTAACAAAAGTTGTTACAGTTCTATTAATTCTGTAAATCCCCTCTATCATTGATGGTGATTTAATCGTTACTGACCCTGCAAGGCAAGCAACATTGTTTACGGAACGCTTTGTTTTAAATTCGACCATTTTTGAAGAGAAGAGTACAGAAGAGTATTTTCGCGGTTTAGTAGAATTGTTTGTTGAAATGATGTGGGGAAATTTTTAATTTGTGTACGATGAAAGGGATGATAAAGAAAGAAACAAGAAACGAAAAATTTTGGGAAATATTACGTAAATTTTGAGCAAATGTGGTAAATACATACATACATTGAATCAATCAATCGTCAATCGATTTGTGCAAACAGTCAGACTGTTGAGATCACTCACTGTTATAGGGACAAAATGCAAAGGGACTTCTTCCTGTAATGGAATCCTATGCCCGAATCAATAGTCTCAAGTGCCTTCAATCTAAAAAAAGCGTCCACCAACACCCACTCGGAATGGCATACTATGACCTAGTTGCACAAAACCTGAACATATTAAGGCTAAAATAAAGAGAAGTGACTCACTACCAAAATTCAATACCAAAATTCAATAAAGTAGAAAAAATCAACGATTAAATGTAGACTCTGAAAAAAAAACATAAGAACTGTTACTTCAAACCTGCATATACACTTCTAAAACCTAAAATATTAAAACCTAGTAATGCAGTTCCATCTATTTCACCATTTCATCTTTTTATTTTAAAATAAGTTTTATGTAAATCAGCTTTGACAACTGATGTGATTATATAATGGTCAAAATTTCCAATACTTCCCTTATTGACATCGATTCTCGTAATATCTGGTATATGATGTGAGATAAAGATCTATAGAAGAAAACTGTTATCACCTCCATTACTAGGAGTGAAAGTTGGGCTTTCAACAATTTGCGTTAGGTCGTGCTATGGGGCAAATATTTCTGCCGGCTGCCTTCCATTGAATAAAAGCATTAAATAGTGAATTGAATAAAAGCAAGAATAATTTTATGATGAACGAATTAAATGAGGCAAAAGGAGATGCAAAAAAAACTTGGAGCATATTAAAATAAAGCAGTCTCTAGGACTGCCGACAGAAGTGAAAACTTAAAACTGTGAAATAGTTGTGTTTTAATCGTCTAATTACAACAAAATCTTCACTCACTTTACCAAACTTACACACTGTTATTAACTGAGGAAAACATCAAATTCAATAAAAAAGAATAAACCAAAATATGAATCAAGAGGACGAGAATAAAATTATTTATGATATATTATCATTAATTTTAACGGTTATTCTTACTATCAATTGCGTTTTCTTTATTGAAAAGTATAAAGAAAAACACAAATTAAATATGAAGTTTGAAGTTTGATGAAGATGAAGTTGAAGTTGAAGATGAAGATGAAGTTTAAAAGCGGTTTCAAGCGTATATTTGTCATTTAGTGTTACGTCATAAAGATGAAATGCAGAAATTTTTGTTCCTGTAAAAAGAATATGTCATTAAATATGTGATAATATGTTCAATGCTAGGCAATGCTACTGACTATACTGGTGTTGGTACCATTTTTGCTCGATAAATCTCAAACCATACTAATTTGAGCAGGTTTTCATTGAGTATTTTGTTTATCAAGAAACATCTAACATCTTTCTTTCGTAGTCGAATCTCTTTCAACCTTTGGATCAACCTTCGGAGAATGCTGGAGTCAAGTAAGTGGTCCGAAGATGAACATATATGATTTGAAAACTATGATTGAGACAACTTTACAGTTTAAGGCAAAAACATTTCTTCAGTCATGCGTAAACGATTTGGCTGAGTTAAAAAACACTAAATGATGTTGTAATCAGCATCTAGTAAAATATATAAGATGCAGAAGTCAATTATTTTGTTGTCTATAGCTCTGTTAAGAATATGAAACTTTTAAATATTTTTAAACGGGTTTGGTTTGTTTCTGGCAAAGTGAACTTTTTTGTTCGTTGTCTGTCCTTTAATATATTAAGGTTTTATATCAACCCTAATCATTGTGAAATAAAACGACACATTTACCTAAGCCGTAACGTAATGCTTTTCTGCTCGATTATTAAACCCTGCATGTACCGTACTGTCGTACACAAGCTTTCTTCTGATTTTTAATGATTTGTATATAACAATATTTTAGTATAACTTAACTTTTACAAAAAAACAACTTAAGGATTTTAAAGTAGTTTTATAAATAAATTAATTGAACAATGAGTTCAACTAAAAATTGTAGAAAGTATTGACAAGAATTTTGAAGTTTGGGATTACGGTATTGTTATAGCATTATTACTTGTTTCTATTGGATTATTGAAAACAACAGAAGAATTCTTATTATTTGGTCGGCGATTAAAACCAATTCCAGTTAGAATATCAATAGTTGCAAGGTATTGTGTTAATTTTGTAAAAGTTGCTACTACTATTACAGCTAAAGTTTTATGTATTATCATTCAAAGTTATAAATTTATACTTGCTGGTCATCATCGTCATAAAAATGTCTTCCTAAGCAAGTTCGTACAAATAACCAGTCATCAGCTATCAACGTTACACATCATTGATTAGTCATGTTTACTTGGCGTCAACATTTTGAATCATACAATTTATCAACCTTTAAAATTATCATCTTTCATGGAGTATTGTTTAATGTTATAAAGTCATGATTACTTGTCTGTAATCGTCATCATAGGTTCCAAGAATTGTCAACATTTTGAACCATACAATTTATCAAACATTCAAAATTATCATCGTTCAAGGAGTCATCTTTAATGTATCTTGTATGGTATCTACGTTTCTGTACGTTTTCATTTTTGAGCTTGGTCATTTTCATCTAGATCAAGGACAACAAAGTTTAGTAAATTTTTAAAACAACTGATTTTTCAGGAGCCCTAAATGCCAAGGTTGTCATCTCACAAAAAATTATAAAAAAAGGTTCAAATATTCAATATTTATCAATTTTATTTAAACTTTATGTTTCAAACGGAAGTTATAACGCCTTAGATTATTCGACTTTTAAGACTATAGCCGCTTAACCGGTACCCCGATATGGCCATTTCGCGAACTTGTCCAATAAATTGTTTGCCGTAATATACACAGAAAATATTTTTGGTGTAGGTCAAAAATTGCGACCGTGAGAGTGCCGGATAATTCCGTTATACCTCATATCGTTATATATATATATATATATATATATATATATATATATATATATATATATATATATATATATATATATATATATATATATATATATATATATATATATATATATATATATATATATATATATATATATATATATATATATATATATATTTTTTTTTTTTTTTTTCATTTTGATTTTCCGTCTCCACGTATCATATATAGTCGTTTGGCACCAAAATTTTTCCGAAATTCCGAGATGAAGCACGCTGCAATAGGTAGATTTTTATATGAAATCTACCTAAAAGCATCTACCTAAGCAAATAAATGTTTGTCTATCTGCCGGCCGGCCGTACGGCCGACATTACCTACAAAATCTATAAAACCGCTGGAGGGATTTTTTTTTTAAAATAGGTATACTCAAGGGACAGGTCTAAAACAACGATGTGCTCGATAACTGTACCGGAAGTGTGTCAAAAAATCAGTAAGTGTGTCAAAAATAGCAAATTTTCATATTTTTGGCTTAAAAAACGTTAATTTTAAGTGATTACGAGTAGAAACATTGAATTTGGAGAAATCTTGATGGTAGGGATTGGTATGTGAGATCAAAAACTAGATTATTGCATTATAAGTTTGTCAAAAAAATGTTGTCAAGTGTGTCAAAAGAAAGATTTTTATTTATTTTTTTAGCCAATTTTCTGGAAAAAAAAATTTAGCTGTTTTTATGAAGTAAATGTAATTGAACGTGAAATTGGACTTGGAAATTCTTGAATTTGTTATTGTTTTTGAAATAGTTTTAGAATTTTGAATAAAGTTTTAATTTTTGATTTTGTTTTGCAATATTTTTAGAATTTGAAAAAAAGTAGAATTTTTGAATTTTATATATATTTTTAGAATTTTGAAAAAAGTTTCAATTTTTGATTTTGTAAGAATTTTTGGAATATTTTTAGAATTTTGAAAAATTTTAAATTTTTGATTTTATTATAATTTTTGGAATTTTGAAAAAAGTTTCAATTTTTCATATTGTTACAATTTTTGCAATATTTTTAGAATTTTGGAAACAGTTTGAATTTTTGAATTTTATTAATTTTTACAATATTTTTTGGAATTTTTAAAGAAATATGAATTTGTGATTTTGTAATATTTTTTCGAAACGCTAAATATGCATATCGCTGACTAAAACTAAAAACAATGTCCTCATAAAAGTTTTTTGCCGAAATAAAAATTTAATTTAAACTAAATTTAAAATATCAGATGTTTAGGACTGCAGTTAATTATTTTGAGTGTGTTGATTCATAACATATTTTACATTTCTGTGTTTTATTGGATGGGAGTGGGGAGGATGGAAAAATCTTTTTGTCCCAAATGAATGAAGTGTCATTCGAAAGAACATTTTGTTTAAGAAACATTGTTTTTTTTGGAATTTTACGGTGCACAGTTATAAGGGATAAATTCATTTAAACCTGGCTATAGTCTGAAAAATAAAAAGACTTCGTAACACAACTTTTTGTTATTTGTTTTTATATTTTGCTCTTCTTCATTCACGGAACCCTCGGTGAACGAATTTTATTCGCAGTTGACCGACTTTAATAAAATTAACTTCCCGATTTGTTATTGTTTTTGTGCCGCTTTTCGAAAGCGGAATTTTTATGATATCTTTTCGTTTCATGACCTTCTAAAGCTGTTTAGACTGTTTTTAGCTGGCAGTCTGTATGTGTGTGTGTGTGTATGTGTGTATGTATCGCCGTATGTGAATCAACCCTTTCTCAACAACGGATAGCTCGATTTTAACGAAAATGGTCGGAATCGATGTATTTTGGCGTAACTTAGAGCCCAGTCCTTTTCTAGCGAAAATAAATCATTTGTTTTTTAGTGGTTTCCAAAAAACTGAAAATTATCTCTAACAAATATTACGAGAATAAATAGTGCTATCAAGATCATGAAGCTTCCATATTGTTTGTGATCATGTCAGCTATTTATTATGAGATTTGTATAAACAATTGCTATCTTAGTTTTTGAGTATTTTAAGAAAATTTGAAAAATATGTGTTATTCTCGTTATGCAAATCCATGAGATCTTGATGAAACTTTTGAATTAAAATGAGCCGGAAGCGCATTTGGGTTTATTTGAATATGGAAAATATGAGCTTTTTTCAAAATTTGACAAAGGGTTCGGAGAGAATGTCTGTGGATCGTTAAACAACTGTTTCTTTTAAACTTCAATAACACTCAGTCATGACAATCAATTTTGTTGAAACTTAGAGCATAAGGTTTTTGTAATGTTCATAGTAATTTTGCCACTTCCGGTTTTTCACTTTTCGGATAAATAGCTTTATCCTATTCTTTTAAATATATTACAACACAGCTATGAAGTGTTTTTGGCGAATCTTTTGTTGAATGTTGCAGTTAACATGAGATATAACAAACTTGTTTTTGAGGTGTCTTGTATATAGTGATCGGTGTTCATCAAACAAATGCTGACCTTTTATCTTACCGACAGGTTAGGTTATTGTGTTGGACTGTTGGAGATCATTTTTGATATAGACATTTTAATGATATCTTCACCTTTCAATACCTTCTGAATCGGTCAAGACAACTTATTTTAGTTTTCAGTCTGACTGTTTGTTATAACATTAAATTTAAATATGATTACGCACACACACATTCAAATTCTATTTAAATAATTACAATTGATGTGTCGTATAATATACAAAATCTAAATTTTGCGTATCTTAGGCTTTAAAGACCCTAGTTGAGCTAATATTCATATTAATGGCTTTTTTTTCAAATTTGTTTTAATGTTTGATTTGTAATTTTTCATTTTTTATTTGTATTTATTGCAGTTTAATTATATTGTATAATTTTTTATGCTTGGTATTTAAGTATACCTTATCCAGTAACTGGTTAGTTTTTAATCTTACTGAAAGTTCTTGGCGTGGCGTCTATGGTCACATCCCCATCCCACTAGTTTTATTATGATTTTAATTGTTTCTTTACAGGCATTATCGATATTTAAATATTTTGAACATCCTTTCTCTTCCAAGTAAAAAGAATTATCTGTGTATATTAAAATGATTCTTATGTTTGATTATGAAATTTCTGTTTTTTTTTCTCCTTTTTTTTTATTTGTGCTCGCACAGTTACTCAGAAAATCTACACCTATGAGCAAACAATTTTATTGTGCTATGAAGGAAGGCGGTGTGAATATTCGATTAAGACCGATGTATTTTTAAAGGATTTATGTGCCGTATGTAGCATTGTGTATATTGTGTACCGTATGTAGCAACACCGTTGGCCTCTGTTAAATTTTTACTTTGAACCTGTGACTTCAAATTTTTTTCTTTGTTGTTCCTCAATTCCTCTGCAACAATTTTAGTTAACCTAAAAATATCTAGATATTCAAAAGTTTCAAGCGGGTGATTCAACTAATCGTTGCTTTTGGTGCAAACCTAAATAAATTTAAGACCAGTGAGAAAAAGAGCTTAAATGTTGTAGCAAATAATTAAATTCAAAAATACATATAATATCCAAGTTGGTTTTAAAGTTGTATTATAACTTTCATATTAAAATAAATCCGCTAATAGTTTCCTAATTTATTTCGGCTCCGGCCTTTAAATTCAAAGAAACATAAAAGCATTTATGTGTGCTACAAGATAGTCAATTATATTTTCACATTTTTTTAGTTAATTGCTTTGGTGCGTCACTCAATACCAATTAATAATACTTGTTTTGTGTTGTCATAGAAATTTTTTTTATGTAAAGCTTAGTCATAATGTTATATGTAGACAGAATACAGTTGTGCATTTATAAATAATAACAACGGTTAAATTGTATTTGGAGGGGAATATTTTCTCGTTTGAATTAATTTTTATTGAGATGATACATGGAAATGGAAATTTTTATTGGACATTTGTAAATTGTGTACGATGAAAAAGATGAGAATAGGAAGCAATAGATGGAGAATCTCGCTACATATATATATATACTCGTCATATACTCGTCATTTTGACTGGCAGCTGAAGAAATGTAAAGGACGGTTTTTCAATAAAAGCTAAACAAGAACCTGCATAAAAATAATATATGGCGCAGTATAAATTGTGAATCACCTCATTTAAATTATTTCAATATTTGTGTGTAGTGGATTTATTTCAATGAGGAACTTTGTTTATTGGGGCACAAGCGATGATTTTAAGGAGTATGTGAAATTGAATACCTCGGAAGCAATTTGGTATTATAGTGCATTAAGTTCTACAAAACGGCAATGGATGACGATACCGATTTTTGTCGATATGGGTATTTTGTTTTGTAATTAGTGTCATCTGCAATCCAAGTATTGATTCCCCAGGACTGGTTTTCCGAAAATACATTAATGTTAGCTTTTTTTGTACAATTTTTGAGTGATTAATATAATTTTAGTTGTTTTGTTTTTTTTTTTTTTTTGTTAAATTATCATCTTTTTGTATGCAGCCTTCTTTTTATATAAGTTCTTTTGTAAAAAAATTTAAGAAAACAAGATATTTTCCAAGTCAAAATTCCGCATGTTTGTATAAAAGATCAATTCTCTTCAAAGTTTAAAGTTTTTCGCATATATAGTTTTCTTTATTAAAACTTAAAAAGCCATCAAAAAGTCGATTCCTCGGAATGTCGAAATCCAACTGCTTGTCAAAAACTTTACATTCGTAATCTCAAAATTCAAGTAGCATAATTTTTATCATAATTATTATTTAAACCCATTAAAATTGGATTAAAAAAATGGTTATAAAACCCTGCATCGGTAAATGTTTTGTATTATGATTTCTTTTACGAAACAACATAACTTAGCATTAAGATTTCAGTATAGTTTAGTTTTTTTTGTGAGAATGTTTTTAAATTAAGTCGGTCCTGTGATAAAAATTTAGTTATATACAAATATTTTTTGAACAATGGATGCAGCTAAAGCTAAAGTCTTAGCAAGTAATGTCAAGAACTTTGGCGTTTGGGATTATGGGGTTTTTATTGTATTATTAATTGCTTCTATTGGTATTGGATTTTTTTTCGGTTTTATAAGTAAAGGATTGAAAACAACAGAAGAATACTTACTAGGTGGTCGACGATTAAAACCAATTCCAGTCGGAATATCAATAATTTCAAGGTATATAGTTAATCTTGGAGAACTTGCTTCTACTACTATTAAACTTTTATTGTTTTCTTTTCAGTCAGTTAACTGCCGTTTTATTAATAGCAATACCAGCTGATATGTATAATTTTGGAACACAATTTTCTATGGTTGCATTTTCTATGATAATTCCAGTGTTAATTATAAATTATATTTGTATTCCTGTCTTTTACAACACTCAAATTTCAAATTGTTATGAGGTATGTCAACAAGCTAGTCGTTAAAGCTAAAAATATTTTTATTATTTAATCATTTGAATCGAAATTATTGATTGATTGTTTTAAAATTTTTTTAAAACAAGGTGTTTATTTTCAAAAATTATAATTATTTTTAAATTTGTGAAACTCTGCTAAATAAACCTCCCTTCAGATTTTAATTCAAAACTATTTATTTAGCAGATGGAATGGTTTTGTTTCGATTCTGTTTCACTACTAGCCCAAAAATACTGTGTTAATATATAATTTCTTCTTTTTCCATGTCCATCTTAAAAATAGTAGTCAAAATATTGCTGCCGTTGCAGTTTTGTGTGTTATCATCTTTAGTAGAATTCGCATATTTATTAATAATAATCATAAGTTTACACTATCAAATAGCTTTTGTTGAATATAAGACCATTAAAATTGGATTAGGCTAAGTGTATCATAAAACGGAATATTAATTAAGGTACTCCCTATAAACAAGTTTTTTAAAACAATATAATCTAAAATTCAATAATAATTTATTTAAAATAAAATAAATAATTTTTATTTTTACAACTTTTTTTGATAATATTCTGTAACATGTTTCACCCATAAATGGTCATTCTCAAACATTTGAAAATATTATGTTATAATATTGAAAATATTATATTATAATATTTTCAAATGTTTGAGAATGACCATTTATGGTTGAAACATGTTACCAAATATTATCTAAAAAAGTTGTAAAAAAAAATTATTAAATTTATTTTAAATAAATTATAATTGAATTAATTTAAACAACTTGGAGACCAAACCATCATTATTTTAATTTATTTAACCAAATTAAAATTTTTTTAAAATAATCTTAAAGGTTGTTTCATTTAACTTTGGTTTACTATAATCAAATTGCAGGATAGATTTTAAAATTTAGAATCAAATATTGAATAAAAGATCTTAAAAAGATTAATTAGAGTTTTTGAGTAGAGTAAGTGCTCTTGATTATCAACTTATATTAAATATGACAAGGTACTTGTTAAGATAACATCTACTAACTTACTAAATCGTTGTAAGCCATGAGTTTGTAAATTAGTTCTTTTATAACAATTTAATTTAGTTCAGTTTAAATTTGTTTTTGTCAAACCGTTAAAAATGTGAAATGAAAAGCATGATAATAAGGTCATTTCTCAAATTACTTTCAAGTTCTTAAAATAAAAATTGCTTACAGCACAGTAAAAGTGGGATTAGTGAGTTTAACTATACCAAAACTTATTGACAGTTCTTGCAATATATAATTTCATACTGTAAACGTAGAAAAATCAAAATCTTTTCAAATCCAAATTTCGTTAAAATATTTTGTGTTTGGTGTACAACATATTATATTGAGCGTGTTCGGTCGAGCAAAATGATAAAAAAAAAAATCACGTTATTAAACGTCAATTTTTTTTTATACCAACTTCACGTCGTGTGATATTACTTTAAACCGCACCGAACAACCAAAAGAAAGAAAAAAATGTTTTTTGGATTTAAACGTCAAATTTTATTGAAGCGCAATTATCATTCAAGAAAACATCACACAAGAAAACATTAATTCGCATTTGTTTCTTATAATATGAAAGTTAATTTATTTTAATCTTTATTTAGAAAGTATATTCAATAAAATTAGTGTTCCATTTTCACCGATTTAAACTATTCGAAGGTAAAAGTAAATATTGATAAGCATTGAAATGGTTCGCTGTTAGTTTTAATTTATTTAGCGTATGGTTTTTTTTTTGTGACACATTAAAAATTAAACTTAAAAATAGGTAGACTCTTCTATGAAATCTACCTAAAACAAAACATGGATACACATTAAATGAACTTACAATCAATTTGATTGCGCGTCTTTTAAGTAAAAATTAAAAAGTAAAATATTTGAACATTGGGCAGTACATTTGAACATTAGATGTTTACATCGAGCGAGTCTATCCATGCTACTACATCTGGAGTTGCCAAATGGATGTCTGAGATGTTTCCATTGTAACGTCGAATTGGACACACAGTTGCAATGTGTTTTATAGTTTGTTGTGGAGCGCCGCAGTCACACTCAGGGGACTCTGAAATGCCCCACTTGTAGAAAGAATCAGCACAACGTCCATGGTTTGTTCTTATTCGGTTTAGTGTAGTCCAGGTATGACGTGGCAAATCGAAACCAGGTTGGGTAGAAGTCGGGTTAGTAATAGAAAGGCCAGTTGTGTTGTAATGTTGCCAGGAGATATCCCAGGCATCCAAGATATTAAAATCAGTCGCCAGCAGGTTGCTGGCAGTTTTATGTGGAGGCTTTCTTGACTTCAATCGACAACGCGTGTGGTCACCGTAATATTCGTGCAAGGGTAACGTGATGTTGTTGGTTACCTTTTTATGTTCACGCATGAGAGCATGCGAGCGTTTGAGTGCAGGTGGAGCGATATTGCTTAACACAGGGAGCCAAGGTAAAGGGGTGGATCTGATAGTACCACTTATAGTACGCATCGTGGCATGCAGCTGACAGTCAACTTTTTGAGTATGTGTGCTATTCAACCAGACTGGTGCACCATACTCAGCCACTGAGTAAACCAGACTTAGAGCAGTTGTTCGGAGGGTAGCTGGAGTAGCACCCCATGTAGAGCCTGCCAGTTTGTGCAATATATTGTTTCTCGTTTTAAGTTTTTGTGACGTATTTTCTAGGTGGAGTTTAAAAGAAAGAGTTCTATCGAGAGTAATGCCTAGGTACTTTGGCTGTTGATTGTATTTAATGACAGTGCCGTTAAATAACACTGATAGTTCGTGTTTTGCCAGTTTGTTGTTTAAGTGGAAACAGGAGCTCTCGGTTTTACTTAGATTGGGAAATAAGCTCCATGTTCGAAAATAGTCATTCATTATCGCTAGGTCAGTTGAGAGTAAATCCTCCAAAACACCCATGTCTTTGTTTTGAGTGGCCAGGGTCCAATCATCAGCGTAACCAAATTTCTTTGATGTTGTGTCAGGAATGTCATGAATGTACAGATTAAAAAGTAATGGCGCCAGGACGGAACCCTGTGGTAAACCGTTGTTAAGCATTTTAGACCTACTACAGGAATTATTTAGATGAACTTTGAATACACGATTACTCAACATGTTGTTAATTAAACGCGAGATGGTGCTACAAGGTATTGCATTGAACAGCTTATATATAATCACAATTCGCCAGACCGTGTCATATGCTGCAGTAAGATCGATGAATACTGCGCCTGTTTTTAGTTGTTTTTGATACCCAGCTTCGATATAGGATGTTAGAGCGAGCAGTTGGTCAGTGCAACTGCGATTGGGACGAAAACCAGCTTGTTCGACTGGGATCTGGTCATTCAATATCGGTGCGATACGATTGTATATGAGCCGTTCTAGCAATTTATAGCAGGTGCTCAAAAGGGCAATCGGGCGATAGCTTCCTGGTTCATTGGATGGTTTACCTGGCTTAAGTATCGCTATCACTTTCGTAGTCTTAAAATGTTTTGGTAGATTGCCGGTTTCTAGGACATTCGAGAAAAATTTAGTTAGCCACTGTTTTACATTTTTTCCAGCATTTTTAAGAAATTCTGGAAAAATGCCATCGTAGCCAGCTGCTTTTCCGTTTTTTGTTTAGGACAGAGCTGATTCTAGTTCTTCGCTACTAAAAGAGTTCGAATACTTCGATGGAGACGAGCAATTGTGCTTCATTTCTCTTAATTTGCGTTTAATTGTTCTTTTATGAAGGCGATTAATAGAAGAACGAGACATATTTACTATGTGATTTGCGATGTCCTCTGGATTTATTTCATTGTTAGCACGAGTAATTGAGTTTGAGCCACCCAGTTTCCGAAGGAGACTCCATGCTTCCCTGCTTGAATGGGAAAAATCAATGTTTTCAACAGCGTTAATCCACTTTTGTTTTCTCGCGGCGTCCAGTGAGTATATTAAGTCATCAGCCACGTCTGCCTCACCCCTACTAAGGTACTCCTCATATAATATATCGCTCTCTTTACTCCAGCCAGGAATGTATTCTTCACGAAAGCCTCTTGGGATGCATTTCTTTGCAGTTGAGATGATGGCTCCAACAAATCTATCGTAATTTTTAGGAATGGGTTGGATCCAGCGAATCACTGCATCCAACTTCAATCTATATTTATCCCAGTCAGCTTTGTTAAAATTCCATCTAGGTTGAGGAGTAGAGTTAACGAGTGGAATTTGGATTCCTACCTCCAGAATTACTGGACGATGTTGAGAGCGTGGAAAACCTTGTAAAACAGCCCTAGATATTGGAATAGGGTTACGTTGTTCGTTTTTTGTGGAAAAGCAGAGGTCGGGATTGTAATCGCTTCGCCATCTTGCAGATCTAAAGGTTTTCAAGTCTTTCGCATCATATACCAGGAACAAGTTGTTATCATCCGCCCAGTCGGTCAGTTGCACGCCATTGGTATTATTATTTGAATAGGACCACTGAGTGTGATGGCTATTGAAGTCACCAGCATATATTGCTGGGTGATGAAATAATGGTAGAGTACCCGCTGGCCATCCTGTATTTGAAGGCTTGTATACGTTTACAATTTTCGTGTCCGATATATCAACAACAATAAGATGTATATCGTTGTCCGTCTGTGTAAGTACGTGCGTGCAGTTCAGGATTTCTGACTTAACATACGTGGCAGATCCATATGATTGATGGTAAATAGCACTAATTAATTTGTAACCAACAATGTTTCCTCTAGAGGTAAGTTGCGCTTCATCTGCTGCATGCGTTTCTTGCAGAATTATAACGTCGATGTCGTAATCTTTTAATAATCTTTGTAAATGTTCAGTTTTTGACCTGCTTATGCCTTCAATGTTCAATTGCAAAATACGGACTGAAGGTCCAATATTTTTTGTCTTATGGTGCTGAAAAGTACCGTTGTTTTTGTGATTTTGATTTTGGTTCATATTTTATTTTTTTTTTTGTATCACAGCCAAGAGTTCGAAATGAAATGTTTGGCTACCAAGTTGAAATAGACTATTTGCGTAACCCAGGGTGCAGCACGAGGAGCTTATCTATTTCACACACCCCCTTAGTTAGTTTTAATAATTTTGAAGTTTAACACAATATTCAAATACACAATAATTCAAAAAACGATAAATTCTGGAAATCAATTAATTTATTTACAAAATTGGAATATCACTTATTTTATTCAAATAAAAATGTTATTAAAATAGTTCAGTTAATAGTTCACATGTTTAATAAAAAATTCTTCAAAATTAAATTTTATTAAAATAGTTCAAATATAATATTCATTAAGAAATTTGCGAAATTTAAATGTTGTCAAAAAATAGTTTATACACAATAAATTCAATAAACAATTCTTGAAATTTAAATGTTGTTTGAAATAGTTCATACACAATATATTTATTTTATTAAGAAATTCGCAAAATTTAAATTAAATACAAAATGTCTATTATATTAAATATTCACCTGACACTCTGTTGTAAATCGCTCGCAAAAAAAATTGATTTTGTTGAATCCGGATAATCGCCAAAATAGATGTGATTCCTTCGAAGATCGCTTTGTAAGAGAGAGTTTTCATCATCAACATTATGACAGGAAAATAAAATATTTCGCGGTAAATTTTTTACGATGTTTTGTACTTGACGAAAAATCTCGTGACATCTATTTGTTTATTACCCGTGTTCCTTTTAGGTAAACTTGCTACCCGAACCGAATTTTAAATGGAACGACTTAAATGTGAGGTGTATTAGATTTTTGATCTACTACAACTCAAATTCTTTCTTACCACACGTTTCCGACATTTTTTTTTGACAATAAATTGTTTTGACTTTTTTGAAAAACAATATTGCTAAGCAACGTAAAAGAAAATTAATAGTTTGACAAAATTTTAAGTTTAAATTTTATTTTGAGTTTGTTAAATTTAAGAAAATTAATTAAATATTCAAAAATTTCTGAAAATTAAAATTATGATTTATGCAAAATATAAACAATTAAAGAAAGCTGGACAGAAATATGACATTTAGGCTAGAAATTCTAAATTTGTATAAGCATTTGGGCAAACATATTTGAAATTATTCTCTAAACTGACAAAAACTCTGGCGGTGAATAGAAGCGTAAGTTTGTCACGTAGCTTTACCATCATTTGAGATGGTAAACTTGAAAACAGAATTTAGTACAAAAGTAAAGGAAAATGTTGTAAATGGAACACACGTATTAACTAAGTTGTTTGTATTTGACTATTAAAAGCGACATCTAGCGATGGATAGCTGAGTTTTCTATCCAGGACACATTAATATTTATTGCAGTAATATTTATCTGAGAATGAAGCTTGTTTTTAAAGAATATTTGCTGGCTTAAACATAGTCCCAGCCGTTGACGAACCTTATCGTTTCGTCAACCATCCAATGGTAACTTGCAGAGTTTAGTTATTGGTCTCTTTAATACATTGTGTGTTGTTTTTATGGTAACGACTCGAACTACGCTACAATCATCTGGGTGAGTGCTGACTATTCTGCCCATAGCCCATTTACAGGGAGGTAAATTTTCTTCTTTGATTAAGACTAAATCACCGACCTTGATATTTGGTTCGCTGGTTTTCCATTTGGATTTTTGCTGCAGATTGTTGAGATAATCATTTTGAAATCGTTTCCAAAAACCTTGGGCTCGTTTTTCTACTTGCTGCCATCTGGATAATCTTGAGATTTCTATTTCGCTTACATCGTATTCTGGTATTGATTCTGGTGATGAACCCATAAGAAAGTGCGCCGGAGTAAGTGCTTCAAATGAACTATCGTCTTCTGAGATGGGACACAGTGGACGAGAGTTGAGCACGGCTTCAATCTGGCATAATAGCGTAGCCATCTCCTCAAAAGTTAAATGAGCATTCCCAACAACTCGGTTGAGATGAGTTTTGACTGATTTTACAGCAGACTCCCATATTCCACCAAAATGCGGAGCTGAAGGTGGTATATGATGCCAATTTATTTGTCTTCGTACGCAATACTCTGAAATTTCGGAACTATTAATTTTATTGTTAAAAAATGAGTATACCGCTTTCAAGTGTCTGTTAGCTCCAACAAAATTAGTGCCATTATCGGTGTAAATATCATTTGGAGCACTTCTTCTGGCAGAAAATCTTTTTAAAGTGGCAATGAAGGCATCTGTTGTAAGATCCGTCACCGTTGTAAGATCCGCTACAATATGCATAGCCTTGGTTGCCATGCATACAAAAATAGCTATATATCCCTTGACCATTTTTGCTCCTCGACCTCGCTTACTCGCCAATAGTATAGGTTCAGCATAATCGATTCCACAATTTCTAAACGGTCTGGCCGGTGTGATACGGACAGATGGTAAATCGCCCATGATTTGCTTCGTGGTAGCTGGTCTGCTTTTGAAACACTGAATGCATTTTCTAACTTGATCTCTTACGGTTGCTCTTCCTTGCACGATCCAGCATTTTTGACGAATTAGATGGGATGTGTGGGATGGGCCGGGATGGAGGTATTTAACATGGTAGAAGGAAAAAATCATTCTGCTTAGGATATGGGATTTCGGCAGAATGATCGGATGCTCGAAGTCATAGGAGTAATCAGATTTATCTAATCTACTGCCAACGCGTAGAATCCCATTCTTATCTAAGAATGGCGTCAGGCTGGAAAGCTTATGATTATTGGCTAGTTCACGATTCTTAGCCAATATTTTGATTTCATTAGAATATGATTTCTGCTGTACCCATTTGATAAATTTGTCAGTGGCTTCATTCACTTCATTGACGGTTATTACTGAAAGCTTTCTTTGTTCTCGGGCTTGTCTGACATTTTTGACAAATCGATAAACGAAACATAAGATACAAACTGCTTTGCTAAATGATGATGTCTTGCTCAATATTGTATCAAATATGTCACCTTCGTCCTTTTTCACTTCTAGAGTATTCAACAATGGTATCGCGGATGCTTTCCGTTTGATTTCACATATGGTATCGTTATAATAGCAGTTGGTTTTTAAAATAGGCCAAGACATTTCTAGTTCAGTGAGCCACGGTGGGCCATGCCACCAAATTTTTAAATCTATCAGTTTGAATGTAAGAACACCTCTGGATGCAAAGTCGGCTGGATTATCTTCAGATTTAATGTGTCTCCAATGATTTCTCGGTATTAGTTGCTGTATTTCCGATACTCGATTTGCCACGAAGGTTTTCCATTTCACTGGGTGGTCAGACAGCTATGCCAAGACAATAGTTGAGTCGGTCCACGCGTACATCTTTGAATCCTTCTCCATTGTTGATTTAATTTCGTTCATTAGTTTTGCAAGAAGATGTGCGCCGCACAACTCTAGTCTTGGTAATGAAATTTGCTTGAGTAGTGCGACTTTGGTCTTAGAAGCTAGGAGCTCTGTTTGCACATGTCCATGTTCATCCATGTATCGACCATATACCGCTGCCGAATATGCCCTCTCGCTCGCGTCACTGAATCCATGCATCTGCATGTTATCCCGACTGATGAATCGCTTGATTTTCAGCTTTTCTAGTTGGTAGAGTTCTGACTTCAACTGATTCCACACTATTGCGATGTCGTCAGGCAACTCTTCATCCCATTCAATTTTTCTCAGCCACACCTTTTGATACAGAATTTTGACGATAATTATTGAAGGTGAAACCAAGCCAAGTGGATCAAATACTCGGGATGCGTGAGATATAAGGATTCTCTTCGTTAAATATCTCTCAGATGGTAAGTTTACTTGAAATGTAAAGTGATCGGATTGTGAATTCCAATGAAGTCCGAGTATTTTGGAGGTTGTGTCACTTTCTTCTATAGATGTCAAGGAATCTTGGTTAAGATTGGAAACGTCTCGTATTTTGGCTGCATTCGATCTCCATTTTCTCAGGCTAAACCCTCTTCGTAGCAATATGACTGTTAAATTTTGCTTTAGAAATGTCGCTTGTTCGATCGTGTCTGATCCAGATAAATAATCTTCAATGTAGAATTTACCTAATATTTCTTTGTATATTTCTGGATGCTCCGACTTTACGTCGAATGCTATTTGTTGGAGTGAACGAGTAGCTAGGAAGGCTGAACTGGCCATTCCAAAGGTAACTGTTGTGAGCTGGTAATGTTTCAGAGTGTCGCTAGAATTTTCTCGCCAAAGTATTCACTGGTAATCTTGATCTTCTTGAGACACTAGAATTTGCTGATACATTTTCTCTATATTGGCGGTTACTGCAATTTTGTTATATCGAAATTTAATAAGTGTACTCCATAGTGATGGTTGTATATTCGGACCTACCATGAGAACTTCATTGATAGAGTTCCCGTTTGTGGTTTTGCTGGAACCATTAAACACGACTCGCAGTTTTGTAGTTGAGCTTTCATTTTTGGTGATAACATTTATCATCGGGGAGTTTAGTGATTTCACATGAGTTCGTAATTTCTCGCATATGCCCGAGAGTAAGATATTCACGCATGACTCTTTCATATTCAACCTTAAGCTGTGGGTTGCGGCTTAATCTCTCTTCTAAATTCAAGAACCTTTTCTTGGCAATGTTTATCGAGTTTCCCAATATGGTTCTAGGATTTTTAATGGTCAGTTTCACAATATATTTGCCACATTTATGTTGTGTTAAATGTTTTTTAAAGTGTTCTTCACACTCCTGCTCTTCTTTCAAAAGCAATTTAGTAAATGGTATTTCTTCCATTTCCCAGAATTTCTTTAGAGTTTCATCTATGTTCAGATCAATATGATAACTCCACTGGGTGGTTTTGGAATTATCCTCTCTTACTGCTACTTCTCCTGATAGAATCCAACCGAACATAGTATTCTGGGCAATCAACTTGTCGCTCAAATTCGCTATATTACCTTCGCGAAGAATGTTGAAAAATTTGTCAGCACCTATGATAAGATCCACTATCGCCGGTTTATGAAAGCAGGGATCAGCTAGTTGCAAATGTTGAATTTTTCTAAAGCTAGTCTCATCTGTTTCACGAGACGGCAGGCAATCAGTTAACCTGTTTAAGATTAAGACCTCCATTTGAATAGTCGCATCGTCGGAATGAAGGGAGGTAGCATCTATAGACAATTTTCCTCTTGTCTCCTCCGTACCAGATGTGAGACCTTTTATTAAAATCTTCGCATGTGTGCGTTTTAATCCAAGTCGTTGTACACAGTTTTCCGAAATAAATGAAGCTTGCGCACCTGAATCCAATAAAACTCGACATTTTTGATATCGATTTGATGCATCTTTGACTCTAATTAAGGTGGTTGGTAGAACTGCAGTAAATCGTCGAATTGGCATTACATGCGCGGTGGTTATCGTTTCAGAACATTTCTCACTTGAGCTAGAAGTGCTTGGCGTGAATTCAGCATGTGCAGCAACGGTTTTTGATGGTGTTTGGTTCAGGCTTTGATGCAAAGAGGTGTGATGCTTAGCGCGACATATCCTGCAGGTGTATGGTGAACGACAATTCGGTGAAAGATGGTTATCACAAAGACAATTAAAGCATAATTTATTATCCGCCGCAAATCCTCTTCGTTCGTGCACGGACAACTGCATGAAACTTTCGCAATTTCAAAGATGATGATCCTTCCCACATTTTGAGCAATTAAAAACCTTTGCGTCTACATGCATCACTCTCGTAGTATGATTGGCTGTATGTCGAGAAAATGCACGTTTAGGCATTTCGCAGCTTTCCAAAGTGCCACTCTGCTTACTTAGAAACTCGAAGAATTGGTGAATGGTCGGAAGTTTCATTTCGTAGCTGTGTTGAGCCCACGCTTGTTTGGTAGCAGGATCAAGCTTTTTAACAAGTATGTAAACAAGCCATGGATCACGAGATTGAGGTGCATCGCCTAACACCTTAATTCCTCTTAGTACTTCATCCGATATGTCACGCATATGATGGAGAGCCTTTGCAGATAATTGAGTTATCGATGGTTGTACCAAAAGTTGTTTAAGCAACGTTGTCATTACTTGCTTCTTTTTATCGAAGCTTCAAATAAATCTCGAAACGATGAAATCTCGGAGTAAATACCCGTGAAAAAGGGAATATTCACACGTGGCAAGCGCACATCACTATCACTTCTATTATTTGCTTACCTCGTGGAGAAACGAACGATGGTTGGCTACCAACTCGCTTAAACTAGAATCGAGATCAGCATTAGGAGAAGGCTTATCCAGAACGAGTTCAGCTTGCAACAATTTATTTTTGGTAGTGTAATATTTTGTCTCGATCTGCTCCTGTAAGGCTACATTTTCTACGGTGTCAGTAAAGAGATGAGCCTTGTAATCCTCCCATTCTTCATTTAATATAGCAATGTTGGCTTTGATCCGTTCAATGGGTTCATTCGTTAAATTACCCAACGCGAAAGTTTCTATAAGCTTAATTCGGCTTAATCTTCTTTGAAGAGCTCGTGTATCAGCCATTGAGAAAAAATGAAATATATTTCGCGCACTTATTTTACTATTATCGGTTACTATATATGTATTTTATATCACACTTTTTATTGATGTTTTGTATTATAAATACCTTAATTCAGAAAACTTCGGATAGATACAAGCACTTATGGGTAATAACACTAGTTTACAAGAAAAATCTTCCCGAAATAAAACTCAACTTTTCTTATAGATTTGGACCTCCTGAATACGAATAACATATTCATTTTTTTTGGTTAGCTCTTGTTTTTGAGATATTCACGAAAAACCAAATCTTTTGGTGATCAAAAATGTTGTTTCGGTTTTTGGGTCTCATATTTTACAAAACAAACAAATTATATATATTAATAAAACAAGTGCATAGTAAACATGCCAACAAACATTTTGAGTTATATTTTGTAAAAATCCGTTAAGGATTCTGGAAGTTACAGTAGAAAACAGTTGAAAAAATACGAAAAATTCACTTTTTTTTTAAATTTTTCCATTTTCAACACCATAAATTTTGAACAAATAAAGACACTAATTTTTTTTAATTTCTTGGAGCCTATAGTAGTTTTAATTTTCTTTCTTTTAAGGTAAAAGATACGAATATTGGTGCAGTTTGCACCAAGTTATTCAAGTTTTTCCAAAAAAAGTCAAAACTCAAAATTTGGAAAAAATAGTTTTTTACTTAATTTATTGTGCCATAAATAATAATTTTAAATGATCAGTTGTTCTCAAACATCAGTAAAGAATTATTTTAAAATAGTAAAGTATAATTTCCATTTTTGTTTTCGAAGTTGGGAATTGGATCGATATGAGACGTATATAGAAAAATATAAACAAAAGATCATGAATTGTGAGGAGAGGCAAAACATCATAACATCAGAACTATTTAAGTTAGTTCAAGCACCATAAAGTTAAGCCCCTATTTATGTCTATTAATACCTGTAAGGTTTGTTTCTTTTCTGTTTTTGGTTTTTTGATAATGTAAATTTTTTTCTATCACCGCCCACCTTGTGTTACTCCTTACGTTTATGATCATTTTAAGTTTAATTTAAGAAAGCAATTACTTCTCCTTTTTAATAGTTTATCGGTTTTGCCAACTTTTGTTTAATTAGTTTAATTTCTTTTTAAGTAGATATTTGGCGTATGATTAGTTGCAAATATAATCTCTCTGAGGATAAATTTAATTCCAAACATTCAAGTGAAAATATTAATTAAAAAAGAAAAAATATTACAAATATAAATTTTAAATAGTGTATTGTTTTTAAAAATCAATAAATCAATAGTGACAGGCAGCTATAAGCAAAGCAACATAAATTGTTAGTAAAGTGTAAGGTCAAGTTTATTTAAATGGGGTCGTCAAGATGTTTCAAGTGTAAAAATTAGCCCAAATTCATTTTGTTTTATTTGTGGAAGTAACATAATACATACTGCTAAAAGAATCACCCCATTTATAAGAACTGCCTATCTTCATTACTAACTGATATTTTCCAACTCCTAAAATAAATCCGAGGTGGGAGGAGCTAGATCATGTCAAAAAACTTCACAAAAAAATCTCAATCTCGAGAAAAACAATATAAAAATAAAATACATCTTTTGTCCAAAAAAGACATTTCATAATCAACTAACTGATATTTGTCAACTCCTAAAATAAGTTCGAGGTGTGAGGAGCTAGATCATGTTAAAAAACTTCACAAAAAAAATCTCAATTTCGAGAAAAATCATATAAAAATAAAATACAACTTTTGTAAAAAAAAGACATTTCATAATCAACTAACTGATATTTTCCAACTCCTAAAATAAGTCCGAAATGGAAGGAGCTAGATCATGTCAAAAAATTTCACAAAAAAAATCTCAATTTTGTGAAAAATCATATACAAATAAAACACAACTTTTGTCAAAAAAAGACATTTCATAATCAACTAACTGATATTTTCCAACTCCTAAAATAATCCCGAAGTAGGAGGAGCTAGATCTAATACGAAAACAACTTATATACAAATCAATTATGTTGCAGAGTTTAAATTATTCTGATAGTTAAATTTTTTTCCAAATTTTGAGTTTTGACTTTCTTTGGAAAAACTTGAATAACTTGGTGCAAACTGCACCAATATTCGTATGTTTTACCTTAAAAGAAAGAAAATTGAAACTACTATAGGCTCCAAGAAACTAAAAAAAATTAGTGTCTTTATTTGTTCAAAATTTATGGTGTTGAAAATGGAAAAATTTAAAAAAAACGTGAATTTTTCGTATTTTTTCAAATTTTTTCGACTGTAACTTCCAGAATCCTTAACGGATTTTTACAAAATATAACTCAAAATGTTTGTTAGCATATTTACTATGCACTTGTTTTATTAATGTATATAATTTGTTTGTTTTGTAAAATATGAGACCCAAAAACCGAAACAACATTTTTGATCACCGAAAAAATTGGTTTTTCGAGAATATCTCAAAAACAAGAGCTAACCAAAAAAAATGAATATGATATTCGTATTCAGAAGGTCCAAATCCATTAGAAAAGTTGGGTTTTATTCAGGGAGACAAAAAAAGTTCAAAATTTGTAAACTAGTGTAATTAAATACGAATTTGCTGGAAATATCCGGCTCGAAGGACCATGAAATGGTTCGCTGTTAGTTTTAATAATTTTGAAGTTTAACACAATATTCATTAAAATACACAATAATTCAAAAAACGAAAAATTCTGGAAATCAATTAATTTATTTACAAAATTGGAATATCACTTATTTTATTCAAATAAAAATGTTATTAAAATAGTTCATTTAATAGTTCACATACAATATGTTTAATAAAAAATTCTTCAAAATTAAATTTTATTAAAATAGTTCAAATATAATATATTTCATTAAGAAATTTGCGAAATTTAAATGTTGTTAAAAAATAGTTTATACACAATAAATTCAATAAACAATTCTTGAAATTTAAATGTTGTTTAAAATAGTTTATACACAATAAATTCAATAAACAATTCTTGAAATTTAAATGTTGTTTGAAATAGTTCATACACAATATATTTATTTTATTAAGAAATTCGCAAAATTTAAATTAAATACAAAATGTCTATTTAATTAAATATTCACCTGACACTCTGTTGTAAATCGCTCGCAAAAAAAATTGATTTTGTTGAATCCGGATAATCGCCAAAATAGATGTGATTCCTTCGAAAATTGCTTTGTAAGAGAGAGTTTTCATCATCAACATTATGACAGGAAAATAAAATATTTCGCGGTAAATTTTTTACGATGTTTTGTACTTGATGTTTAATAACAAAGTTGTTTGTTTTTGACTATTAAAAGTGACATCCAGCGATGGATAGCTGAGTTTTCTATCCAGGACACCTTAATATTTATTGCAGTAATATTTATCTGAGAATGAAGCTTGTTTTTAAAGAATATTTGCTGGCTTAAACAAGCATTATTTTTTAAATGAGGTTAAGTTTTGGTTTTCAGATTCTCTCGTTTATTAAGTTGCACTATCAAAAAATTTAAATAATCAAATAATCGACTTAACTAAATCTTTGTTCAACGTCCTCTTAAACTCCCTTTCATAGGCTCTATATTTCAATAACCTTTCCATATTAGTTTGGCCCTGTCGTTGCCGTCGTCGTTGGGTCTGGTTCACCGGCTCAGGTTGAATTTGTGATTGGTTGGTGATTGGTTCACGGTTTTCCACGTTTTCCACGTTGTTTTCCATCCAGAAAGCATTGTTCTCGCCCTGGTTCAGATATTGCGCCAACGATAATTCGAACCACTCTTCACTAAAATTTTCAGTTTCTTGACTTATCACCAACTCACTTGTTTCCACTTTGACTACTTCCATTGGCCTGTTGCCCAAAATCCGGTCAAAACTTTCAAAATGCATGAATGTAGAATGGGAATCGCCACTTGTCCGCATTCTCTTATTGACTGATTTATAAAGTCTTACCAAGCCCCTCCACTTGGTTTTTATTTGAGTTACTGTAAAATCCTAAAAAGTTTTTAAGATCATATTTAAGCTTTTTATATATATGGTACATTAGATTTAAATACAAAGAAAAAGTTACTTACATAATTTCTCAAGAGCAAATATTCCTTAATATTCGTCCACATTTCCCTTCTGCTTGCAGCCTATTGCTCCAAATATCTGTATTCCTCAAAAGCCTCTATGGGGACTTCTATTGAATATTTCGTCCACATTTCCACAACTCTAATTATCTAACTAATTACAATAACAATAATAATAACAAACTAAATACAATAACCACAATAACGATAACAATTTTTTTTAATAACAATAACCAAAACTATATATATATATATATATATATATATATATATATATATATATATATATATATATATATATATATATATATATATATATATATATATATATATATATATATATATATATATATATATATATATATATATATATATATATATATATATATATATATATATATATATATATATATATATATATATATATATATATATATATATATATATATATATATATATATATATATATATATATATATATATATATATATATATATATATATATATATATATATATATATATATATATATATATATATATATATATATATATATATATATATATATATATATATATATATATATATATATATATATATATATATATATATATATATATATATATATATATATATATATATATATATATATATATATATATATATATATATATATATATATATATATATATATATATATATATATATATATATATATATATATATATATATATATATATATATAAATATATATATATATATATATATATATATATATATATATATATATATATATATATATATATATATATATATACATATATATATATATATATATATATATATAATTTAGGGTGCTTTTTTTTGGGGCGACAATTCTTTTTTTCTGGTGCCCCACCGAAATTTTGTTGGAAATACTCAAAAAAACGTCCTCCTAAAATATGAGCTCTCAAAATTAATGTTTAGCACTCGGCCTTTGCGTTTGAATATTTTCCATACAAAATACATGTAAACTTTAGTGTTTTTTAAAAAAAAAATTACAGCTCAGCGGAATTTTATACCATTTCAAAATGGAAAAAAGCAACTAACTCAGGATTAAATTATCTACAAAAATGCTTCTGGAGATGTAACTGTAACTTACACCGGTGACACAGTACAGATCACTAAAGTCAATTTTATATGAATTTCTTGTTCTTTTGTTTTTATTTCATAAATGGCTAAAGCTACAGGAAAACTGTCTACAACAAAGTTGTAGTTAATTAAATTTCCTACAAAAATCTCAAAACAACCGAATCTCTATGATTGATATTTCTCGAGATAATAAACATTTATTATTTTAGAACTTGCGGTCTTCATAAATTGATGACGAAAATCTCTTAAAACATCCCTTTTAATAAAAGCTTATTATCTCGAGAAATATCAATCATAGAGATTTGGTTGTTTTGAGTTTTTTGTAGGAAACGTAATTAACTACAACTTTGTTATTGACATTTTTCCTGTAGCTTTAGCCATTTATGAAATAAAAACAAAAGAACAAGAAATTCATATAAAACTGACTTTAGTGATCTGTACTGTGTCTCCGGTGTTAGTTACAGTTACATCTCCATAAGCGTTTTTGTAGATAATTTAATCCTGAGTTAGTTGCTTTTTTCCATTTTGAAATAGTATAAAATGCCGCTGAGCTGTAATTTTTTTTTTAAAAAACATTAAAGTTTACATGTATTTTGTATGGAAAATATTCAAACGCAAAGGCCGAGTGCTAAACATTAATTTTGAGGGCTTGTATTTTAGGAGGCCTTTTTTTTGGGTATTTCCAACAAAATTTCGGTGGGGCACCAGAAAAAAAGAATTGTCGCCCAAAAAAAAAGCACCCTAAATTATATATATATATATATGTTTATATATATATATACATATATATATATATATATATATATATATATATATATATATATATATATATATATATATATATATATATATATATATATATATATATATATATATATATATATATATTTTTTTTTTTTTTTTTTTTTTTTATTTATTTGCATACATCTATACACTAAAATAGTTAGTATGCAAAGACAACATGTCTTTCCGCATACCTTTATGAAAATATAATTGTAAAGTAATAGTTTGATCAAATAAAGTTTAATCTATAAATTAATTGAATAAAATATAAATCAAAATCTACAATGCTTTTTATATATTCTATAAATAAATTGCAAGCGTGTTCGAGTAAATCATAAAAAAATAAAACCTTTCAAACATATAGACATAGACATAAATATACGTATAGATATCAATATAAATGGAATGCAAATGATATCACCACCACATGTACACATGTGTATATAGACATGCATAAGTAAAGTATAAGTATAAGTATGAGTAGCATACGTACAACAACGAAAATGACTAAGTACAAATTAGGTGCCTCAGCTTCTTTTTAAATAAAGCGATCTTCGACTCATCTTTTATTTCGGGGGGCAGTTTATTAAATTCATTTAAACCAATATACAAAAAATTAGACTGTCCCTTTTTGGTCCTTTTGTAGTCAACGACATAATCATTGACTTGTCTTGTTAAATAAGTATGGCGATCACCAACTATCTCCAGACAAAAATCATTTTTCACTAAGTTATTCTTTATTTTAAAAATAAAAAGAATTATATCAAACTTAATGAGTTGCTGAAGTGATAGGTATGATTCATCGTATAAAAGTGAAGTACTATAGTCGAACGGAAGGTTTTTAATACTTCTCATTAATTTGTTAGTCATTCGCTGTATTTCGTTTAGTTTATACTGTGCGGCAAATCCCCAAATCGGTAATAGATATCTTATTTTGCTTTGTATTTGGGAGTTAAAAATCATGTACAGAATTTTTTGTGGAAGAATGTTTTTCATTTTTTTTAAAATAAAGGACACAATTTTTATACGGTTCCTTAGAGATTCAATGTGCTTATGCCAATCAAGTCTATAGTCAACCGTCAAACCGAGGTATTTAAACTCTTTAACCTTTTGTATGGACACACTGTTTAGGTTAATGGATAAATCCTTTGCATCTGACATGTCCTTATTCACCATTGAAAACAGCATATAAACTGTTTTTTTCTCATTTAGTTTTAGATGATTAACATTAGCCCAATCATTAACCAGCTCAAGATCATGTTGCATTTGGCAGAAGAGTTCTGCCGCGGTTTCAGCTGTAAATATAATACACATATCATCAGCATACATAATTGCCTTTCCTTTAAGTTGAAGACTAAATACATCATTGGTATACAAAAGAAATAATAAAGGACCAAGGTATGAACCTTGAGGAACACCAAAATTAATATTCAAAGGAAAACCGGTTTTATCGTTCACTTTTACATACTGTTTACGGCTTTTTAGGTAATTCTCAAACACAACTAAGTCCTCATCAGAGACACCCAAAAGCTTTATTTTTTCTAAAAGTGTCTTATGACACACAGAATCAAAAGCCTTTTGAAAGTCTATAAAAATACAGCCAGTGAAAAGACGCTTGTCTAAGCCAGCTTGAATTAATGTAACCATTGAGGCGGCCGCTGATAGAGTACTTGAATTACGACATAAACCATATTGGTTGTTGTTAATGATTTTGTTTTTTAAGCAGAACATCTCTAATCTGCTGTAAAGAATGCGTTCGAAAATTTTTGAGAAAGTTGATAGCAGGGAGATGGGTCTATAGTTGGACATTGTTTGCTTGTTTCCACCTTTGTGAACAGGAACTACTTCTGTAAGCTTTAGACACGACGGAAATTCTTTATTTTTGATACAATTATTTATAAACCTAGCCAGAGCATCGGATACAATATTTTTTAAATGCAAACAAAGTTTTACAGAGATCTTATCAAAACCCACAGCCGCTTGTTTGTTCATGTTTTCCATAATAGAAATAATTTCTTCTTTTGTTGTGGGTCTCAATTCGAAGTTTTCATTTAAATTTTGAGGAGCTTGATAGAAACGAGAGTTACCCACAGAAACGGTTGGCGTGTCATGAAAAAGTTTTTCCACACAGGATATATAATATTCATTTAAGATGTTACAAATACGTTCTTTATCCTGAATTATTTCATTATCAATTGCCAGTGATATATTATTTTCTGATTTCTTTTTCATAAACACATGACGATTTACTACTTTCCACAGATCAGAATAATTGTTATTACGAAGTTGATTTTCAAAATATCTAATTTTGGCTTGCGTAATTAAAGCTTTCACCTTGTTTCTGGAAACTAAAAATTCAGAATGAAAAATTTTATTACTCGGATATTTTTTCTTAAGTTTGTATAACTTATCCCTATTTTTTATTTCTTGAATAATTTCTTTAGAGATCCAAGGATTGTTTTTAATTTTTTTGACACATGTTTTAGAAGATATAACTTTGGTATGATCCTTAACAATAGACTGAAGACCATTCACTAATGCTGGAAAATCCTTGCAACTATCAACCATATACTTTATTGCAGACAGGTTTAGTCTCTCATACTCAAAAACTATTTTCTGGGTATTATTAATACTAGGTCCAATGGCCGTCTCATTAATGTTAAGCAGTAGCATTCGATGGTCGCTCAAAGGAGTATCATAGTAAGACAATGAGAAAGAATTCCTATCTATGTCAGTTATGATGTGATCGATAATTGTCGCTGAGTTGTTTTTAGTTCTAGTCGAGAATGTAGATTCCAAAGAGTTCAGAAACAAACAACCATTCGTTAGAATGACATCTTCATAACGTTGGACTATAGGGTGATATTTGTTGCTTAAATTAAAATTAAAGTCTCCACAAATTAACAAGTTTTTTTTGTCACGTATTATATCCTCAAATTTATCAATAAATTCAATAGCGTTACACTTTTGAGATCTATAAACCGCCATGATTTCATAGTCATATTTAGTTAATTTTATATTCAAGATATTGCAGTTATTTTTATTATATTGAAAAATGCAGTCAGACACAATATTATTATTAATATAAACGGCAACTCCCGCACCTCTTACATCGTCCCTGTTTGAAAAATATGCCGTATAATTATCAATACTAAAATACGAATTTTCATCCGTAAATAACCAAGTCTCTGTCAACACAATAACATGTATTACAAACGGGAACGAGGAAACAATATTCATGACGTCATCCATTTTATTCCGTATGCTACATATATTCAAATACAAAACATTTACATTCCTATCATAATTACACGAGGGAACAAGTTTATTTAATTCATAATTTACATTAACACACTCACTTACATTTTCAACTGACTCCATAATTACTAAAAAAGAAGAATAAATTGTTATTTAAGAAAAAATAAAGTATGATAGCAAAAAATTAAATTTATAATTTATAATTTATTAATTTGATGATTTCTACGACTATTTGATTGAGTTTTTGATTGAAATCTTTCTGCAGTTGAATTTTTATGAGCTTGTTTCAGGTTATTCAATTGTAATGGAGCTTCATAAATATCCTTTTCCGATTTAATAATTTGAAATGGTGAGATATTATCAAATCTAGCCATTACCTGATTAGATCCAAACCAAACGTATTGGTAATTATTTTGTTGTTTTAGAATTCTTGCCTTTTTTAATAAGTCCAAATTAAATGGTGTTAAGAGTTTGTTTACAAATATTTCTGATGACATTCTTTTCTCACTGGACGGAAGATTACACAAATTTTTGACATATACTGGACCATGAGCACGTTTAGCCTTAATAATACTTTCAAGTACGAATCTGTTCTTAAATTTTATTATTGTTGGGCGAGGAGCCTCCAATTGTTTGTTATTGTTGATTGCACGCAATTCGGGGTATTTGGTTATAATGGAGAAATCATTTACTTGAAGTTCCTCAACCTTTAATAAATTTGCCAATTTAACAATCATCTCCTTGCAAACAGTTTCTTCTTCTTCCGGTAAACCCATAATAATGAGGCTATTTTCAATCTTCTCCTGTTTTAAACTATTCACCTCATATTGTAAACTCTCAATCCTAGCATTTAACTTCTCCACGATAGCCTTATAATCCTCAAGCGCGCTCGTTATTAATTTATTATTGGCAATTACTGCATCCAGTTTTTTTGAAATATCTGAGTGATTAAAAGCATCATTTTCCGAGTCACTACTGACTTCGTCGATCATCGATTGACTTGAAATAGTGGAATTTTGACAACGTTTTGAACAGAACCAGATTTTATTACATTGTTGATTGAATTGCGTTCGAGTTAAAGGAATGCATTCAATATGGTAGGAAGATTCACATGCTTTGCATTTCATTCGTTTATCTTTTTTATTGATCAAAACTTTGCATTGAGCGCAAATATTATCATCCACTCCCGCGATAAAACTTGCGGTATCCATTTTTTTAATTTGATTTTTGTTAGGACGCCTAGTTGGTGCCATATTTGTATAGAGTGAATTTGCGACTTTGCTTTCTTCACACAGATGTATAGTACAGCTATTTTAAATTGATTTATATAGAACCAGTTGCACAAAGTTTTAAGTATTGATTTTATTGTTTATTTTTAAACAATACACACCAAAAAAAACCACTTTGCAGAAAATATAAAATGCATGTAAACCAATATGATTTATTTAAAATTATTCAAATTCAACTTCTATTAGAATGAATAAAATTAAAAAAGACGACCTTAAATGTTTGATGACACTTAAAAGTTATATCTTTAAATTAATTAAAAATTTAATTTATTTTAGCAAAATTATCACTTTTTATCAAACACGAGTAAACGAAAAAGACGTCTTGTTCGTCCGATGATCAAACTTATATTGTTATATATATATATATATAGAGCAATTCCATCCCAAAGCGATCACCTGTTGTCCATCAAAATTTTATTTTGCCTAAAACTATTTTCATTCGGTAGAGTATCGAAAATAGTTGAGTTAAAATTTTTTTTTTGATCTAAGAAACGCTTGGTTATCCTGTGCTGGTAAGGTCTAAAATCGCGAACTGTGCTCACACGCGTATCTTGAAAATGCAACCATTTCTGAACGGCTGAACCGATTTTGACAACAGTAGGCGCGTTTAAAAGCAGAAACATAGTTGTTTTAGGGAAGTTTTATCTGAGCAAGTTTTCATAGAACATCTATGAGAAAATTGAAAAATGGTCAGAAAAATCGTCATTTAACATAGCCTGAACTGAAATTTTGCCCGTTAAAAAAAAAACAAAAAAACTTTCATATATTAGCTTTTTAGTTTTTAAGTATAAAAAGAGGGATATTTTTCGTTCTCGAGTAACGGCTTTTTAAAACTTTGTCCTACGAAAATAGGGTTCTTTATATGAAGCTTTAATCCAAATTTCACGCTCTTAAACCTTAATAAACTAAAAGCCAAAGACAAACATCTTGAAAAAGATAAAACGAAATATCAAAATGCTTTTTTATTCGCCTACATACTAAAGTGTTACTTTATTACTGTGATTTACAGCCTTAAAGTGTCACTTTTTAACTATTTATTTTGTTGTCATATAGTTACGTCCAAAAAAGTAAAAAGCATTTGTATTTGTTAAAATTCTATGAAAAATAAAATTTTTTATCAAAGCAACCCTTAAATTCAAAATTTCATTATCCAATTGAAATTATTGTTATCATTTGTTGTCATGGTTATTCAATAACGTTTCGGAGACAATACTCTATCGACAAATGACAATTAAATAATCTACGAGATTTAAACGCAAATAAGTGTTATAAGCCGTTGTATTTTATTTATTTATTTATTTTTATTGTTAAGTAAAAGAAACCGAACAATTTAAATAGCCATATGAGCATGCTATTGCATGGCATACTAATAACAAATTACAATTATACAAAATCAATAAACAACAGCACAAAAATAACAAAAATATCAACAAAATAGTAACAGAAATAATCTCAAAAAGAAAAAAAAAAAAAAAAGATGAGCGAATGATCAGTGTACAATTCACCCATTGTGTATTTAC
This sequence comes from Diogma glabrata, assembly GCA_963693315.1. Taxonomy (NCBI): domain Eukaryota; kingdom Metazoa; phylum Arthropoda; class Insecta; order Diptera; family Cylindrotomidae; genus Diogma; species Diogma glabrata. Next base: position 82,483,573 of record OY856188.1, read on the forward strand.
TACAAAGATTCTAATAGCGAGTTACAGAATATTATCTTGGTGGTGGTAGCAGAAAGCCTCAAACACAATTACGTTTCTGTTTACTTATTTCATATGGAATTATTGAAGTTTTTAAAAGGAAAATTTGGAAACACTATTAAGAAAATTTTCTTTTTTTCCGATGGTGCTGCTTCTCAGTACAAAAATAAAAAAAAACTTTTCCAATTTATGCGAAATGAAGCAAACGGAAAAATTGATTTTGATTGGAATTTTTTTGCTACCTAATACGGAAAGGGTCCATGCGATGCAATTGGAGGGAATCTGAAACGTATGGCTACTAGAGCTAGTTTACAACGTGTGTATGCGGACCATATATTAACAGCAACAGACTTGTTCGAATGGATACAAAAGAAAGAGTCTAACATTAACACCATATTTTGCTCTCAAGATGAACACGATATGATGGAGAGAAAGTTACAAAACAAATATGATAATGTGAAAACGATTGTAGGCACACAATCCTTTCACTCATTTGTGGCATTTAATGAATATAAAATGACTGTCAAAAGATTCTTATTCAGTTGATTCAAAAACATTTAGTTTAATATAAATAAGATTTGTTTTTTAAGTTCTAATATTTTTCTTCCCTTTTTATCATTATATTTATACTGTAATAAACTTCGTCCAGAATGGGTTAATTTTATTTACTCATTCATGAATTAAACGTTAACTCCTTTTTTCAATCTTTTACTTGTATTGCAAATTGTATTGCATAAATTAATGTAAATTAAATTTCTTATACAAATGTTTACATTAATGAATTAAAAGGAGTTACCTAATACATTTTGCATAAATTAAATTTGAGTTCGCTAATACAAATGCAAGTTTGAATGAAAACAGGTGTGGCCTATTCAAAATGTACAGACTACGTAGTATTGATTTCTAGTGGATTATAGAAGTTTCGATTTATTTATTTTTCGATATAAATAAGCAAACAAAAATATCAGATAGTCAGTTTTAATTTTGCAATTAAAAGTGTTTTACAAATATTCGAAAGTATAAGGAATAATCGGAGGTACTTGAGCCTGGGTACTAATAGTGAAAGAATCTGAACTTTGGGAATAGTAAATACAGATTTTACGATTCCGAATATTATTGATTCAAATTGTGGAAAAGCGGCGAAGTTTATTGTACATAAATTGGAGACCCTGGAATTTATTGTAAGGAAAAACGGAAGCTGCTGTAATTTGGTTGATAAATAAAGTTTGGGATTTTGTTAACTAAAGATCTGTCTTTTTACTGTCGTGTTTGTTCAATAATCTAAACGAACCAACGAAGAGTCGTTACAGTGGTGTCAGAAGTGGGATTATTGAAACAATGGTCAAGACAGTAAATATTAGTGATCTCAGCCAGACCCAGCTGAAGGACGAGTTGAGGAAGAGGAATGCTCCAATCCATGGAACGAAGGCAGAACTTGCAGTCCGGCTGCGTAAAGTTTTAGAAGAAGCAGGTGAAAACACAGACGTCATAGATATAGAGCAGGAAGAAGTTACGGTCCAGAATGCCCCGATTGATCCGATGATGGCGTTGATGAAAGAAATGATGGCACAGCAGCAACAACAACTTGCTGATATGATGGCCAAACAAGGAAACAACCAACAACAACAATTTGCTGATATGATCGCCAAACAAGGAAACAATCTGATGGCCCGACAAGAAAAACAGGCAGCAGAACAAAAAGTAGAGCAACGACAACAATTTGCTGATATGATGGCGAAGCAAGAAAGTCTACGTGAAGTAATCGAGTCACGTATATCCTGTGCAGAGGTGAAAATCAACAACATGGAAAGGGAGCTGCGGACAGTTACCGAAGAACAAGAGAAATTACGCAAACTTTCGAGTGAATTACGCCAAGAAATAGCACAAGGGAAGCCAGGTAACATGATCAATCCATCAACTACTTCAGCTCCAGCTAGAGTAAAAACACCCGCGTTTGATGGATCTACATCGTATCAGATATTTAAGATGCAATTTGAGATAGCAACAACTGGGGTTGAGCACCAGCAAAAAGCAAACGCGCTTATATTGGCATTGAAGGGACCTGCTGCTGAAATTTTGCAGACACTATCAGCGACAGAACGTGATTACAGCAAGATTATGGAGGCCTTAGAAGTAAGATACGGGGAAAGTCATATGCAAGCTCTCCATCGCATGCAGCTCAAGACACGAAAACAAGGAGTCAGCGAAACCTTGCAAGAATTAGAGGCTGACATTGTGAGACTGGTTAATCTATCATATCCGAATTATAACGCTGAACACCGAGACGAACTGGCAGCTGATACATTCATCAATGCTCTTCGAGATGTGCAAATGAGAAACCAGCTTTATCTAAGCGGAAAGAAGCTACCTGCAGAAGTCTTAGCATTGGCCCTGCAAATGGAAGCTGGAAAAAGAGCGTACGGTTCAGATAGAGTACGTCAGATGGAAGTTACTGAAGAACCTATAAAAGCAGCGCTTGATGAAGTGATCATGCGTGTCAAAAGCTTGGAAGATAAACCTGAACGAAATCAACGAAGTAGATCTAGCAGAGTAAGATGCTGGAACTGTGGGAAGTTGGGGCACATCCGAAGAGAATGTAAATGGGAGCCACACCCGGAAGACAGAGGCCGCGTTCCGGATTCGGGAAACTAGATTGTGCCAGTTTTGAAGGGCGAAAGCTGGCTCAATTACAATGCCCTACAGTGGTGGTATCACAAGTAAAAAGAGAAAATAGTAGTCTAGTCTTAGAAGCAACCGTTGGAAGCAGATCGTGCATGTTGACTTTGGACACAGGTGCTTCGAGATCAATAGTGCGTCCAGATGTGGTTTGTGATAGTCAGATCGATACAGCAAGACGATTCACCCTAAAAACAGCTACGGGTGAAACAGTTCTAGTTCATGGAGAAAGCGACCAAGAGGTTCACCTTGGAGGAAATTCATTTAGGCACCGATTTATTGTAGCAGATATAGAAGATGACTGCATAATTGGGCTTGACTTCATGAAAGAATACAATTTTATATTAGATCTGGGAAGCCACGTACTGAGATATGGAAACACAGAAATAGTGCTAAACGCCACCAACGACAATGCTGAGGTCCGTGTTATTAGTGATGGACCAACTGAGATCCCGGCAAAATCTGAGAAAATCATATGGACTAAGCTACTAGATAAAAGTGACCAAAATTCACTTGTGATGATTGAGCCAGCTAACAACGACTTTAGGGGAAACATTATGATTGGCCGAACGCTAGTTGCAGCAAAAGAGGGAGTAGTTCCAGTGCAACTGATTAACTTCTCAAATAAACGAGTGGTCATCAATCATGGAGAAGAAATCGCCAAATGCAGCACCATAAAAGAGATAATCAGCTGTGAAGAAGAGCAAAAGGTCTTCATGCAGAGAAACAATCCCGCATTAGTAGCAATACTTCAAGATCTTAGTAAAAGAACGAATCCAGCCGAATTCAAAGAAATCAAGAGGGTATTAACGAAGATGAGCAGTGTTTTCTCTACTGGAGATGAAGATGTTGGAAGAACAAACATCGTGCGACATAGGATCAACACTGGAAACGCTCATCCTATCAGACAGCCTCCTAGAAGACTACCACTGGCTAAACACGAGGAAGTGCAGGGAATGCTGGACAAAATGAAAAGTGATGGAGTCATCAGGCCATCTAAGAGTCCATGGAGCTCACCAGTGGTGCTAGTTAGAAAAAAAGATGGGTCAGCTCGTTTTTGTGTAGACTATCGAAAGCTGAATGAGGTAACCATTAAGGACAGCTATCCACTGCCACGAATTGATGACACACTGGATACACTATCAGGGGCCAAATGGTACAGCACATTAGATCTGAAGAGTGGCTACTGGCAAGTTGAAATGCATCCAGAAGATCGACGAAAGACAGCATTTTCTACTGGCAATGGGTTGTGGGAGTTCAATGTGATGCCGTTTGGTCTATGCAATGCCCCAGCAACATTTGAACGTCTAATGGAATGCGTGTTGCATGGTTTAACCTGGAAGGCCTGCCTAGTTTATCTTGATGACATCATTATAATAGGTCACAACTTCGAAGAGCATCTAATGAACCTCGAAGAAGTACTCAGAAGAATAAGTAATGCCAACATGAAGTTGAATCCGGTAAAGTGCAATCTCTTCCACAAAGAAGTGAAGTACCTTGGACACATCATTACAGAACATGGAGTCAGAACCGATCCCGAGAAGATTGATGCTGTGAAAAATTGGCCAGTACCAAAGAATGTTCATGAGCTACGCAGTTTCCTTGGCTTATGCACCTATTATCGAAGATTCGTGGAGAATTTTGCGAATATCGCTAAGAGTCTACATAAATTGACAGAGGCAAATACCAAGTTTCTGTGGACAACCGAATGTAATGAGGCATTCTGCCGTTTAAAAGAAAAACTATGCAACACCCCTATACTAGCCTATCCAGAATCCGGAAAGATGTTCATTCTGGACACAGACGCAAGCAATGTAGGAACCGGAGCTGTTTTGTCACAGAAAGTTGGAGACGATGAGAAAGTGGTGGCGTACTTCAGTAAAGTTCTGTCAAAGCCGGAGCGGAATTACTGTGTCACGAGGAAGGAGCTGTTAGCTATCATCAAGGCTGTGAAACATTTCCACAAGTATTTGTGTGGACAACCATTCCTGATTCGCACGGACCATGCTGCTCTAAAATGGTTATTACAATTCAAATTTCCTGAAGGACAAGCAGCAAGATGGATAGAGATCCTGCAGAACTACGACTTCAAAGTTGAACACCGCAAGGGAAGGATCCATGGTAACGCTGATGCCTTGTCTAGAAGACCCTGTGTTGAGGAGTGCAAGTCATGTAGCAGAACTGAGGGAAATGAGGCAATGAAAGTGAACCAAATCAAGTTCCAAACTCCTGAAGATTGGTGTACCGAGGCAATTAAAAGAGAGCAGCTAGAAGATCCAGCTATGGCTCCAATATTGAAATGGAAAACTGAGGGAAGGCGACCGGAGTGGAAAGAGGTCGCACCTTTAAGTACGGAGGTGAAATGCTACTGGGCGCAATGGGACTCACTATTTATGGACAACGGGATACTTAAAAGAAAATGGGAGTCCGCTGATGGAAAGAAAGTGTTAGAACAACTGGTGTTGCCATCAAGTCGAGTGGAAGAGGTACTGGGAAAGCTGCATGGAAGTATTTCTGGAGGACACCTGGGAGTCAATAAAACCCTGGCTAAAGTAAGGGAGAGGTTTTATTGGGTGAGGTATCGAACAGACGTGGAGCAATGGTGTCGGCGATGCGATACTTGTGCAGCGAGCAAAGGACCAAAAACTAGAACTCGAGGAGAGATGCAACAGTACAATGTGGGTGCCCCAATGGAAAGAATTGCTATAGACATCGCGGGGCCATTTCCGGAAACGACAAAAGGTAACAAACACATCATGGTGGTCATTGATTACTTTACAAAATGGCCGGAAGCTTATGCAATACCGAACCAGGAAGCAGTTACGGTCGCGGAAACATTAGTCAATGAATGGGTTTGCAGATATGGAACACCGCTCGAGTTGCATACCGACCAGGGAATGAATTTCGAATCTCAACTGATGGAAGAGCTGTGCAGAACACTCGGCATTAGAAAAACACGAACTACACCTATGAACCCGCAGTCAGATGGCATGGTAGAACGATTCAACCGAACCATGGAAGAACATTTGTCAAAGGTAGTAGAAGCCAACCAAAGAAATTGGGACAAGGATCTTCCGTTATTCTTGATGACCTATCGTAGCGCAGTGCACGATACGACAAATGAAACGCCAGCGAATATCATGTTCGGAAGAGAACTACATCTTCCTAGTGACATCGAGTTCGGCATCCCTGGAGGTCTGGTATCCACGAAAACAGATTATGTGGGACAACTAAGGGAGAAGATGAATAAAATCCATCAGCAGGTTCGAGACCACATTAAGATTGCCAGTGACAAAATGAAAACCAGGTATGACATAAATGCAAATAGTGGCGGTTTTCAAGAAGGAGAATTGGTATGGCTATACAACCCCAGAAGAACTAAGGGAAGATCACCCAAGCTGCAGCCAGATTGGGAAGGCCCATATAAAATAATCAAACGAATTAATGATGTCATCTACCGCATACAAAAGGGACCCCGTACCAAGATGAAGGTGATACATCTGCAAAGGTTGGCACCGTACCAAGGTAACAGCACCAATGCGATATCTGATATTGTTCGGGACGAACAAAACTAAATGGAGGGCAATGTAATAAACTTCGTCCAGAATGGGTTAATTTTATTTACTCATTCATGAATTAAACGTTAACTCCTTTTTTCAATCTTTTACTTGTATTGCAAATTGTATTGCATAAATTAATGTAAATTAAATTTGTTATACAAATGTTTACATTAATGAATTAAAAGGAGTTACCTAATACATTTTGCATAAATTAAATTTGAGTTCGCTAATACAAATGCAAGTTTGAATGAAAACAGGTGTGGCCTATTCAAAATGTACAGACTACGTAGTATTGATTTCTAGTGGATTATAGAAGTTTCGATTTATTTATTTTTCGATATAAATAAGCAAACAAAAATATCAGATAGTCAGTTTTAATTTTGCAATTAAAAGTGTTTTACAAATATTCGAAAGTATAAGGAATAATCGGAGGTACTTGAGCCTGGGTACTAATAGTGAAAGAATCTGAACTTTGGGAATAGTAAATACAGATTTTACGATTCCGAATATTATTGATTCAAATTGTGGAAAAGCGGCGAAGTTTATTGTACATAAATTGGAGACCCTGGAATTTATTGTAAGGAAAAACGGAAGCTGCTGTAATTTGGTTGATAAATAAAGTTTGGGATTTTGTTAACTAAAGATCTGTCTTTTTACTGTCGTGTTTGTTCAATAATCTAAAAGAACCAACGAAGAGTCGTTACAATACTATTAAATTTTGGTGTTGGGTTTAAATTATAATTTAAAATAAAAAAAAATTAAAAAAAAAATATTATGCAAATAAGTATTCTAGTGTTTAAATTAAGAGGTTTAATTAATTAATTAGTTAATTTATTATATTTTTTTAACTAAAACAAAGTATTTTAATAGTTTGTTTTTATCTTTTTCAAGATGTTTGTCTTTGGCTTTTAGTTTATTAAGGTTTAAGAGCGTGAAATTTGGATTAAAGCTTCATATTGTTACGAATACAGAAAAATCTAAACGATTACAGAAAGATCTAGACGATTACGGTCATTTCCAGGAAAATAAAATCAACAAAACACAACAGAAAGTGAATGAAATGAATAGTGTTGTTGTTGTTGTACATGTTCTTAGAATTAAGGTCTACCTAAAACAAATGATTTTATGAATCAAATCAATGTAACGTAAAATAATCGAATATTCTAATATTTTCTCAAGGTTTCTAAAAAGTGACCGCGAAATTTCTAGAGATTAAGCAGAATGTATATAAGGAAATTGTCTCTTGTAGTAATTAATTAGTTTATTTTAAACCTGCGATTGTGAAGTTAAAATTATAAAAGTGATCTTTAAATTAGTGTATAAAGTTATAAGTGTTATTGAATAGAAATAATTTGTGTATTATTTTGAACGTTGAGTTACTGGAAATTTCTACAATAAACCGTTGGAGTTTCTGAAGCTGTTAAAAGAATATTCTAGTTAGGAATATTGTTTGCTGCATTGTTTTCCTGTTGTTGTGAAACAATTAAGGTGTTGAATACTTAATAAAACCTGGTGTGTTTGCTTACTAATCAGTGATCGAACTCAGAAAGAGATTGGGAATTAAGTTTATCGAATTGTGAGTTAGGCCAATTCGAAGTAAGGTGTGAAAAACGTAACAATATAAAGAACCCTATTTTTGTAGGACAAAATTTTAAAAAATGGTTACTCGAGAACGAAAAATATCCCTCTTTTTATACTTAAAAACTAAAAAGCTAATATATGAAAGTTTTTTTTTTCTTTTTTAACGGGCAAAATTTCAGTTCAGGCTATGTTAAATGACGATTTTTCTGACCATTTTTTAATTTTCTCATAGATGCTCTATGAAAACATGCTCAGATAAAATTTTTTCCTAAAACTACTATGTTTCTGCTTTCAAATGCGCCTATTGTTGTCAAAATCGGTTCAGCCGTTCAGAAATTGTGGCATTTTCAAGATACGCGTGTAAGCACAAATCGCTATTTTAGGTTATACCAGCACAGGATAACCAAGCGTTTCTTAGATCAAAAAAAAAATTTTAACTCAACCATTTTCGATACTCTACCGAATGAAAATAGTTTTAGGCAAAAAAAAATTTTGATGCACAGATTTTAACTAAAAGTGATCGCTTTGGGATGGAATTGCTCTCTATATATATATATATATATATATATATATATATATATATATATATATATATATATATATATATATATATATATATATATATATATATATATATATATATATATATATATATATATGTATATATATATATATATATATATATATATATATATATATATATATATATATATATATATATATATATTTATATATATATATATATATATATATATATATATATATATATATATATATATATATATATATATATATATATATATATATATATATATATATATATATATATATATATATATATATATATAAATATATATATATATATATATATATATATATATATATATATATATATATATATATATATATATATATATATATAAATATATATATATATATATATATATATATATATATATATATATATATATATATATATATATATATATATATATATATATATATATATGTATATATATATATATATATATATATATATGTATATATATATATATATATATATATATATATATATATATATATATATATATATATATATATATATATATATATATATATATATATATATATATATATATATATATATATATATATATATATATATATATATATATATATATATATATTGTAACGGCTCTTCGTTGGTTCTTTTAGATTATTGAACAAACACGACAGTAAAAGACAGATCTTTAGTTTACAGAATCTCAAACTTTTTTTGTCATCCAATTACAGCAGCTTCCGTTTTTCCTTACAATAAAATCCAGGGTCTCCAATTTATGTACGATAAACTTCACCGCTTTTCCACAATTTGAATCAATAATACTCGGAATCGTAAAATCTGTATTTACTATTCCACTAAGTTCAGATTCTTTCACTATTAGTACCCAGGCTCAAGTACCACCGATTATTCCTTATACTTGCGAGTATTTATAAACACTTTTAATTGCAAAATTAAAACTGACTATCTGATATTTTGTTCGCTTATTTATATTCAAAAACAAATAAGCAGAAACGTCTGGTAACTCAGTTTTTGTTGCCAGTGTATTTTCTAGAAACAATAGGCCACACCTCCTTTTAATTCATTAATGTAAACATTTGTATAGCAAATTTAATTTACATTAATTTATGCAAACTGTATTAGTTAAAAGGAGTTAACTTTTTAATTCATCTTTGCCGAATGTATTGGTTATTAAATTAACCCATTCTGGACGAAGTTTATTACATTGCCCTCCATTTAGTTTTGTTCGTCCTGAACAATATCAGCTATCGCATTGGTACTGTTACCTTGGTACGGTGCCAACCTTTGCAGATGTATCACTTTCATCTTGGGTACGGGGTCCCTTTTGGATGCGGTAGATTACATCATTAATTCATTTGATTATTTTATATGGACCTTCACAATCTGGCTGCAGCTTGGGTGATCTTCCTTTAGTTCTCCTGGGGTTGTATAGCCATACCAATTCTCCTTCTTGAAAACCGCCACTATTTGCATTTATGTCGTACCTGGTTTTCATTTTGTCACTGGCAATCTTAATGTGGTCTCGAACCTGTTGATGGATTTTATTCATCTTCTCCCTTAGTTGTCCCACATAATCTGTTTTCGTAGATACCATACCTCCAGGGATGCCGAACTCGATGTCACTAGGAAGATATAGTTCGTCTTTTTCTAATGTTAAGTGTTCTGCACAGCCCTTCCATCAGTTGAGATTCGAAATTCCTTCCCTGGTCGGTATACAACTCGAGCGGTGTTCCATATCTGCAAACCCATTCGTTGACTAACGTTTCAGCGACCGTAACTGCCTCCTGGTTCGCTATCGCATACGCTTCCGGCCATTTTGTAAAGTAATCAATGACCACCATGATGTATTTGTTGCCTTTTGTCGTTTCCGGAAATGGCCCCGCGATGTCTATAGCAATTCTCTCCATTGGGGCGCCCACATTGTACTGTTGCATCTCTCCTCGAGTTCTAGTCTTTGGTCCTTTGCTCGCCGCACAAGTATCGCATCGCCGACACCATTGCTCCACGTCTGTTCGATACCTTACCCAATAAAACCTCTCCCTTACTTTGGCTAGGGTTTTATTGACGCCCAGGTGTCCTCCAGAAATACTTCCATGCAGCTTTCCCAGTACCTCTTCTACTCGACTTGATGGCAACACCAGTTGTTCCAACACTTTCTTTCCATCAACGGACTTCCATTTTCTTTTTAGTATCCCGTTGTCCATCAATAGTGATCCCATTGCGCCCAGTAGCATTTCACCTCCGTACTTAAAGGTGCGACCTCTTTCCACTCCGGTCGCCTTCCCTCGGTTTTCCATTTCAACATTGGAGCCATAGCTGGATCTTCTAGCTGCTCTCTTTTGACTCACTTGATTTGACTCACTTTCATTGCCTCATTTCCCTCAGTTCTGCTACAGGACTTGCACTCCTCTATACAGGGTCTTCTAGACAAGGCATCGGCGTTACCATGGATCCTTCCCTTGCGGTTTTCAACTTTGAAGTCGTAGTTCTGCAGGATCTCTATCCATCTTACTGCTTGTCCTTCAGGGAATTTGAATTGTAATAACCATTTTAGAGCAGCATGGTCCGTGCGAATCAGGAATGGTTGTCCACACAAATACTTGTGGAAATGTTTCACAGCCTTGATGATATCTAGCAACTCCTTCCTCGTGACACAGTAATTCCGCTCCGGCTTTGACAGAACTTTACTGAAGTACGCCACCACTTTCTCATCGTCTCCAATTTTCTGTGACAAAACAGCTCCGGTTCCTACATTGCTTGCGTCTGTGTCCAGAATGAACATCTTTCCGGATTCTGGATAGGCTAGTATAGGGGTGTTGCACAGTTTTTCTTTTAAACGGCAGAATGCCTCATTACATTCGGTTGTCCACAGAAACTTGGTATTTGCCTCTGTCAATATATGTAGACTCTTGGCGATATTCGCAAAATTCTCCACGAATCTACGATAATAGTTGCATAGGCCAAGAAAACTGCGTAGCTCATGAACATTCTTCGGTACTGGCCAATTTTTCACAGCATCAATCTTCTCGGGATCGGTTCTGACTCCATTTTCTGTAATGATGTGTCCAAGGTACTTCACTTCTTTGTGGAAGAGATTGCACTTTACCGGATTCAACTTCATGTTGGCATTACTTATTCCTTGGAGTACTTCTTCGAGGTTCATTAGATGATCTTCGAAGCTGCGACCTATTATAATGATGTCATCAAGATAAACGAGGCAGGCTTTCCAGGTTAAGCCATGCAAAACGCATTCCATTAGACGTTCAAATGTTGCTGGGGCATTGCATAAACCAAACGGCATCACATTGAACTCCCACAACCCATTGCCAGTAGAAAATGCTATCTTTCGTCGATCTTCTGGATGCATTTCAACTTGCCAGTAGCCACTCTTCAGATCTAATGTGCTGTACCATTTGGCCCCTGATAGTGTATCCAGTGTGTCATCAATTCGTGGCAGTGGATAGCTGCCCTTAACGGTTACCTCATTCAGCTTTCGATAGTCTACACAAAAACGGGCTGACCCATCTTTTTTTCTAACCAGCACCACTGGTGAGCTCCATGGACTCTTAGATGGCCTGATAACTCCATCACTTTTCATTTTGTCCAGCATTTCTTACACTTCCTCGTGTTTAGCTATTGGTAGTCTTCTAGAAAGCTGCCTGATAGGATGAGCGTTTCCAGTGTTGATCCTATGTCGCACGATGTTTATTCTTCCAACATCTTCATCTCCAGTAGAGAAAACGCTGCTCATCTTCGTTAATACCCTCTTGATTTCTTTGAATTCGGCCGGGTTCATTCTTTTACTAAGACCTTGAAGTATTGCTACTAATGCGGGATTGTTTCTCTGCATGAAGACCTTCTGCTCTTCTTGACAGCTGATTATCTCTTTTATAGTGCTGCATTTGGCGATTTCTTCTCCATGATTGATGGCCACTCGTTTATTTGAGAAGTTAATCAGTTGCACTGGAACTACTCCCTCTTTTGCTGCTACTAGCGTTCGGCCAATCATAATGTTTCCCCCAAAGTCGTTGTTAGCTGGCTCAATCATCACAGGTGAATTTTGGTCACTTTTATCTAGTAGCTTAGTCCATATGATTTTCTCAGATTTTGCCGGGATCTCAGTTGGTCCGTCACTAATAACACGGACCTCAGCATTGTCGTTGGTGGCGTTTAGCACTATTTCTGTGTTTCCATATCTCAGTACGTGACTTCCCAGATCTAATATAAAATTGTATTCTTTCATGAAGTCAAGCCCAATTATGCACTCATCTTCTATATCTGCTACAATAAATCGGTGCCTGAATGAATTTCCTCCATGGTCGCTTTCTCCATGAACTAGAACTGTTTCACCCGTAGCTGTTTTTAGGGTGAATCGTCTTGCTGTATCGATCTGACTATCATAAACCACATCTAGACGCACTATCGATCTTGAAGCACCTGTGTCCAAAGTCAACATGCACGATTTGCTTCCAACGGTTGCCTCCAGGACTAGACTACTATTTTCTCTTTTTACTTGTGATACCACCAATGTAGGGCATTGTAATTGAGCCAGCTTTCGCCCTTCAAAACTGGCACGATCTAGTTTCCCGAATCCGGAACGCGGCATCTCTTTTCCGAAGGCGGCTCCCATTTACATTCTCTTCGGATGTTCCCCAACTTTCCACAGTTCCAGCATCTTACTCTGCTAGATCTACTTCGTTGATTTCGTTCAGGTTTATCTTCCAAACTTTTGACACGCATGATCACTTCATCAAGCGCTGCTTTTAGTGGTTCCTCAGCAACTTCGATCTGACGTATCCTATCTGAGCCATACGCTCTTTTTCCAGCTTCCATTTGTAGGGCCAATGCTAAAACTTTCGCAGGTAGCTTCTTTCCGCTTAGATAAAGCTGATTTCTCATTTGTACATCTCGAAGAGCATTGATAAATGTATCAGCTGCCAGTTCGTCTCGGTGTTCAGCGTTATAGTTTGGTTATGACAGATTTACCAGTCTCACAATGTCAGCCTCTAATTCTTGCAAAGTTTCGCTGACTCCTTGTTTTCGTGTTTTGAGCTGCATGCGATGGAGAGCTTGCATATGACTTTCCCCATATCTTACTTCTAAGGCCTCCATTAGCTTGCTGTAATCACGCTCTGTCGCTGGTAGTGTCTGCAAAATTTCAGCAGCAGGTCCCTTCAATGCCAATATAAGCGCGTTTGCTTTTTGCTGGTGATCAACTCCAGTTGTTGCTATCTCAAATTGCATCTTAAATATCTGATACGATGTAGATCCATCAAATGCGGGTGTTTTTACTCTAGCTGGAGCTGAAGTAGTTGATGGATTGATCAGGCTACCTGACTTTACTTGTGCCATTTCTTGGCGGAATTCATTTGAAAGTTTGCGTAATTTCTCTTCATGTTCCTCGGTAGCTTTCCGCAGCTCCTTTTCCATGTTGTTGATTTTAACCTCCGCACTGGATACACGTGACTCGATTACTTCACGTAGACTTTCCTGCTTTGCCATCATATCAGCTGCCAGTTTCTCTGTCGGACCATCAGATTGTTTCCGTGTTTGGCCATCATATCAGCAAGTTGTGTTTGTTGATCTACTCTTTGTTCTGCCGCCAGTTTCTCTTGTCCGGCCATCATATCAGCAAGTTGTTGTTGTTGCTCTACTTTTTGTTCTGCTGCCTGTTTCTCTTGTCGGGCCATCAGATTAGCAAGTTGTTGTTGTTGGTTGTTTCTTTATTTGGCCATCATATATCAGCTAATTGTTGTTGCTGCTGTGCCATCATTTATTTCATCAACATCATCAACGGATCAATTGCTGGGGCATTCTGGACCGGAGCTTCCTCCGGCTCTACTTCTATGACCTCTGTGTTGGCCTGCTTCTTCTAAAACTTTACGCAGCCGGAATGCAAGTTCTGCCTTCGTTCCATGGATTGGAGCATTCCTTTTCTTCAACTCATCCTTCAGCTGGGTCTGGCTGAGATCACTAATATTTACTGTCCTTAACATTGTTTCAATAATCCCACTTCTGACACCACTGTAACGGCTCTTCGTTGGTTCTTTTAGATTATTGAACAAACACAACAGTAAAAGACAGATCTTTAGTTTACAGAATCTCAAACTTTATTTGATTGATTGATTGATGATTGATTGGACTGTAGGACCAAGCACTAGGCGAGACTCCCGGATTACGGCCGGGCCACTTCCTACAGTCGTTTTACATTTAACAATAGGTAAGGATAGGTAGGTAATTGTAAGTTAGGAGTGAACGACCCGGTTACAGACACCTGGCAAATCGTATCTAGCTACTACTGTTACGAGACAATCACAAGGACAATCACTTATACATATAATCTGCAATCGCCAATCAGCAATCCCGTATCTAAAATTTCTCGCCTGCAATCTCCAGTCGGAAACCTGTTATTCATGTAATTTATTAGTATAATAGGATGATGACTAAATTGTAGTCCTCTGCACTCTCCAATCTGAATTCATGTTATTATATTTATGGTTAAAATTATTTATGGTTATTTATGGTTAAAAACATTTATATTATGTACATATATATAAAAAAAACAAAAAACCCTTTGAAAATTGAGTGAATTTCATATAAAAAGTATTGGGATTGAATTGGATAAAATAATATATTTCACTTGATGTTTTTATTTGAAATGTATTTATTTAAATTTTATAAAACATTATTTTATATAATATAATTAACGCAAGAATGTTTTGAATTTTTCTTGAAACACAAGAATTAATTTAACAAAAACAATTAACCCTGCTCGTTGATATCGTTCAATATCGTTATTGGATTTTATGGATAATGTTTGGATATATAGAAAGAGATAAATCTATCACATAAAATTATGTGAACAAATGAAATTTTAAACTGAATTTGAAATAATAACTAAATTTCGCTAGTTAAAGCTCTAAGTAGGTTTAAATTTTACACAAAATCGAATAGCACAATAACACCTTTATTTAGTTTTCTAGTAAAAATCAGAGTTAATAAATTTTACATTTAGGGAAGATTACATCTTGGTCGCCCACATCTTTCCATTTTTGAAAGCAATCTTACCTTAGAGTTTAATTATTAAAACCAACACTTTAAAACTATTATATTAGATATAAAACTGATTATTACAATTAATGTTTTCACTACATTTAGTTATACTTATATATTTATCATTTAAGAGATTAATTTAGTTTAAAATTCACACTGTCACTTATAACAAGTGTTGATAAGACGACCATTCACCATTGTCATATATATATATACACATATATACACATGCACATACATACACATACACACATATATACACGTACATACACACATATATACACCTGTACTCACATATATATACATATATACATACATATACATACATGTACACATACATACATACATATATACACACATACACACATATACGCAAACATACATATACATATACATACATACATACATACATACATATACACACATACATACCTATATATACACACATATATATATATATATATATATATATATATATATATATATATATATATATATATATATATATATATATATATATATATATATATATATATATATATATATATATATATATATATATATATATATATATATATATATATATATATATATATATATATATATATATATATATATATATATATATATATATATATATATATATATATATATATATATATATATATATATATATATATATATATATATCCATACACATACACATGTACATATATACATACATACACACATATACACACATACACACATGTATACATACATATACATACACATATATACATACACATATACATACACATACACATACACATACACATACACATACACATACACATACACATACACATGCACATACACATACACATACACATACACATACACATACACATACACATACACATACACACACATACACATACACATACACATACACATACACATACACATACACATACACATACATACACATACATACACATACATACTCATACATACTCATACATACACATACATACACATACATACACATACATACACATGTATACACATGCATACATATACACACATACATACACATATATACGCACATACATATATACCTATATATATTACATAAATTTATTACCGGCAAACATACATATTAAGAAGTTTTCACCTTATGTCCAACATACTAATTTATGTGGTATTGTTACATAAACATACATACATACATATATATATATATATATATATATATATATACATATACATACACATACAATACACACATATACATACATACACACGCACACATACATACATACATACATATCCATACACATATATATACACACACATATACACATATATACATACATATAAATACATACACATACACACATACACATACATATACATACACACATACATACACACATACATGCATACATACACACATACGTACACATATATACATATATTGATAATTCATATAAATATGTTATATATATTTTGATAATTCAAATATGGAATACATGTCTAAAATTTGTTTGAACGATATCTTTAATAGTTTAGACGTATTTTTAGACTTCCTTTCATTTATTCCAAATTACATAAAATTGATAGAAATACGAAAGGTGTTTTAAGAAGGTTATATATAAACATTAAAAGCTAGTTTCAATGTTTATATATACCTTTTGTATTATACTCTGAAGCTGTAAATCAAAGAAAGTTAATTAATTCGAAGTTCTATTTTCATTAAATTTATTAAAACTAAATTAAATTAATGCCAAATCTCAGCTAGTCTCATATATATATATATGAAAATTCAATTATTTCGAATAGCGAACCTAAGATATCAAACCATCAGTTTTTTAAGAAACAAAAATGTTATCAATGTTTTTTTAGAATAATATTTCACACGCCATGACACCTTTTCAAGTTGACGAAATTTGTATCTTTATTTCTAATAAATCTGCATTTTCATTAATTATATTATGAAATTTAAACAAAAATGCTCCATTTTATTTACATTCATTTATTCCTGGTAATGGCATTTTGATAAATTTTTTTATTTTCTCTAAATCAACAAACAAAATTTTTTTTTTAATCAAAACAAGCACGAAGTTCCAATTAGAAAATCTTTACAGAATCTCAAACTTTATTTGTCATCAAATTACAGCAGCTTCCGTTTTTCCTTACAATAAATTCCAGGGTCTCCAATTTATGTACGATAAACTTCACCGCTTTTCCACAATTTGAATCAATAATACTCGGAATCGTAAAATCTGGCATTACTATTCCACTAAGTTTAGATTCTTTCACTATTAGTACCCAGGCTCAAGTACCACCGATTATTCCTTATACTTGCGAGTATTTATAAACACTTTTAATTGCAAAAGTAAAACTGACTATCTGATATTTTGTTCGCTTATTTATATTCAAAAACAAATAAGCAGAAACGTCTGGTAACTCAGTTTTTGTTGCCAGTGTATTTTCTAGAAACAATAGGCCACACCTCCTTTTAATTCATTAATGTAAACATTTGTATAGCAAATTTAATTTACATTAATTTATGCAAACTGTATTAGTTAAAAGGAGTTAACTTTTTAATTCATCTTTGCCGAATGTATTGGTTATTAAATTAACCCATTCTGGACGAAGTTTATTACAATATATATAAATATATATATATATATATATATATATATATATATATATATATATATATATATATATATATATATATATATATATATATATATATATATATATATATATATATATATATATATATATATATATATATATATATATATATATATATATATATATATATATATATATATATATATATATATATATATATATATATATATATATATATATATATATATATATATATATATATATATATATATATATATATATATATATATATTAGGGTGGGGCGATTTGTATGGAAAGGAAAAAATCTTCATTAGCCCCTCGCGATTCTGATTCCTGGAGTTGTTCTGAGCAAAAAAGTCCACTAGACCATATGTCTACGGTGAAAATCGAGCTTGCGAATTTTTGTTTGAAGTTTTTTTGTCGCAATTTATATTTTGTGAAAACTTGCAAATTGTCTTAGGCTCATATCTCGTAAACCATTTAGAATTTTTGTATAAATAAATAAGTAAATTGTAACTCTTGACCTCAGCTACAAATTTTCTAAATAAACAAACCGAAAAAAATCACATCTTCATGACCAAAAACACGAAAATGCCAAAAAGTTGCCATTTTTTACACTGTTTTTTACCGTTTTGAGGCGATAGCAGCTAAACCGCAGAAAATTAAAACTAATAATCTGCTAAAAAATTGTAGCAAATTAAATATTTAACAGTTTTTTATGATATACTAACCACATCTGAACATTTCTTCATGCAGTTTTTGTCCTACAAAAGTGAAAATTTATCGCGAAAATACTGAAAAATTACCATTTTTGGTTGTTTATAATTTAAACTCATCAAAAACTTTCTGTTTGTTATTTTACTTCGGTCTGAAAGACCTACGTATTACATTCATGAGCTAAAAGTGAAATTCTTACCACCACTTTTTTGGCATTTCTCGACGTTTTAGGACCTACTGATTCTAAAAAAGCAAAAAAAATGTATGTCTGTCTGCCGGCCGGCCGTCACAACCTACGAAATCTAGAAAACCGCTGAACAGATTTCAAATTTTTTTTTTCTAAAAATAGGTTTACTCAATAAGAAGAGCCGAAAGGATGATGTGTTCGATAACTGTACCGGAAGTGTGTCAAAAAAATCGTCAAGTGTGTCAAAACAAGGAAATTTGCATATTTTTTGCTTAAAAAACGTTCATTTTAAGTGATTGTATTGGTATCCCAAGTAGGTTTTGCCAGACATTGACATACGGCCAAGCACTGGTCCATTAATGGTTAACAGTACTTGGCTATTGCTACTGGGCCAATACTAGAACCAATCATCGGCCGATCTATAGTTTACAGAAAAAAGCCAGTATATTGTTACCTTTGAATGGCCGATGAATGGTAAATATTACTTGGCTATTGCTATTGGGCCAGTATTGTAGCCATGAATTTACCGATCTGTCATTTTATTTAAATTTCACTAGAGCATTATCCCTTTTAGAAATACATAGTTTGAAAAATTTCACAAATAGTTTAGTTATCGCCTTGTCGGTTGAAAGACTATGGTTAGGGTTTCTAAATATCCGACCTATTTGATTATCCGGATATCGAATACATAAACAATAAATTATCCGGATAATCCGGATATCCGGATAATTAAACAATAAATAAAACATGTTTTTTACTTTGCGGTATTTAAATCATTTATGTATATTTTTCGTGTATCTATATTAATTAATTTTTATACATAGTCAAAAAATAACAAAAAAAATAGTAACAAATCATAAATAATAATAATAAAAAAATTAAATTATTGATAAATTTACTTAAATTAATGAAGTTATTGATGCATTTATAAAAATGCATATTTTAGAAAAACTATTGCATTAATTAATTAATTATTAAAATGTCTCGAAATTGAGTCGAGTTCTAATTTTTGTCCTGGTAAGACTAGCAA
>OY856188.1:82503823-82563660 GCA_963693315.1 Diogma glabrata
TTCGCATATGTTAATTTTTCAGTGCAAGTTAACTTTATGGAAAACAATAATTTATGAAACATTTTACATTTTTATTTTCCGTACTACCGGTTTCAATCTTCTAAAGATCATCTACAGGTACTATACAGCAATTTATAGGGAATTGCTGTATAGTACCTGTGGATGATCTTTAGAAGATTGAAACCGGTAGTACGGAAAATAAAAAATTAAAAGTTTTAAAATTTAATTCTAAGTTTTAGTTTTTTTATTAAAGTGAAGAATACTTATTGGTGAAACATACAAGTTCAACAAATACTTTATAATATATAGTTACGTCACTCCGAAAAAAATGTTAATATTGTTTTAACATATATATAAAACATCATACACATATAAGTACATTTGAAAAGAAATCGCAGTAAAATAATCTAATTTGGGAAGCGCATAACATAATCAATTGTATAAATTAATTTTTATGTGGAGCTTTAAAAAAATCAATTTAATGAACAAATTTAATGATCATTAACCATAATTATTTTAACTCCACTAATTACACGAAATCAAAATACTTTACTTTCTAATACCTACTTAAAGTAACACAGTTTCAGTTAAAATCTACATCCCAATTCATATTTCTCTTATTAAAATCGAAATAATAATTAACTTAGTTTTGTGTTATAAAACTTGCTCAGTTTAAGTTAAACATAGTAAATTTGTAACAAATCAACCCAAAACGGGGTTATTATAACTAAAACCAATTAAACTAGCTTTAGTTTATCATTATTTTTTTCAGTGAAGGTTTTTGTAATGTTCATAGTAATTTTGCAACTTCTGGTTTTTCACTTTCGATTAAATAGCTTTATCCTATTCTTTTAAATATATTACAACAGCCACAGCTATGAAGTGTTTTTGACGAATCTTAGGTTGAATGTTGCAGTTAACATGAGATATAACAAACTTACTTTTGAGGTGTCTTCTATATAGTGGTCGGTGTTCATATTTGTTTGATGAACCTGACCTTTTATCTTACCGATAGGTTAGGTTATTGTGTTGGACTGTTGGAGATCATTTTTGATATTGACATTTTAATGATATCTTCACCTTTCAATACCTTCTGAATCGGTTTAGACAACTTATTTTAGTTTGCAGTCTGAGTGTTAGTTATAATATTAAATTTAAATATGATTACGCACACACACATTCAAATTCTATTTAAATAATTACAATTGATGTGTCATATAATAAACAAATCTAAATTTTGCGTATCTTAGGCTTTAAAGACCCTAATTGAGCTAAAATTCATATTAATGACTTTTTTTCAAATTTGTTTTTCGTTTTTTATTTGTATTTATTGCAGTTTAATTATATTGTATAATTTTTTTTATGCTTGGTATTTTAGTATACCTTATCCAGTAACTGGTTAGTTTTTAATCTTACGGGAAGTTCTTGGCGTGGCCCCTATGATCACACCCCCATCCCACTAGTTTTATTATGATTTTAATTGTTTCTTTACAGGCATTATCGATATTTAACTGTTTTGAGCACCCTTTCTCTTCCAAGTACAAAGAATTATCTCTGTATATTAAAATGTTTCTATAGTTTGATTATGAAATTTCTGTTTTTTTTCTACTTTTTTTTTATTTGTGCTCGCACAGTTACTCAGAAAATCTACACCTATGAGCAAACAATTTTATTGTGCTATGAAGAAAGGCGGCGTGAATATTCGATTAAGACCGATGTATTTTTAAAGGATTTATGTGCCGTAGGTAGCATTTTTTACGTCGTTGGCCTCTGCTAAATTTTTATTTTGAACCTGTGACTTCAAATTTTTTTCTTTGTTGTTCCTCAATTCCTCTGCAACAATTTTAGTTAACCTAAAAATATCTAGATATACAATAGTTTCAAGCGGGTGATTCAACTAATCATTGCTTTTGGTACAAACCTAAATAAATTTAAGACCAGTGAGAAAAAGAGCTTAAATGTTGTAGCAAATATTTAAATTCAAAAATACATAGCATATCCAAGTTGGTTTTAAAGTTGTAACCACGGACTATGTCGAATTTTGCTCTAAAATAATAACTTTCATATTAAAATAAATCCGCTAATAGTTTCCTAATTTATTTCGGTTCCGGCCTTTAAATTCAAAGAAACATAAAAACATTTATGTCTGCTGCAAGAGAGTCAATTATATTTTAACATTTTTTTAGTTAATTGCTTTGGTGCGTCACTCAATACCAATTAATAATGCTTGTTTTGTGTCGTCATAGAAATCTTTTTTATGTAAAGCTTAGTCATAATGTTATATGTAGACAGAATACAGTTGTGCGTTTATAAATAATAAGAACGGTTGTCTGTATTTGGAGGGGTATATTTTCTCGTTTGAATTAATTTTTATTGAGATGATACATGGAAATGGAAATTTGTTTTGGACATTTTTAAATTGTGTACGATGAAAAAGATGAGAGTAACAGATCGAGAATCTCGCTACATATATATGCTCGTCATATACTTGTTATTTTGTCCGATCGAGAAAAATATCTAAATTATAATCAAAAGGTAGATTATTAACAGAGTGACCGTGCACATGTGTTTTGATATAATATAGTGAACAACTGCTTAAAATAATTTTATTTTTGAATGTAGTTAAATTGTTGTGGCGTGATATTAAGGTCTGTGTATTAAACTTTTACTTGATAACAATTATGTTTTAAGGAAAAAAAAGAAAAAAACATGAAAAATCAAATAAAACTTCAACCATTTTGTATTTATAATAAATAGCGTTTTTATTTGCTATTTTTGAGTATGGTTTATTGTTTGGCATACTATGTAGTTGTTAAAGGGAAAAAAACTAAAAGACTGGCAACTGAAGAAATGTAAAGGGCGGTTTTTCAATAAAAGCTAAACAAGAACCTGCATAAAAATAATACATGGCGCAGCATAAATTGTGAATCAGCTCATTTAAATTATTTCAATATTTGTGTGTAGTGGATTTATTTCAATGAGGAACTTTGTTTATTGGAACACAAGCGATGATTTTAAGGAGAATGTGAAATTGAATACCTCGGAAGCAATTTGGTATTACAGTACATTAAGTTCTACAAAACGACAATGGATGACGATACCGATTTTTGTCGATATGGGTATTTTGTTTTGTAATTCGTGTCACCTGCAATCCAAGTATTGATTCCCCAGGACTGGTTTTGGAAGAATACATTAATATAAGCTTTTTTTGTACAATTTTTGAGTGATTAATATAATTTTAGTTGTTTTGTATTTTTTTTTTTGGTAATTTATCTAGTTTTTATATGCAGCCTTCTTTTTATATGAGTTCTTTTTTGGTAAAATAATTTAAGAAAACAAGATATTTCCCAAGTCAGAATTTCGCATGTTTGTATAAAAGTTCAATTCTCTTCAAAGTTTAAAGTTTTTGCATGTATAATTTTCTTTATTAAAACTTAAAAAGCTATAAAAAAGTCGAATCCTCGGAATGCCGACATCCAACTGCTTGTCAAAAACTTTACATTCGTAGTCTCAAAATTCAAGTAGCATAATTTTTATCATAATTATTAAGCCCATTAAAATTGGATTAAAAAAATGGTTATAAAACCCTGCATCGGTATATGTTTTGTATTATGATTTCTTTTACGAAACAACATAAGTTAGCATTAAGATTTCAGTATAGTTTAGTTTTTTTTGTGAGAATGTTTTTAAATTAAGTTGGTCCTGTGATAAAAATTTAGTTATATACAAATATTTTTTGAACAATGGATGCATCTAAAGTTAAAGTCTTAGCAAGTAATGTCAAGAACTTTGGCGTTTGGGATTATGGGGTTTTGATTGTATTATTACTTGTTTCTATTGGTATTGGATTTTTTTTCGGTTTTATAAGTAAAGGATTGAAAACAACAGAAGAATACTTACTAGGTGGTCGACGATTAAAACCAATTCCAGTCGGGATATCAATAATTTCAAGGTACATATTTAGTTAATTTTGGAGAACTTGATTCTACTACAATTAAACTGTTATTGTTTTCTTTTCAGTCAGTTAACTGCCGTTTTATTAATAGCAATACCAGCTGATATGTATAATTTTGGAACACAATTTTCTATGGTTGCATTTGCTATGATAATTCCAGTGTTAATTATAAATTATATTTATATTCCTGTCTTTTATAACACTCAAATTTCAAATTGTTATGAGGTATGTCAACAATCTCGTCGTTAAAAATATTTTTATTATTTTATCATTGTAATCGAAATTATTGATTGATTGTTTTAAAAAAAATTTATTTTCAAAAATTATAATTATTTTTCAATTTGTGAAACTCTGTTAAATAAACCTTCGTTTCAGATTTAAATTCGAAACTATTTATTTGGCAGATGCAATGGTTTTGTTTCGATTCTGTTTCACTACTAGCCCAAAAATACTGTGTTAATGATAATTTCTTGTTTTTCCGTGTCCATCTTAAAAATAGTAGTCAAAATATTGCCTGCCCTTGCAGCTTTGTGTGTTGTCAACTTTAGTAGAAGTCGCATATTTATTAATAATAATCATAAATTTACACAATCAAATAGCTTTTGTTGAATATAAGACCATAAAAATTGGATTAGGTTAAGTGTATCACAAAACGGAATATTAATTAAGGTAATCCTATAAACAAGTTTTTTAAAACAATAAAATTTTAAAGTTTGCTTCATTAAACTTTGGTTTACTAATTACTATAATGAAATTGGAGGATAGATTTTAAAATTTAGAATCAAATATAGAATAAAAGATCTTAAAAAATTAATTAGAGTTTTTGAGTGAAGCAAGTGCCCTTGTTTATCAACTTATATTAAATATGACAAGATACTTGTTAAGTATCTTACCAAATCGCTGTAAACCTGATATGAGTTTGTAAATTAATTCTTTTATAACATTTTAATTTAGCTTAGTTTAAATTTGTTTTTGTCAAACCGTTAAAAATGTGAAATGAAAAGTATGATAATACGGTCATTTCTCAAATTACTTTCAAGTGCTTCAAATAAAAATTGCTTACAGCACAGTAAAAGTGGGATTAGTGAGTTTAAGTATACCAAAATTTATTAACAGTTCTTGCAATATATAATTTCATACTGTAAACGTAGAAAAATTAAAATCTTTTCAAATCCAAATTTCGTTAAAATATTTTTTGTTTGGTGTACAACATATTATTTTGTATGAAAATATCATGATGGTTTAGTATTACAAAAAATGTTTTGAAATTTTTATGGAGATTCTTCCGTAATTAACTATATATTTTACTGCATGTTCTGTATTAAATTCCTTTTTTGTTAACAATAATTATTTATACATACTCTGATATAACAGGTCGTTCAATAAGTCCGTAGGATAAGTAAGAAAAAAACAACATTTTGACAAAACTCGATTTTTTTATTCAACATAGTTGCCTTCGAGGGCGATACAACGAGTATAGCGATTTTCCAACTTTTCTATACCACTTTTATAGTACGATTTCTCTTTCTCGTCAAAATAGGCCTCAGTTTCAGCGATTACTTCATCATTGGACTTAAATTTCTTTCCAGCAAGCATTCTCTTGAGATCTGAAAACAGGAAAAAGTCGCTGGGGGCTAAATCTGGAGAATATGGTGGGTGGGTAAGCAATTCAAAGCCCAATTCATTCAATTTTGCCATCGTTTTCATCAATCTGTGACACGGTGCATTATCTTGGTGAAACAACACTTTTTTCTTTTGCAAATGTGGCCGTTTCTTTGCGATTTCAGCCTTCAATCGATCCAAAAGTTCACAGTAATACTCGCTGTTGATGGTGGTTCCTTTTTGGAGATAGTCGATGAATATTATTCCGTTCGTATCCCAAAATACAGACTCCATCACCTTACCGGCCGACTGTTGCGTCTTTGCTCGCTTTGGATTCGGTTAGTCGACTGCTGTCCACTCAGCTGACTGTCTTTTGGATTCTGGTGTGTAATTGTGAAGCCATGTCTCATCCATTGTCACATATCTACGATAGAATTCCCTTTTATTGCGGTTTAATAGCGCCAAAGACTCCTCTGAAGCATCGATTCGTTGTTGTTTTTTGGCGACTGTGAGCTCACGCGGCAGCCAATTTGCACAGAGCCTTCGCATACCCAAATATTCGTGTAAAATGGTAAAAACACTACCATTTGCTACCTTTACAATGTCAGCTAGCTCATGCACCTTCAATTTGCGATCGTTCATAACCAATTTGTGGATTTTTTTGATGTTTTCTGGAATAACAGCCTTATTTGGGTGTCCACTGCGCTCTGCATCTTTTGTGCTGGTACGACCACATTTAAATTCAGCCATCCACTTCTCTACCATTTGTCTCGATGGAGCAGAGTTTGGATAATGTTTATCAAGCCATTGTTTGGATTCAACTGTATTTTTTTTCATCAAAAAGCAATGCTTTATTAAAATTCGAAATTCATTTTTTTCCATTTTTTTTTTCAAAAACAAAAGTTGCTTCACACAAAATGCTATAACTCACGAATAAATAGTCAGATTGCTGTCAAATTTATACACGTATCGTTTGAAGGTTAGTACTAAATAAAAATCATATGGAAAAAATTCTAGTAACGCCATCTATGTGTCATCCTACGGACTTATTGAATGACCTAGTAGCTTCCACTTTCTTTAAATATATTGATATTGATTATTCATAAGAAATAACATCGATGTAGTAAAACATTGGTTGTACATATTTATTTATTGCACATAATTTTTCCATGTACATACTTATTTATTGTACATAATTAAACATATATTATTGAACATAATTAAACATATAATATAAATACACAATAATTCTTACAAATTTAAATAATAATATAAATTCAGAAAATTATTTTAAATATTTTTCAGGAAAAACACATAGTATATAGCATGTAATTTTGTGCTATAATATATTTGCTGCGTGTTCACCAATAGCTTCCTTAATGTATATTGATCTCTTGCCCTCTTGGTAAAATAAACTTAAATCGAGTTGCATTTATCAACCCGTGCCGGTCGGTTGGTTTTAATTTTAATTTTAATTCATTTTAACTGCCGGTTTAATGTTTATTTTATCTTTTAGATGAGTACAACCTTTTGTTGTATTGAATTTGTTAATTTTTTTTTCTTTTTGACGAGTAAAACCTTATGTTATAGTAAATTATTAAGCCGCAATTAGACTATTGCAGAACTCTGCAATATTTCTGCAATGGTAGTGTGTAAAATATTCATTGCAGAAAAATTTGGCAATGAACTCATTGCAAAACATGGCAATGAGTCATTGCAATGTTTTGCAATGAGTTCATTGCCAAACTTTTCTGCAATGAATATTTTACACACTACCATTGCAGAAATATTGCAGAGTTCTGCAATAGTCATCTACTTAAAACGGCAAAAATTTCTTTACGTGATTTTTAAACAGCCATTTACCACTGCAAACAAAATGGCCCACTAACAGTACCGCTAGAATCGTTTTATAGTTATCTAACCATGCTAGTAAAATATTGTTCACATGTGTTCTGTTTTATTTTAATTATACTTGGAGATTTCAAATCAAAATTTAATTGAATTTAAAATAAAATTTGGGCTAATGTATTTTTTTGGTAGCTAAATATTGCATTAATGAAATGCCTATATGTATTGTATGGTATTTAAAATAATACAATTTTCTTACAACTGTTCTTTTAATCTTGAAAAAGATAGTTTAAACCTAATATCAAACAAATTCCAGCATTACGGGAAATCCCGGGAACTAGCATGATTCCCGGGATTCTCGTGACTCTTTTTCACTGCGGGATCCCGGGATCCCGGAAGAGAAGCCTTAATCGTATGGTTTATTCACCCTTTCTTCTGTTTTACAATTGAATATCAAGACTTGACAACCAGTCACGGGATCTTGTAGAAGCAGAATCACTTAGTTCTCGCATTGAGCCGCGGAGAATCTCCTCAAAGGGCATGAATTGACAATATGTGCCATAGTCTGATCAGGACAGCCACAATCACAACTGGGGGACAACTGCATTCTCCCAATATTCCTTCCATGCCATGTTGCCGTTATATGCCATCAACTCGTTAATTTGAGTCTGTATTGGGTCTCTTGATTTCAGACGATTTGAAGGTTGATCTTTTAGGACATTGCTTAAGATGGAATTATCATGAAGTATTGTTTTCTTGATCAGACGAGATGTTAAATTTTTCCTTCGAGTTTCGGGTGGAGCTATATTACTGAGCACTGACAGCCATGGCACTGGGGTGCTTGTAACTGATCCACTTATCATTCGCATCGTTTGATTAAGCTGTGTATCAACAAGATGAGTATGTGAGCTTCTATACCATGACGCAGCACAGTATTCAGCAACTGAATAAACTATACTGAGTGAAGATATTCGTAACGTTTGTGTACTTGTACCCCACTTTGTACCAGCCAGGTTTTTAATCAGGTTCATTCTAGTGCGTACTTTTTTAGACAACTTTTCTAAGTGGTGCCGAAAAGTGAGAGATCGATCCAGGAAAACGCCCAAATATTTTGGATTTTTATTGAAAGGTAGTAATTGGCCATTTATTTCTACCTTCAGTTCACGTTTAGCGTCTTTGTTGTTAAGATGAAATACAGACACTTCAGTTTTATTCGTATTCGGTTTCAATCTGCAAGTTTTAAAGTAGTTAAAGAGAATACTAATATCCTCTTTCAAAATCTCTTCAGCTTCTTCAAATGACTTACATTGCACTCTGCTAGCACCTCATCATCAGCATATATAAATTTCTCTGATTTGGTTTCTGGTTGATCATTTGTATAAAGGTTATATAAAATCGGAGCTAATACTGAACCTTGCAGGCCATTATTCAATCTCTTCCATCGGCTAGTGCTGTCATTCAGATGAACCTGGAACCATCTGTTGCTCAGCATATTATTTAACAAGTTTGCAAGTTTCTTAGAAGGAACTGCTTCAATAAATTTTTGAGAGCATTCCATCTTTCCAGACTGTGTCATAAGCTGCAGAAAGATCGACAAAGGCAGTAAAGCTCTTCAACTGCTTCTGAAAACCGTTCTCTATATAGGTTGTAAGTGCAAGCACTTGATCATTGCATCCTCTATTTGGGTGAAATCCAGCTTGTTCGATCATGAAACTGTTCTCAAGTATGGGTTGTATCCTATTTAGGATTAATCTTTCCAAGATCTTATAAGGGATACACAACAAAGAAATTGGTCTGAGACTTGCCGGATCTGATTCATCTTTACCAGGTTTAAGTACAGCAAGGACTTTCGATTTCTTGAAAATCTTTGGCATGACACCAGTCGACAATATTTGATTGTATAATTGAAGCAGTCATAGACGAGTGTTCTACCCAAAGTTCTTTATAAATTCAGAGTACATGTTATCTAATCCAGCTGCTTGCCCAACCTTGATCATATCTATGGCAATATTTAACTCATCCACAGTAAATGGTTTCGAGACATTGTCGTTGTTTGGTAGACACTTTTTTAGGTACTTAACTTTCTTCTTTATCTTCCTCATCTATTTGCGATCCAATGGTGCTTTTGACACTTGTAAAGTCTTGATGCAACTGAATTTACGTTAACATTGTATATCTTCTTTTTTGGTTTAGAAGTAGAACCAAGCTTTCAAATAAGACTCCAAGCTGTTCTACTTGAGTGAGTAAAGTTCATTTCCTCTGTTTTTTGGATCCAGTTTTTAGCTCTTTGATCATTTAATGCATCGAGTAGGCTTCTACCAATATCAATATCACCCGTTTCCTCATAATCTGCATAAAATTTATCGCATTCCTCATTCCATCCAGGTATATAGAATGATCTGTAGCCTCTTTATTACAATAAATACATTACATACAATACAATTAATAAACTCTTCGACAATAACTTTCAGTTACAATTTTTTCCTTTTTTGTTTTCTACCATTGCCGGTGGGATAGTGAGAACTCACAGAACTGCAAATTTTTTTATGGCCTATGCCAGCCTTATCTTTGCAGCCTATGTTTATGTTACTCTATCAGACTCTTCTGGTTTTTGGTTATTTTTTAGTATCCTCCCTATTAAACTTTTAATTAAACCATTATTAGTTTCAATACAATGCCTACACTTTACTCCAATTTCGTAATCGATTCCTCTAACATACGGGGCCCCTCAAAAAAATTTCTTAGCATTCAATACCATCTCAATTAAAAGAAACCGCATTCACTTGCGCTAGGTGAAACTCAGGTTTCAAATATTCACAATTCAAGGTTCTCGACATGTATACGCAATGATGTTAAATATACAAGGCTTCTTCAATATGAAACAAATAGTATTTCGGAATTCTGATTTATCTGGCTCAAAATCACCGTAAATAAACATAACATGTATATGTGTTATTTATACCGCAGTTCTAATTACCACCATAATCAAACCTTAGACGCATTTAATTCTCTTACAGGCACAATCGATGTCATCTTCACCACAGCACCTAATGCAGAAATTATATTAACAGGTGATTTCAACGTCCACCATAAAGATTGGCCTCGTTTCTCAACCAAAACATCATTAGAAGGACAATATGCTAAATTTCTTGCTGATTCCAATCAGCTTATACATTTAGTATATAGGCCAACCCATATTCCAAATATTGCTAACCACTCTTCTAATCTACTTGACCTTTTCAGAACAAATCATTCTGCTAAATATACTTGCTCAGTTGATTCTCCTCTTGACAGATCAGATCACTGTGTAGTTTCTATCTATTTTGAAATAAATGCTCGAGCACCTACTATACAAGAATGTTCCCTCATCGAAAGGTTTGGCACTACAATAGATGTAATTGGCAGAAACTGAATAAATTTTACAACGAAATCGATTGGCGTTTATTTCTGCAGAATAAAAATGTTAACCAAGCAACTGCGTTGATCACGTTCATTATTCTACTAGGAATGAAGGTTTTTATTCCTACCAGTATTGTGAAAAAGAAAAATGGGTCCAAATCCTGGTTTTCTGACGAATGTTCTATAGCTAAAATCAACAAAATGTTGGCGTTTGGCAAATATCAGAGTGATAAATCTCCCAGCAGTCGATCTCTTTATATCAGGGCTAGAAACAAAGAAACAACTGTCATAGTATATTTAAAAAAGCTAAATTTCTTTTCAATTCTAATGCTAAGCGTAAAATTTTACGCGCCACAAAAGGAAGCCGATCGAATTGGACTTTTATTCGAGAGGCTGGAAATAACTTTATCAAATCTTCTATATCCAATCATCAATGAACAAAATTTACTTTCGTCCAAGACTTTTGCGGTCAACACTGCTTAATCTAGATCTTAGCAACTCTGCTGGTCCGGACGGTATACCACCTTTTGTACTAAAACATTGCGCGGATACCCTGGTTTATCCACTAATTAGTCTCTTTCATTTATCTCTGAGCTCAGGTCTTTATCCATCAATGTCTAAACCGACTAATGTTCAACCAGTCCCAAAAAAGGGCAACAAGTCTGACCCATCAAACTATCGTCCCATTCCATTAACCTCGATACTTGCTAAAGTCATGGAAAAAATTATTAATTATAAACCAATGGCATATCTCGAAAACAACAATCTTCTCCACGATCGCCAATAGGGATTTCGTAAAACACGGTCTACTGGTGACATCATGTCAGTCCTCACGGAGAAATGAGGTAAAACAATTCATGACTCTGGTAAGTCTCATATTATTTCCCTTGACATATCCAAGGCGTTTGACAGAGTTTGGCATCGGGCTCTGAACTATAAATTAATTTCATTTGGGATCTGTAAAACCTGATATGTTGGTTAGAAGATTTTTTATCCCAGAGATCTATCAGAGTAGTGCTGGATGGTGCCATGTCGGATAAATTCTCAATTCAAGTCGGTGTTCCCCAGGGTTCGGTTCTCTCACTAACTCTTTTTCTGATCTTTATCAACGATTTATTATTTATCACCACAAACCCAATATATGAAGGGTACAGGTGAAAAACAAGGTAAGTTCATAAAATCAAATT
The DNA here is from genome assembly GCA_963693315.1 of Diogma glabrata. NCBI lineage: Eukaryota > Metazoa > Arthropoda > Insecta > Diptera > Cylindrotomidae > Diogma > Diogma glabrata. Next base: position 82,515,815 of record OY856188.1, read on the forward strand.
TCGAGAAAATTGAAGTTTTGTATTTGAAGTCTTTAAAATGCAAGAAAATTTGTGAATTCGGATCAATGAATAGACATGGTTCATAAAAGTGTTTTGAACCGGGGCCACCAGAGCCGTTTGCTGGTAAAAAATGGTGAGTTAAGTTGTTTTTCCCCTGTAAATTGGGTATAAAAAAATGTTGCGAATTCTTTTCAATTGATTTATATATTCTCTTAAACAAAAGCCATCTAGTATAACTACTAATTGTCATCGTAGAAAAATTGTTGAATCCTTGGATGTAGATCTTGAATTAATCCTGGATTGGGGTAAACCGAGTCTTGTGACATTTAATGCTTTGAAGACGAAGTCGTGCGTGTCCCATAAAACCTCGCTATATAGCTGTAATGCAACGATTTCCAGACAACTAATAATAAAGTCGGTGGCGAGATGGAGAAGTGGATAAGTCAACAACCTCACTTACAAGGAAGTTAAGCAACACTGGGAAGGGTTCCAACTTAAACGGGTGACTGCTTGGGAACTTCATCAGAAAAAATATGGAAATATGATTGTAGCACATTGAAGCAGGAATATCTCGCCCACGGTATGCCAGTATACCTTATCCAGCAGCCCTGGAAACTGGCTAGGATTCGATGGCCCAATCACCCGTTAATCCGTAAGGTGAATCCGAAATTCAAAATGATTAAAGAAACGAATACTAGAAAGAAATTGAAACAAAACAAAAACAAACCGGAAAAATCAAATATCGACCCTTAGCTATCGTACCCGGACACGAGTAGGAAACTGGAATGTCAGAACTCTGATAGAAACATCGCGGTTAGCACAAGTTGAGAAAGTAATGAAAGAATATAACATCGAGATACTAGGACTCAGTGAAGTAAGATGGAAAAACAGCGGAAAGCTAACAACAAGCGAAGGAAGTTACATGATGTTCTCTGGTAAATCCAACAAACATGAACAAGGCGTAGCAATACTAACAACACCTAACGCAAAGAAAGCACTTCTCGAATGGAAACCAATCAGTAGCAGAATAATAACAGCAAGATTCCAATCGAAAATTAGAAATACAACGATCATACAGTGCTATGCACCTACCGAAGAAGCTGATGATGCGACAAAAGATGAATTCTACGAACAGCTCCAAGCAACACTGGCTAGTGCACACCGAAATGACATTAAAATAATACAAGGTGATTTCAATGCCAAAATTGGAACCGACAACACTGGAATGGAATCAATCATGGGCAAAAATGCACTAGAATCAACGCGTAACAATAATGGAGATAGGCTCATCGATTGTTGTGTCACAAATCAACTATTCATAGGAGGCAGCAAGTTCCCACACAAGAACATACATAAATACACTTGGACATCACCAAATGGAAGAAGAATGTATGGAACGAAGGTAAAATACCAACCAAATGGAAAGAAGGTTTAACCATAACAATCCCAAGGAAAGGTGATCTAAGAGAATGCAAAAATTGGAGAGGTATATCTCTGCTCAACACAATAATGAAAATACTAGCGATGATCATTCTCGAAAGAATATCTCCATCAATTAACATGAAACTAAGAAATGAACAAGCTGGCTTTAGACCAGGAAGAAGCTGTACCGATCATATCAACACAATCCGTATCATCATAGAGCAATCAAACGAATGGAATTCACCATTGTATCTCCTCTTCGTGGACTTCGAACGCGCCTTCGACTCAATTAACAGAAGCGCGATATGGAAGGCACTTTGTGAAATGGGCATCCAGAAGAAAATAACTGATCTAATCAAAGAAATGGATCGGGATGCTGGAAAAAGAATACAATACAAAGGACAGCAAAGTGATGAATACTACAACCACCGAGGAGTGAGACAAGGCTGTGTACTATCCCCGCTACTATTCCTAATAGTACTAAATAGTATCATGAGAAAGCTCGATGATGCAAGTCCAAATGGAATCCAATGAAACACAACAAGCTGGCTCAATGATCTAGACTACGCAGATGACATCTGTCTACTTACACACACACATACGGACATGCAGCAGAAAATACAGAAGCTATCAGCCCTTGTACATGAAGTCGATCTCAACATTAATATCAGGAAAACAAAGTCTATGAGATTGAACACCAAAACGATAACACTAATTACCATCAACAATACACAAGTGGATGAAGTCGACAAATTTGTGTACCTTGGTTGTACTGTAGCAAAAACAGGCGGGACTGAAGAAGATATCAGTCAGCATATTAACAAAGCCAGAAATACGTTCAATATGCTTCACAAGATCTGGAATGCATCCGTCCTGTCAAGAAAGACAAAGCTACGAATGTTCAATGCATGTGCTTGACACTGCTCAGTACTGCTGTATGGGTGTGAAACGTGGAAACACACAAAGAAGATCACAAATCAACTACAGGTGTTTGTGAACAAATGCCTGAGAAGACTGATCAAATGCTTCTGGCCGAACACCATCAGTAACCAGGAACTTCTACGGCAGACAGAGCAGTTAGACATTGAGTCCGAGATAAAACAAAGGAAATGGAGATGGATAGGACATACAAGGAAATCAGCTAAAGATATAACAAGGATGTCCCTAGAGTGGAATCCACAAGGAAAAAGGAGAGTTGGAAGACCACCCATGACGTGGAAGAAAACGGTGCTAGCTGAAGCAAAACAAATCGGCAAGACATGGGGTGAACTGAAAGCGATTGCCCCGAACAGAGTCAGATGGTCCAGTCTAGTAGACGCCCTTTGCTCCTAAATGGAGATAAAGGAAAAAAAAAAAAAAATAATAAAGTCGCTTAAACTGTTGGGTACTAATATCAATCACAAACTAAAATGGCATGATCATATTCTTTCCTTGGCAAAATTGGGATCGCAATGACTTGGCTTCCTACATCGCTGTAAAAGCTTTTTCTCTCCATCTGAAATTGCTACAAACTATAAGGCATACATACGACCGATCCTTAAATTTGGCTCCCATTTATGGACTGCAGCACAAGGTACCTCTTTAAATTTTGTTGATAGAGTTTACAGACGTGCTTTGAAACTGATTGATGATCCAACGATAACATCGGGTATGGATTCTCTGCATCATAGAAGAGTGGTTGGAGCTCTTACACTATTCTACAGATATTACTACGGCAAATGCTCTAAAGAAGTTAATGATTCAATACCACCATTGCGTAGATATCCACGGGCCACTAGACAATCATTGCATTCCCATAAACATACCTTAGCTGTTCCATATGTGAGAACATCTAGCTATAATAACTGCTTCCTTTCACGTTCCGTATACTGGTGAAATCAATTACCAAAAAATGTTTTCTTCAATAGATATAATCTCCAAACGTTTAAATCAGCAGTACATCAACACTATCGCTAAAATCTTATTCTTAAAAACTAACCTTTTAACTTTCCTTTCTATCGTTAACACGTGCATAAAGCCTTAGAGGTAATTATAACCTAAGTGATTACCCGAACTATAAACAAACAAAAATCAGGATTCACAAAAAAAGTTTATTTAAGTTCGATTGTTTTATCGCACATAGAACTAGCCATATTCTATATTCGATTATTTTAAATTGATCTGCTATATGAAGGCAAAAACACAACTTATAATAACCTTGTGGTTCGACAATAAATCTCTTTACTGGATAATTTTTACGAATTGAAAAATAGTAGATTCTTGTATGAGCTTAGAATGAAGGCAATTCTCCACGAGGATAAAGTTTCATCAGGTAAAGAATCATCCAAGTGAAGAATTGCATTCATCCTAAGCGAATACAAGATGCTATTTTATCCACGACTTTAAAAATATTTGAAATAATATAAAGTTTTCATTTAAAACTTTATATCGCCATATTGAAATTAATTATCATAGAAAACAAGAAAAACAAAACGTTTATTGTTTATTTTAGATTTATATATGTATTGTTCTTGTTTAAACTTGTTTATATTACTATACCAACAAATCAAGTTTTTAATTTGTTGGAGGAATTTTTTATAAATAAAGTGGAATGAAATAAATAAAAGAGAATTTTAGATATAAATTGGAATGAATACAATAACAATGAAAGATATACGCATGGAAAGTATATATTCTTTAGCAGTCGTGGATAATAGTAGATTCTTGTATAAGCTTAAAATGAAGGCAATTCTTCACGAGGATGAAGTTTCCCGAAACGAGCGCAGCGAGTGGAGGGTATCATCCGAGTGAAGAATTGCCATCATCCTAAGCGAATACAAGATGCTATTTTATCCACGACTGTAAAATATTTCGTTTAATTTCCAGTTTTCATGCAAAAATTTGTGTTGCCATATTGAAATATAAACATCAAACCAAAGATAGCGAAAAACAAAACAAGTTTGTTGTTTAATTTCTTAGGGGAATATTTAATAAACTTTAGAACTTAAAGAATTTTAATCAAATTCACTAGTTGTGGAATGAATACAATTACAATAGAAGACATACGCATGGAAAGCATATATTCTTTAGCAGTCGTTTTTCAAAAGTTTGCAAAAGTTTTTCTGTGCAAAGCTCCTACTCAGGTAGGAACGATTAGCGACATATGAAGTTTAGATCATGGTGGCTTTGGCAGGGAGCAGGTAACAAAGAGGCCTCCAAAGTTTCGTGGAAGTATAAAAGGTAAATTTTTTATATATTCTTTGGGATAGTATTAGAAGTCACGTAACCCATTGCCAGACACTTACTATCGTAGTAGCCCCCTGCCAGACACCCTTATACTTTAACAAATTGATAATGTTTAAGGGTGTCAGGCAGGGGGTTACCACGATAGTAAGTGTCTGGCAATGGGTGACGTGACTTCTAATACTACCCCGAAGGATATATAAAAAAAAATATCTTTTATACTTTCACGAAACTATGGAGGCCCCTTTGTTACCTGCTTCCTGCCAAAGCCACCATGATCAAAACTTCACATCTCGCTAATCGTTCCTACCTTAGTAGGGGGTATGCGCAGAGAAACTTTCAGCTTTTATAAAATAACGAAGGTCTGGCCGTCGCGGGCTTTAGTCTATTTAGTATACACAAAACTTTTTAGTAAAACTTTTAGTTTTTAGTAAAACTGTAAAATCTAGTTTTGAATGAAAAAGATTTTAATGAATCAGAAACCAACTATCTTTTTGTTCAAAATAAAACTCGACTTACTTTTTACGAATTAAAAAAACAATTAAAAATTTTGATTATTTAAATTTTGAAAAGAAAACTAGATGAAAACATATTCTAATGAAAACTAGATTTAAAAATGTACTAAAACTTTATTAATCTATTGCTAAAAGTTTGACACGAATTTGAAAAAGATTTTCAAATAAGGCCCGCTATACACCTGAGCTAAGCTATGCGAAATATGCGAACTATGTTTTTAAAAAATAATGTATATAACGCAATTATAGAAAAAAACATAACGAAAACAAAACATTTAAAAAAGAAAAGAAAAACGGAAACATTACATTTTTTTTTAAAAAGCTTTATTCGCTTAAAACATTACTTTTTTAAAAACATAGTTCGCATATTTCGCATAGCTTTGCTCAGGTGTATAGCGGGCCTAAAGCAAACGATTAAATAAAATAAAGTCACCACAAGTATTAATAATAAGACAAAATTCCTAAATCTGCTTTTTGAAGAAAAAAAACAATTTTCGAAACAAAAACGAAAGTCAATTCAATCTTTTTCTTTTTTAAAATCTCAAAAACATTTAAACACCTTTAACCGCGATCGATTAAAATTATTGATTTTTCTTGTAAATCAAGTTTTTTTTGTACGTGTTTTTTCTGGTTTTAAAAAATTATTAAATTTTGTGATAAATGTTAATGGGCAGTTATTAATTTATAATCCTAATATCATACAACTATTTCGTGATATACAGATATTTGACATATTTTATGCTAACACTATTCCGTACACCTTTTTAGGGTTCAGTTTTTTAAACGGAACACTATTGATGAAAGTACGACGTGCTTTTAGCATTATATCGATTATCTCGTGAGCCATTAATCCGATCAACTTAAAATTTGAGGTGCTTTTAAAACTAACCTATCCACACAAGATGGTGGGTTAAAAAATAAATAAAGCTGTGCTCGTTTGTTTTACAGAGGTACGATGTAAAGGCTTTGAGAACATACATTTTTTTTATCGAGACGAGTAGGGTATCATATGAAAGGGCTTCATTTCAGTATTCCTTAAAAATGTATTTTGGAATTTTACACCTCACCATTTTTTGTATAATTTTGAAAAATGACGTTTCTCTATGTTTTATTGCCCCGATTAACTCCGACCCTACTTCATCGAAAATCTTAAAATACATTTGGAATGATAGAAAAATGAGAGGGTTTTTAATGGAAAATATAGAAAAGTGGCAGATACTCATACCTATATTTATTAGAGGGGTGGGAATGGGAAGGGGTAAAAACATCATTTAAAACCAGGTCAAGTGGGGTGTCTTTTGAAAGAGCATTTAATTTTAGAAACATTGCCATTATTTTAGAATTTTGGAATACAAAGTTTTAGAATTATTGTCAAAAAAGTGACACAAAAAATTGGTCATTTCCTTCGACAGAAACGTTTGAAAAAAATTCACAGAGACAGGAAGTTTGATAAACTCAGAACGAAAATTATAGCGAAATCTCTAATAATTATATTTTTGTGCTTTAAGGGATTTGGGTGGGGAAGGGCGAAAAAAAACTTTTTTGACCCAAGCGAGTGGGGTGTCATGAGCACCTAATTTAAGAAACATTGTTATTTTTTTTAAATTTTGCGGTGCACGGTTTTTGAGTTTTTCTAAAAAATGTACAAATTTCAGACCGTTACCCCCCCCCCTCCCCCCCGTCTCCCCTACGTTTCGACACTGATTGACAAAAAATTGAACAATTCACAGAGACAGGAAGTTTGCTATATTTTGAACGAAAATCATAGCGAAATCTCAAATAATTATATTTCTGGTAGTTTAGGGGATGGGTGTAGTGTTATGGACCCCGGACCGTCAGCTTCCAATTTGGTATTCACTATTCTTTATATTTAATAATACACAAACCACTTTTGTTTCAAATCAATTTTATTTTATTTATATTTATGTTAGCTCGTTGACGGTTTAATTCGGAGTCATTATATTATTTTTTGATATTCTTAAAATTAATATTAACTTAATAATTAACAATTGGAGGGGAGTGTAAGTAAATAGGTAAATTGATTTATTTAATTTGTAATTTGGGGAAAATTAAAAGAAAGGGCGTGATGATAATCAATTTGTTTGTTATTGGTCAAAGCATACCACTTTAATTATATTGCTTTGACCTACATCAAATAATTGTTTTTCATAACAATTATTCCGAAGTCAACAAACTGATTTGTAACATATTTACATTTTTGCAAACATAATTAAAAATTATTGTTTGCAAAAATGTATGAAACAAACCAATTATTTTGTTCAGAATAATTATTATGAAATCAAAATGCTTGTGTCGCATTTTGATGAGTTTGGATATATGGGAATAAGGTTTTGGATAATTAAAGATTGGGAAATTGAATTGGAGGAACTAGGAACCTTACACTCGCCCCATTTCTATAAATAAAATTTGTTTCGTAAGATGCAAATTTTCATAACTATGTATATTTTGATTTAAATCGTTTAGAAATATTTAACGTAAAAATGTTTATTATTAAGTATTCAAAACATAAAATATTTACTTTTTTTTTGTTTTTTGTTAATAGAAAAAAAAACAAATGATCAATTTTCGACCTTGGTGTCGTTTTATTTTTTAATTTGTTTTAATTGTCATTTGTATATCAAAATAGTTGTACATCATATATATGTATGTATGTGTGTATACCTAGCTAACCTAAATTTTTGTTTTTGTAATATGAATAATAATAAATATAATATAGGTTAGGTTAAGTTATTACTTATTATAATATTGGTCCATTTAAAATATTTATAAATTTTGGGAATTAATTTTACAGTTTGATTGTTTATTATGATTATGATTGTTATTTGTTTGTTTGTTAAATAACTTAGTATATTAAAAGTTTTATTGTTTTTTTTTTGTTTGAAATGATTGAATTATTGTAATTTTTAAGATCGCTGGGGATTTAACCCAGAACCTTTTCTTTCTTTTAGTTGTACGATCGCTGGGGATGTAACCCAGAATCTTTTTATTTAGTGCACTGTTTGATTGCCGGGGATGTTACCCAGAATCTTCAAATATATTAAAAAAAATGGAAACCCTTTAAATTATTTTTTATCACATAGTGTCTGCCCTCATCCGTCCCCATTACGAATGGTTCGACATCAGCGGGTATCGGTTTTGATTTTAAAACAAATTAAAGATATTAGAGCTTTAATCAGTTTCTTGATTGACCTTTACGTGGGGTCGCTCTAACAGTCACTATGTCATTAAAATAATAAGGATAAGGTTGTTTTTAGTAAAACTCTTGTATGTGAGCAATATTCGTTTTTTTTTTGTTATTTTGAATAAAATATTTGAATTGATTTAAATAAAGATATTGTGAGAGATTTAAATATTGAAATTGATTTAGATTATGATTAGAACTAACAAATTTATTATGTATACGTTTAATTGAATTTGTAATTAAGTTTATCTATGGTTAAATTTATCTAAATTTTAATCTAATGTCTAGTAAATAGGATATTTTTCTCTTATTCGATTTTTTAGTACGTATGTTAAAAAAAAATTGAAAACTATGTATAAACATCTTAAGCTAAAAAATATTGTCCCAAGTAATAATAGAAAAGTAATCTTAAATGAACTCAAAAGCGTTATTAATTGATTGATATATTTATTTGTAAAATTTTTCTTGTTATATATGTGTGTATGTACTAAACTAGAATTATTATTTTCTTAATTATTTTATATGATATTGTACTTTTATGAATTCTTTTAAAAAAAAATTTTTTCAAACATCTTAAAACTATATTGAGCTAAAATTATAATGAGTTTAAAGTAAGGTGAGAATGTATTTAGTTTTCTTACTTTAAGAGTTAAAAATTGAAAATGATTTTTTTTTAAAAATTATTAGTTTTATATTTCGCTTGCAGATGCGATTTTTTGTTGAAACATAACAATCTGTTTTTTGCAACTTAGTAAAACGTGAGTGTAAAACTCTTTGATAATATTGAATTTAATAGTAAAAGTTTTAAAACCAATTTCTGCATGTGAATGGAACGCCCAAATTTGCGTTTTGAAAAATTTGTCAAGAATGAAACAAAATGATTTCCAACACGATTGAAACATTTAAGATGAATCAACAATTTTATTTTAGTTTTGAATCCGTTATCTATAAACAAATTCAGTTGTTCGGTAATGAACTGATACAAATAGTTAATAATACGAATAATTTGAATGTGATTGTTGATTAGTTGGATAATGTTCATTATCAGAAATAAATACCAGAATAATACTTTTGCACTATTTTTTATACATCGTTTATAAGAGCTAAATGCTGTATTATTATTACAACTTTTTCGGAATAAATTAGGTAAAGATTGATAAATAAACTGAGAATTTTCATTTGTATTTGTGCCTGGAATATAATTTTTTGTTAACTTCATTTGTTGTAGATTATCTTGGTAGAAATTACTACTCTCACTGATTTCTTTATTAATTTTTTTTGGAAGTAAATCAAATTGATAATTTTGCCTTAAAACTTTGAAATTAGAGCTAGCAAAAATTTGTGTCTTTTGTTCTAAGTTCATGTTTAAACATAATTTGTCGCAGATAGTTTTATATGGTTGCGAAATTAATTTGTGAGTATTGCCCATAGGTGCAAATTTTTCTAATTGTAATTGTGTGTAAGGTTTTGATAGGTTTTTGTTACACAGACTATGTGGTATTTCGTCTTCTTTTTGACTGTTTTTTAAATTTAGATGAAAATGAGGATTACATAGACTTTTAGTTGTTGTAGGAGAGAATAATGAAACATTTTGAACTAAGAAATTTTGTGATTTTTGTAAATTTTGTTTTACAATTATACTCGTAGCAGTTAATGGTTGAGTTGTTACCTGGTGAATTTTACATAAACTTTCTTCAACATGAAAGTTTTCTGTTGCTTTCATTGGTTGAACAGTATCAAACATTTTTAGATCGTTTATATGATCAAAACATGTTACAGCTAAAAAGTTCACAATTTCAATCTTCTCAACAATATTTGAGCAATGTTTGTTTAAATTTTGATCGTTGTTTGTGGTTTTAGTAAAAATGTAATTATGAGTTTGTGAAGAATTTTCGAGATTATCTTTTTCTGATCTTTTTGTTAGTGAACTAGGTAATAAAATTTCATTTAATTTAACTAAAATTTGGTAACGATCGCACAGGAAATTGATTAGGTTTTCAAATGTTTCAAACGGTGGCAAGTCTTTAAGTTTCATAAAAATTTTACCGCGAAATCTATTCACTATAAATCGCATAAAAACTAGTTGTTGTGTTTTTGGAACTAAAACGTACATTGCAAAACTTTCTGTTAAAAATTTAGCCCACTGATCGTTTAAATTATCAGTGTTTTCTATTTTGAACAAAGGTAATTCCTCCATTCGAATAATCAACTCTATGTTATTCATTTTGACAGAATATTAAAAATTAATTAGATTGCTTTGATAAAATTTTAATTTTGTTATTTGAATTATTTTGAGTTTTTCTGAGGTCTGCACTTAATTTTTAGAAGGCTAAAGATTTTACAAATTTATAAAATACATAAATTGAAATTCAAATTCGGTTTCACAATAAAACTAGCTTACGGATAATAAAAAGTTATAAAAATCTTCGACTCACCAAACTTAATTTATCTTTACTCCGTTGATTGCTGCGTTGCGTTGATTTTGATATTTTTAATGTTGAATTTTCGTTGTAATATTATCTTGAAGGATGGTATGAATTTTGATGTCTCGAATTTTATTTTCCTGGATTAATCCGGTCCCTTTGTTGTATGGATTTTACTGTGTAATATGAGTGGATAAGTTGATCTTAAATCTTGATGTTTTGGGTTTATCAATAGATTTTACTGATGCACTGAACTTCTTAATTTATATGTTAATGGTAGGTGATTTTTAATTTCTTGATGTGCTGGCTCTTCATTAATTTTTTGCGTTCAATAAATAAATTTAGTTTTTTGACACACACTTTGTTTAAAAATTGATCTCAATAAATTTTCGTTGTGTTTTGCAGGATTGTTTATGTTATTATGTAGTTGTAGTAACAGGAATTAAATTTTATAGTTGTAGGATTTATAAAAAATGTTTATATGATTTCTCGGTTTGTATATATAAATTTGAGAAAATGTTCACTTGATTTTTATGTATCGATTTATAATATTCACTTTAAAAAAAAATTTCCTGTTTTAATTTAATTTAATTTTTATTTCACTTATCACAATACAGCCAGTCGTGGCTGTTTCCCGGCTGCGCCAATGTTATGGACCCCGGACCGTCAGCTTCCAATTTGGTATTCACTATTCTTTATATTTAATAATACACAAACCACGCTTGTTTCAAATCAATTTTATTTTATTTATTTTTATGTTAGCTCGTTGACGGTTTAATTCGGAGTCATTATATTATTTTTTGATATTCTTAAAATTAATATTAACTTAATAATTAACAATTGGAGGGGAGTGTAAGTAAATAGGTAAATTGATTTATTTAATTTGTAATTTGGGGAAAATTAAAAGAAAGGGCGTGATAATAATCAATTTGTTTGTTATTGGTCAAAGCATACCACTTTAATTATATTGCTTTGACCTACATCAAATAATTGTTTTTCATAACAATTATTCCGAAGTCAACAAACTGATTTGTAACATATTTACATTTTTGCAAACATAATTAAAAATTATTGTTTGCAAAAATGTATGAAACAAACCAATTATTTTGTTCAGAATAATTATTATGAAATCAAAATGCTTGTGTCGCATTTTGATGAGTTTGGATATATGGGAATAAGGTTTTGGATAATTAAAGATTGGGAAATTGAATTGGAGGAACTAGGAACCTTACAGTAGGGAGGGTAAAAAAATCTTTTTGACCCAAGCGGGGTGTCATTTGAAAGAGCACCTAATTTAAAAAACAATGCAATTTTTTTTAGAATTTTGCGATGCACAGTTTTTGAGTTATTTTAAAAAATGTGCAAATTGCAAATTTCAGACCGTCCCCCTCCCTTCCCTCCGCCCTATGTTTCGACACTGATTGACAGAAAAAATTCACATAGACAGGAAGTTTACTATATTTTGAACGAAAATCATAGCGAACTCTCACATAATTATATTTCTGTATGTTTAGGGGATGGGTGTAGGCCGTAAGGTGACCAGACGTCCCGTTTTTGGCGGGACAGTCCCGATTTTTAACAATTTGTCCCGCGTCCCGTGGCATTTTAAAAATGAAAAGAAAACATTATTTCGAATTTCGAATTCAAATGAAAAACAAATTCGTTATTCAAAATTAAATTTGGACAATTTTGTTATGCTTAATACAACAATTTCCTTAGTTTAAATATATATAAATAAATTAAAATTATATGACAATCATAATCAGTGTAGTAAACACTAAACATAAACTGAGCTCCACTCTGTCTTCTATTTAAATTCCAAATAAAATTATATATAACTTATTCATACTTTTTAATTATTTATATCAAAATTTGAAAAATAAAATAATCCGTCAAAGTTTAGGTATTTTAACTTTAGTTTTACGCATGGAGGAATCAGTTTTAGTTGATTTTTTTATTTTGATCTACGGGAGTGACAGACTCAACAGAGTGAGTCCCTGCTATTGACATACGAGTTAACGTGAGATATTACATATCACTGGGAATAGCAGTGAGGTATCACTAGCCAAGGTGATCTGTTAGTGCTGGTGAATAAACTTTATTCAGTCAACGGTAGTTTCCTCAATCTTGGCTATGGAATATTCTTCTAGAGCAAATAGATCTTTTTTAAAGCAAACAGAAAAAATCATCTTTCTCAGGTTGACTAAGTGACTTTGGATAGTGTAGAAATTTCAACAATGAAACTAGTGAGGTATCTCTTCTTTTAAAAATTTGAGATTGTACTTCAAATAACAATTTGGAGAATACATATTTCTGAATTATTGTTCCAAAGAGATTTGAATAGAAATTTTAGGATTCCCTCTGCAGAAAATAATGAGGCATCCTGACGGTTGAGAGCTTTTATTGATTTTGTGGTTATTTGAATGGCACTCAAAATATTTAAAGCAACCACATCAACTTTCTTTTATTCCTTAAACGATTTAAATTGAGATAGTTTAAACCTTTTTAAACTGCTGCTTTGACTCGCAAAAACCGGTCAATCATGGTTTCAATGCCAGTTCAATGCAAACTGACGAGTTTTTAAATAATTTTGATATTACCCTAATTTTGGAAATCGTTACTCGTATTTGCATATTTTGACTCAATAGTAAATTGTCATGTGAGATCCCACTTAAGCCGGGCATTCACATACAACAGAAACAGAAACTGAAACTGAAGAACTATTTAAAATTCAAAACTCTATTTTCAAAATTTAAAATAATAATTAATATTATGTGACAGTTTCTGGAACAGAAACAATTAAATTTTAATTGTATCTATTTCAGAAAAAACAGACGAATTTTCAGTTTCTGTTTCAGTTTCTAAATTTAGTTTCTGTTTCAGTTGTTGTCAAATTTGTATGAAATTTAGTTTCGGTTTCTGTTTCTGTTGTATGTGAATGCACGGCTTAAATATATTTATATACTAACACTCCCCTCCAACATAAAATAAATTACTTCAAGTTTAAGAATACTGTTGGTAAAATAAGGGATACCGATTTAAACCGTCAACCGTTAAGTGAAAAAGAACTTCCTTTTGTTAAAATTAATATCCAATAAAATAAATTTGATTCCAAATTAAAGCGTTGTATGGTATGCAACATGTATACAAGGATGGTTCGGGCTCGCAACAGTCATCTAAAAATTTATTTAGTTGTAGAATTGAATCGGATTTATGGTGATTTGTTAAATATCGAGATAATGTTTCTCAAGAAATGAGAATCTCGAAAATGTGGAAATAATTGCTCGAGATTTGGGAGTTCAAAATAATAAATCTTTCTCGAGCATCTCGAGACCGGATTTTTCGAGCAGAAACTCTACTTGAGACTTTATAGCCATTTTATGTGTGAAATATAATTTAATAAAATCTTGTGGAATATTTCATGACATTTTCAACAACAATAGTAACCTTCTCCTAAAAAAAATTTACGCAAATAAGAAATATTCCGAATAGAACAAGAGCCAGCGACGTCCAAACCTTCGTTATTTTATAAAAGCTGAAAGTTTCTCTGCGCATACCCCTTACTTAGGTAGGGACAATTAACGACATATAAAGTTTGGATCATCGTGGCTTTGGCAGGAACCAGGTAACAAAGGGGCATAAAAATCCTCCAAAGTTTCGTGAAAGGTTAATTTTTTTATATTTTCTTCGGGATAGTCCTAGACATGATGTCATCCATTGCCAGACACTTATTATCGTGGCAATACCCTGTGCCAGACAGCCTTTATTTTTAATAATTTGTAATTAAACTTTCGTCATAGTATAAAAGCTGTATTTGTCGCAAGGGACTTTTATATTTATAGATACCTACGGTATCTATTACTCAAGGGTTTTAAAATAATAACTAATAACTGAATATGTACGGTTAAAACTCGGACTCTAACACGGAAAAAATCTCTAATGGATATGTTACTAAGGAAACTATCAGAATTAAGCTTTTTAAACATTTTTCCTGGCAATAAAACATTATTTATTATATATTAAAGTTTTCTAAAGTTTCATTACATATCAAACTATTAGATATTCGTTTTATTGATTTATTAACATAAAAATTAAACTATGTACTATTTAAACTATCTCACTCGCATCTGCTTGTATGTTTATATTGCCTCGCGCTCGCACTTACGTCAGACTTTCAATTTGTCTGGCAAGATGTAAACAGTATGGAAAATGTCTGACTGCTAAGAATAGTAGATTCTTGTATGAGCTTAGATGGATGATTCCCGGATGATTCCCTCCACTCGCTATGCTCGTTTCGGGAAACTTCATCCTCGTGAAGAATTGCCTTCATTCTTAGCGAGTACAAGATGCTATTTTATCCACGACTTTAAAAATATAAAAATATTTGAAATAATATAAAGTTTTCATTTAAAACTTTATATCGCTATATTGAAATTAATTTATCAAAGAAAACAAGAAAAACAAAACGTTTGTTATTTATTTTAGATTTATATATGTATTGTTCTTGTTTAAACTTGTTTATATTACTATACCAACAAATCAAGTTTTTAATTTGTTAGAGGAATTTTTTATAAATGAAGTGGAATGAAATAAATAAAAGAGAATTTTTTATATAAATTGGAATGAATACAATTACAATGAAAGATATACGCATGGAAAGTATATATTCTTTAGTAGTCGTGGATAAAATATCTTTCGATAGTTTACCAAGTAACATACATAAAATTCAGCTTTTATAGTATGACGAAAGTTCAATTACAAATTATTAAAAATAAAGGGTGTCTGGCAGGAGCATGCCACGATAGTAAGTTTCTGACAATGAATGACTTGATTTCTAGTACTATCTCGAACAATATATAAAAAAATTACCCTTTATACTTTCATGAATCTTGGGAGGAATTGTATGCCCCTCTGTTACCTGTATGCCCCTTTGTTACCCTGCCAAAGCCGCGATGGTGGAAACTTCATATGTCGCTAATTGTTCCTATCTGAGTAGGGGATATGCGCAGGAAAACAGCTTTTATAAAATTACGAAGGTCTGGCCGTCGCTGGCTCTTAGTCTAGAAGAATGAAATAATACTTTACATAATTTTTTTTATTCATTATATATTGTAAATTGCACTTATCTTGAAATTAAAAAAAATGACTATATAATTTTGCTGCTTCATATAAGACCCCCCCTGTCTATGGTGTCCCGCTTTGCCAATATTAAAATCTGGACTGTAGGAAGGGTAAAAAAAAACTTTTTTTGACCCAAGCTAGTAGGATGTCATTGAAAAGAGCACCTAATTTAAGAAATAATGCACTTTTATTTAAAATTTCGCTGTTCACAGTTTTTGAGTTGTTGACAAAAACTTAAAACTTTCAAACCGTGCTCCCCCAACGTTTCGACACTGATTGACAGAAAATTTTGGAAAAATGCACATAGACAGGAAGTTTGGCAAACGTTTAATGACAATTATTGCAAAGTCTCAAATAATTATATTTCTGTGTGTTTAAGGGATGGGTGTGAGGAGGATAAAAAAAAACTTTTTTTGACCCAAGCGAGTGGGGGGCTCATTTGAAAGAGCACCTAATTTAAGAAACATTGTATTTATAGTTATAGTTATGATTTGGATTGATTTATATGTGTTTAGTTATAGTTAAAAAAGTGCTTTATTAAGTATATGTATACCACCACCACCCTATATTTCGACGCTGATTTATAGAAAAAATCTTTCTTTAGTTAACATAAACAGCTATGGATAAGATTTAACCTCAAGTAATATTTTTTGTGTCATTTTTGATCAATGTAGATGTGTGGCGAACATTAAAATAAAAAATTTTCAAAATTTAATAGGCGATGTTTTTATCATTTAAATTTATAAAAAAATAGTAGTTTAATCAATGAGTGAATAATGAAGTAGTTTATTCTCAAGCAAAAGTTTAAAATTTGAGCGAGGCACGAGCGAGAATTTTAATTTGCGAGAGAATAAAATTCATTATTCACGAATCGATTACAATGCTTTATTCTCTGACAAAGATTTTATTATAAAACAGAATTGTGTATTATCAAAAATAAACACATTTTCTTCAATTAAAACAATAAATCTTTATTGTTTTAATTGATAAATCAAATTTCTTAATAAAAAAACCCTGATGATAAAAAACGCCCTTCTCATACAATCATCCAAGTTCAACTAAACGAAATAAGAGAATTTAAATTAAAATTTGATTTTTGAACAATACTTATCAAAGCAATTGTGATTATAATTTGAAAATAATTTTTTTCTATTTTGCGTCTAAAATAAAGTCATTTCGATACCCAAATGCGTATCGAAATGGCCTTCATTAAGATACGCAAAGTTTTGTTTTTCAAGGTTGGTCACATTGTGTATGAACGTCAGTGAAAGTTAAAACGAATAATTATATAAATAAAATTATTCTTATTAATTAATCTTATTATTAAAAAATAATCTAAATTAGTGTTAAATGTTTTAATTAATTAAAATAATTAGTAATAATAACAAAATATTAAATTGACTATATTTTCATAAAATACACATTTTATGAAAGCTAGTTTTGCAACAAAAAAATATATAGAAATATGATGAAACGCAGAGCTTACTATTTTGAATTGAAATTTTTAGAAATTTTCTTTAAAACATTAAACATAAAAAATTTTTTAAAATTTCAAGACAAAAAATGCAAAATAGAAAAAATAGTATAAAAAACTCGTTTCATAAGACGTTTTATCGCACTTATCCCTTAGAAAACTCCCCGCTGCGCGGGTCGTTTTCTAAACAGATTGCGTGCGATAAAATCGTCGATTATGAAACTAGTTTCTTAATATACTATAATGAAATCAAAACAATTTGACCAATTGGAATCATACCAATTGAATAAAATTTTCATTAGACAATAGGTTAAGTTCATTAGGCTATAGGTTAGAAAACAATACAATAATACATACTATTATTATTGAAAAAACATACAAATAAAGCTGATATAATTAAATGGAAGAGAATAAAATTAGTTTTTAGGGTTCCGTTTTTTATACGGAAC
Organism: Diogma glabrata; assembly: GCA_963693315.1. Classification (NCBI taxonomy): domain Eukaryota; kingdom Metazoa; phylum Arthropoda; class Insecta; order Diptera; family Cylindrotomidae; genus Diogma; species Diogma glabrata. The sequence goes on from OY856188.1 coordinate 82,533,643, forward strand.
ACTATTGGTGAGAGTACAACGTGTTTTTCACATTATTTCGATTATCTCGTGAACCATTAATCCGATCAACTTAAAATTTGAGGTGCTTATAAAACTAACCTATCCACACAAGATGGCGCGTTAAAAAATAAATAAAGTTGTGTTCGTTTGTTTTACAGAGGTACGATGTAAACCCTTTGAAAACATACATTTTTTTAGCGAGACGAGTAGGGTATCATATGAAAGGGCTTCATTTCAGTATTATTTAAAACTATATTTTAGAATTTTACACCTCACTATTTTTTGTATAATTTTGAAAAATGACGTTTTCGGGATGTTTTATTGCCCCGATTAACTCCGACCCTACTTCATCGAAAATCTTAAAATATATTTGGAATGATAGAAAATTGAGTAGGTTTTTAACGAAAAATATAGAAAAGTGGCAGACACTCATAACTATATTTATTAGAGGGGTGAGAATGTTAAGGGGTAAAAACATCATTTAAAACCAGGTCATGTGGGGTGTCATTTGAAAGAGCACTTGATTTTAGAAATATTGCCATTTTTTTTAGAATTTTGCAATGTACAGTTTTTGAATTATTATCAATAAAGTGACACAAAAAGTTGGTCCCCCACTCTCCTTGCATTACGATCCTAATTAACAGAAAAATTTGAAAAAATTCACAGAGACAGAAAGTTTGATAAACTCTGAACGAAAAATATAGCGAACTCTCTAATAATTATATTTTTGTGTTTTTAAGGGATTGGGGTGGGGAAGGGTGAAAAAAACTTTTTTGACCTAAGCAAGTGGGGTGTCATTTGAAAGAACACCAAATTTCAGAAACTTTGCAATATTTTTTAGAATTTTCCGGTACACAGTTTTTGAATTATTCTAAAAAATGTGCAAATTCCAGACCGTTCTCCCCCCCCCCCCCCCCCCCCCTACGTTTCGACACTGATTCACAGAAAAAATTGAAAAAATTCATGGAGACAGGAAATTTGCTATATTTTGAACGAAAATTATAGCAAACTCTCTAATAATTATATTTCTGTGTGTTTAGGGGATGGGTGTAAGGAGAGTAAAAAAAAACTTTTTTTGACCCAAGCGAGTGGGATATCATTTGAAAAAGCACTAAATTTCCAAAACATTGCAATTTTTTTTAGAATTTTTTGGTACACAGTTTCGGAGTTATTCTAAAAAAAGTCCAAGCGGCACGTATATCCGCTAGAAATAGGTAGATTTCGAGATCAGACAGTTTTGTATGCCAGTAGAATCTGATGTATCAGATTAGTTTAAACAAACCAAACTAATTTCAAACAGATATCGAACAAATTTTAAAAAGAAAATTAGATACCTACAAGCAAAATTATATCTATCCAATTTTGCAACAAACAAATATCAAATCTACCACAGAACATGTGTGTGAGAATTTATGACACAAACCTACTCTATATCATATGTCGTGCAATTGCTGCAAAATATCAAAATAGTTTATTTCTAAGAAAAAAAAATTAATTTCTTCTATTCAAATCTTTTATTTTTTTGACTGTTATAAGGTTTTTGGAAATTGTAGTTATGGCTTGTTGCAATCATTTTTGTTGAAGCCAACAAGTCAAAAACCTCTAACTGCAGAGGTTTATATTTATAAGAAACGGATTAAAATGTTTCCACAGATTCTAAATTTATGAAGATTTTAAAAATATTAGTATCCAAACGGCCGTTATAACGGATTAAAAAACCACTTTTTTTTCTAGTATAAAGCCTATAGTTCCTTAACCATGTGTCAGATTTTTATGATTTACGAACTTGTCCAAGATATTAATAAAACACACATGTTTACGGAAGGTTTTTTGATCTGGTTCCACAAATGCAACCGTGGGAGCGCCGGTTGATTCAAACCCATTATGCGTTTTACAAGCTTTTTTGTTGGAATCGCTCACTCAGAAACCTCCAACTGCAGAGGTCTTTTTTTTGAAAGAAACTGATTAAAAAGGTTTCAAAAATTCTAAATTTATGAAGTTTTTAAAAATATTAGAATCCAAACGGCCGTTATAACGGATCTAAAAAACAGAGTTTTTTTCTAGTATAAAGCTTCTAGTTTCTTAGCCATATGTTAGATTGGGCTGATTTACGAACTTGTCCAAGATATTAATAAAACGCACATTTTTAAAAAAGGTTTTTTGTACTGGCTTTACAAATGCGACCGTGAGAGTGCCGGTTGTTTATAAAAAAATTTTTTTTTTGCAAAGTTTTTTGTTGGAGCCGCTCACTAAGGAACCTCTAACTGCAGAGGTCTATTTTTAAAACAAATTGATAAAAAAGATTCCAAAAATTTTAAATTTGTTAAATATTTTGAAATATTAGTATCCAAACGGCCGTTATAACGGTTTTAAAAAATCAATTTTTTTCAGAAAAAAGCCTCTAGTTTCTTAACCACGTGTCGGATTTTGCTGATTCACAAACTTGTCCAAGATATTATAAGAACACACAAGTACAGAAAATTTTTTTGATCTACCTCAACAAATGCGACCGTGAGAGTGCCGGTCGTTTTCGTTATATCTCATATCGTTTATATATATATATATATATATATATATATATATATATATATATATATATATATATATATATATATATATATATATATATATATATATATATATATATATATATATATATATATATATATATATATATATATATATATATATATATATATATATATATATATATATATATATATATATATATATATATATATATATATATATATATATATACATTTTTTTTTTGTTTTTTCGTCTCTGCTTATCATATATAGTCGTTTGGCACAAAAATTTTTCCGAAATTCCGAGATGAAGCCCATTGCAATAGGTAGATTTTTATATGAAATCTACCTAAAATGTGCAAATTCCAGACCGTTCCCCCCCTACGTTTCGACACTGATTGACAGAAAAAATTGAACAAATTCATAGAGACAGGAAGTTTGCTATATTTTGAACGAAAATTATAGCGAACTCTCAAATGATTAGATTTCTGTGTGTTTAGGGGATGGGTGTAAGGAGGGTAAAAAAAAACTTTTTTTGACCCAAGCGAGTGGGATATCATTTGAAAGAGCACCAAATTTCCAAAACAATTTCCCAATTTCCTGTGTGTTTAGGTGATGGGTGTAAGGGGGGTAAAAAAAACCTTTTTTTTGACCCAAGCGAGTGGGGTATCATTTGAAAGAGCACCAAATTTCCAAAACATTGCAATTTTTTTTAGAATTTTGCTGTACACAGTTTCGGAGTTATTCTAAAAGATGTGCAAATTCCAGACCATGAGAAAGCAGAACAATCGTCGTTGTCAAATATTTCAAGTTCTTCAATATCTTTAACCTCAACCATTTCATCAGATTTATTTTCACAATTTCCATTAGATAGATTTTGCCATTTTTAAAGATGAATATTTTAGAAAAAGATAATGCATTGCGTGATTCGATAACTGCAGTTGAAGATGATAGTGAAAAATGTCAGATAATGCAAAATTTAGTTCAATCATAGATTGGTGATAGTGCTAAACATCAAATTTGCCATATATTAGATAAAATATCTACATTATATTTACTTAAACCTCCGGATCGGTTACTTCTGTATCTGACAATGCCAGATAGTATATAGCGTTAATAAAAAGTCAATTGACATTTACTATTGACGTCTACGATTAAACATTTATTCTGTTATGCGTCCATAGTCTGGTAATATAAAGACTTTACAAAACAACTTATGTCATTTATTTTTGATATTGTGTTCTTTTATATTCACGGAACCCTTGCGAGCGAACTGTATTCGCACTTGTCTGACTTTTTTATTTTTAACATTATTTTGAATAACTGATTCAAATTTCAAATATTTGCTCAAAATATCTTTTTGTTTTACTTTTCATCAAAAGTTAGTGCGGTTTATCGTTTTAAGATTCTTAGGAAGGAGGCAGTTGTTGATGATTACCAATTTTGAATAAATTACTGTAAAATACATTTACATAGGTTTTCTACGTGATTATATTCCGCGTCAGTATAGTAGCTTCATAATAAATCCCTCTAATTTTTGTTCAAATCATAATCAGATGGAATCTTATTCTCGAATTCAATCAAAGCGATGCGGTAGATTGCTGTTCGTGAAAAAAATAGCGATTACTACTTTGCTTAATTACTCTGAACCTAGTAGACATAGCCTTCAAAATTGATTTGATCTAATGTTGTTTAACATATATGAACTTATGACGAGTTTTGTAACATAAACTCATCTTTAAATTTTAATTTGAAATAGGTTTTGTACAATAAATCGTTTTGTACAAAATTAATTAAAACATAAAATTTCGAAAAAGCTTTTCCAATTATGTAAATTCAATTTGAAAATATTTTTAAGAAAAGAAAAGTTGTCTTATTAATTTGCATCCATCTATTGAACGTTTTTTATAGTTTACAAAAGTAACATAAAAAGTCAATTTTATTTTGATGATATCACAATTAAACAACAAATAATTTTATTTTAAAAAATACAAATTAGTGTCGATTTCGGTATAAATAAAATTGATAAATCCTAATCTTTAATATACTTGATAATTCACAATGTATCTAATAATTATTTTTTCGAACAGCTTGTTCGATCTTTTATTACGAGAAGTTTCTATCTTTTGTTCCTTTTCAAATATAAATTAGTCGCGTTGGACGTAGAATAATTCAGAATTTTCATCACTTGATTTCGTATAAAGATTATTTAAATAAGAAATTTAAAAAAAAGACTCGTTTTTTACTCCTCTCATTTAACTCATTTATTTAACTCGCGTTCAGACTAAGAAACAGACCAGCAACAAATAATTCAACAAATGTTTAAATATTTTCTCTTACAATATTTTAAACATTTTGTGTGAACTCATACATTTTGTATACAAAAAATTCCATAAACTCATACAATTGTAAGTTTATTGATTTCTTTCCTCCTACAAATTGTATGCACGTTTCCAGTTTAAATGTACCTTTAAAGCGTTATTTCTATTCATATAACAAAAAAAACAATACACATATCAACACGAAAATCGCAAACTAATTTACATTTAGATGGAAAATCGAATCACGACGCCAGTAAAATAAAAAATCTGAACCCGACCATTTCCGATTTTCTGTTCCGGTGTTTACCGCAATGGCGCTTCAAAAGGGGGATAATAGAATAAATCCAAAAATTTTTTTTTTCAGGTACTTATCCCTACTGTAGCCTACAATTATCGATCGATTTTCATGAAACGAATTGGTAAAAGCTTTCAAGTAACATGAAAAAGGTTTTATCAGCTTTTGGAGTACATTGTTTAAAGGGTTTGGGGGTCCACCATATACAACAGGTGGTTTTTTTCCACCATGTTTTTTATGTTTGTTGAGAGCATACTAGATTTGTTCGTGAATGAATTTTGATGACACTTTGGAAAAAGATGCAAATATGTATGGCAAGGAACTGATTAGTTTTTGAGCGATAGTGAACAAAGTGGTGTGGGTGTCTCATACACCTGTTTTTTTGGAAGCTCAATAACATCTGTACCTGATAATGATATTGGATGAAACTTGGTACATCAGCATTTAGTACGATTCATAACAGTTCTGCATCCCAACTTCCGGTTTTTTACTTCCGGTAAAAAAATTTTTTTTCTTGTACAACAGAATTTATGTTTGTTGGGCTACTACTGCTTTGTTTAGTATTTTTATAATTAGAACTACACGAAATCTATAACAATATTGGTTATGTTTTAATTAAAGTATTTGATGGATATTAGCTCATTAATTATCCAAAACACATTGAGATAAGTGGTGGGGGCCTCCCGAACACATGTTTATTGTGTCACCATTTGTCAATGTTTTTGGGAGCATGATGCATTCGTTCGTTAATGAATTTTGACACTTTGACACTTTGGAAAAAGATGCAAATATGTATGGCACGGAGCTGATTAGTTTTTGAGCGAAGTGAACAAAGTGATGGGGGTGTCCCATACACCTGTTTTTTGAAAGCACGGTCTACAACAGTTGTGCATCCCAACTTACTTGCGGAAAAAAATTTATTGGAGTGAAGCGTAGCGAACTCCATTTTTCCCCGGTTCGGATTTTCGATTGTCCGCATACTCCTTCCAAACTATTAAAGATATCAAAATGAAATTTTGCATGTAAGACGACATCTAGCCATAGATGGTTTACAAAAAAATTTTGAAAATTAGACAAACCACGGAGGAATAACAACCGAAAAACGGTTCCCATAGACTTTCAATAGGAAAATTGGGAAAATTGCTTGCTTCGCTCATTTTTATCAATTGCATTTTGCATTGGTTACCTAGTTTTTTCTTGTACAACAGAATATATGTTTGTTGGGCTACTACTGCTTTCTTTAATATTTTTATAATTAGAACTACGCGAAATCTATAACATTGGTTAGCGTTTAATAAAAGTATTTGATGGATATTAGCTCATTATATATCCAGAACACTATGTTTCCAGAGCTGTGGTGAAGTCAGCCTATGCATCAGCGTCGCAATATTTTTTTATGGTTTTCTAAAGATTTAATTTCTTACCCAAAACATACTAAACTTACAGGCGTTTTGTTTTCGATTTGTAAAAAAAAGAAAAACACTTATCCATTTTTTTTATTATAGTAACGATCATCGAGGGTTCGAGGGTTCAAGAAAATCGGCAATGGTCGGGTTCACATAATCGGTGTCTTGATGCGATTTTCAATCTTTAATAAATATTTGAACCACCGTATGACCCAATTATTATTATTTAAGCAGTCCATGTTTTGTGTTTTTATTTTGATTTTCATGTTGATATATAGTACTGAAATAGGATGATAATAGTTGTTTGTATGGAGTTGTGTTTTTTATGGTTTTGTTTCTCAATTTAGAGCTAGATTATAATGTAGTGAACTATAATTTAACTTGAAAAATAACCTTTTTAATATAATTAAGCAACGAATAAATAATACCTGCTTGAAAGAAAAAGAAAGAATTATGGAATTACAAAAATCGAAACATGTGTTAGCCGTCAATTGCCTTGTTATTCGATGCTTAGCGTTGATACAACACACTCTTACGAGGTTGTTGTTCGAGACTATTGATTCGGGCAAAGCTTTCCATTTTTACGATCTACCGAAAAAAAATTCTTTATGCATTTTGTCTCTATGATATTGAGTGATCGACAACAATATGTTACGGCACTGTTCACCCCCTTAAAAATTCTTTTGTTGAAACACTCTATCTTATTTATGAACCAGCGTATTTAAAGCGATTTATCTTATTCTTGGACCAATGCGATCAAACAAGTGATCTTGGACACACAACTAATCGTTTATTTTTATATGCATGAATTTTTATGTGCACCCAATCCAGAGTCATTTTTACTATCTCTGTTTGGATGTTTTTGAGTCATAAAATTTTTTGATATATTTACTTGAACATTTATTTGAGTAATAGATTTCCAAAACGTAAGCTCGTCGCAACTTTTGTTGTTATTTGGTTTTTTGGCTTTTGTTTATAAATGGATAATTTTTTTTGATTTCTATTAAATTATAACTTTGAATTTTGTAAAGAAAAGAAAAAGAAAAAACAAAAACCCAACAAAAAATTGTTTTTAGTTTTTGTGTATTAAAGAAAATATAAGATAAATTGTTAGTGAATTCTTTTCTACCTGTTCGATACAAGTTCCAACACAGAATTAACGAATTTTGTATTCTTTTGTAAAAAAAATCAATACAAAAAAAGCAAAGTTGGATAATTCGGAGTCGGAACTTGTCCCGAACAAGTAGAAAAGAATTCACTACGTCATTATTTTTAAATATAGCAAACATTAGTGTTTTGTGATCCGTACGCTGTAGGGTAGGAATTATTATCGTTTTGTTTTTTGTTTGAACATTTTTAACAATTAATAATTTTTTTTGTTATTATATTTCGAAATACAAATTATATTGAATGGAAAGAAAAAAGTTTATTTTTATCACGCTTAATGTCCTATGAAAAATAGTTCTTTTGCCACTATAGTGTAAAAAGAATAACAAATTGTAGTTGCTATGGTTTCTCATATAATTTTAAAAAGTTTTTTAAACAACGCAACCATGAAAAAATAGAATATGAATTTTTAATGTTATGTTGTCGATTTTTAATTTTATAGTATATAGTAAATATCGATTACATATATACTAACATAGAAAAAATTTCCTACGCGAGATAAAAACGTTTTTCGTTTGTAAACATGTCTCACTCGACGCTACCGCGTCTCCCTCTCAACAAATGTTTACTTACGAAAAAAAACAATTTTCATCTCTTGTAGGAAAATATACTATATCATTTGCTATCATAGAAAAAAATCGTTTTGTGCTTTTGTTGTGTAATTTAAATTTTCATAAATTTATTATAAGCGTTGTGACGTGGCTATATTTTATTCTGGTTTGGCTATAAGAAGAAACGGAACAGGATAGTAATAAATGCATTTTCCTTGGATTCTGTAAAGTGAAATGAATATAAATAAAGAAAATGTTAAATAAATTAATTAAATAGAAAATGCAAAAGACATTGTTTTTCTTGTGGCTGGTTAGTGATTTGTTGTTTTTATTTCTGTTTTAAAGTTACTTTGGTCTGAAAGACCTAAGTATTACATTCATGAGCTCAAAGTGAAATTCTTACCCCCCTTTTTTTGGCATTACTCGACGTTTTAGGACCTACTGATTCTAAAAAAGCAAAAAAAAAAGTGTATGTCTGTCTGCCGGCCGGCCGGCCGTCCGTCATTATCTACGCTGCAGGGAAAACTGCTGGATGGATTTCAAAATTTTTTTTTCTAAAAATAGGTATTCACAAGAGACAGTTCCGAAAGGACGCTATGTTCGATAACTGTACCGGAAGTGTGTCAAAAAAATCACTATGTGTGTCAAAAATAGCAAATTTTTATATTTTGGGCTTAAAAAGCGTTCATTTTAAGTGATTACGAGAAGGAACATTAAATTTGGAGAAATCTTGATGGTCGGGATTGGTATATGAGATCAAAAACTAAATTATTGCATTATAAGTTTGTCAAAAAAATGTTGTCAAGTGTGTCAAAAGAAAGATTTTTATTTATTTTTTTACCTAATTTTTTGGAAAAAAAATAATATTAATTGTTTGTTTGAAATGAAATTTTATTATTAACATTGAGAATTATGGCATTAGGAGTTTGTCAAAAAAATGTTGTCAAGTGTGTCAAAAGATTTTTATTTAGTTTTTTACCCAATTTTTTGGAAAAAAAATAAAATTGTTTGTTTGAAATGAAATTTTATTATTTTATTATTATTATTGAGAATTATGGCATTATAAGTTTGTCAAAAAATGTTGTAAAGTGTGTCAAAAGAAAGGTTCTTATTTATTTTTTACCCAATTTTTTTAGAAAAAAATAAAATTAATAGTTTGTATGACATGATATTTTATTATTATTATAGAGAATTATGGCATTATAAGTTTGTCAGAAAATAATGTCAAGTGTGTCAAAAAATGATTTCATTTATTTTTTTAGCCAATATTTTGGAAAAAGAAATGAAGCTAAAAATGAAAAAATGACGTAAATGTAATTTAAAATGAAATTGGACATGGAAATTTTTGAATTTGTTATAGTTTTTGAAATATTTTTGGAATTTTGAAAAAGTTTGTATTTTTGATTTTGTAATAATTTTTGCAATATTTTTAAATTTCGGCAAAAGTTTTAATTTTTGATTTTGTAAGAATTTTTTTAATATTTTTAGAATTTTGAAAATTATTTTAATATTGATATTATTATAATTTTTGGAATTTGGAAAAAATTTTCAATATTTGATTTTGTAATAATTTTTACAATATTTTTAGAATTTTGGAAAAAGTTTGAATTTCTAAGAATTTTTGAAATATTATTGGAATTTAGAAAAAATTTAAATATTTGATTTTATTCTAATTTTTGGAATTTTGAAAAAGTTTGATTTCATTTAATTTAACAATATTTTTGGAATTTTGATTATAATTTTCCGGCAACGTATTGATGTTTCGTGTTAGTTTTGTAATAAATTTTTAAACAAAGATAAAAAATACTTGTACTTCAATAAAGAGTTATGTTTGATATACATCGCTGCCCAAAATTAAAAACCATGTCCTCGTGAAAGTTTTTTGCCGAAAACTATATCAAAATCCTTTACCCAGACCGAAGTCTTGATATCTCAGAGCAGTGAGCTTTCAGCCCCTCCATATTTTTTGATTTAAAATTGATCAGATTGAGTTATTCATTTTCTGGAAATTTCGTCAATGAGCCACCACATTTTGTTACATTTGCTGTGATATTTTTTTTTAACTTATTTCAACTCCATTTTTGTTGCATCAGTTGGTTTGCAGCTAACACATTTCAACGTTTGCCGACGTCGGTTATTACATCCGTTAGTATATTTAATATTATATTGATAACAAATTCAACGAATAACGACACATTTGATTACATCAGTTAATATATTTGATATAATATTGATCACAAATTCGATAATTGCCGACTATTGATTACTTCACTTATTGAGAGTGTTGCTCATTTATTCATCATATGATTGGTGAGGATGATAGGTTAAGTGGATTTCAATGGAATGAGGAGTGGGATCTGATCAATCGTGGGGTGCGTGAAATCTTTATTCAGTTTTTTAATGTAGTCGTTTTGGTTATATTGACGTTGGTGTGATAATTTTTGCTTCTTTGGCCTTACTTGGTTTCTTATTTGCCTGCAATTTAATTTGTACTGTTTAATTTAATTTCTGCTAGAACTTTATTAGCAGATTCAGGGTTTATTACAAATATTCATGCAGTTACGAATATGAGACTTATACATTGATGCACTATTGCTTTAGTAGATCAGAAACACGAAAGAATAAAAGGCTCTCTGGTGACCCTAAGGTACTGATAAAACTCATGACTGCTCCTAATTTGCCCCTATTTAAAAAAAAAGTATCAACTATGATCTTAGAAATATATTTTATAAAAATTAATTCTAGTTTAATTTTATTTACAGTATCTTGAGCTACGATTCGATAAGGATGTCAGAAAATTTATGACAGTGTTATTTTTGGTTAAAAATTTACTACTCCTACCTATAATAATGTACCTTCCATCATTATCATTGTCTCAAGTTACTGGAATAAATTTACATTGGATTAACATAATAATATCATGTATCTGTATCTTATACACAATGATGGTAACTCTTATCATCTGCATTATTGAAATATAAAGACGAATAATTTTTGTATTTTTCAAGGGTGGTATTAAAGGCGTTATTTGGACTGATATTTTGCAAGGAGCTGTTATGTTTGGGTCAAGTTTTGTAATACTAATCCTTGCTTTAAATGCTGTTGGCGGATTTTCTAAGGCTTGGAACATAGCTGAACATGGAAATCGTTTAGAATTTTTCAATATGAAATTTGATCTAACAACACGAAACACATTTTGGAATACGATTATTGGCTATGCGGTTTCGTGGACAACACTTGTGGGGTTGAATCAAACTTCTGTTCAACGGATTGTTGCTATGCCTTCAATAAAGCAAGCACAAAGGTGAGTGATATTATATAAATATAAAAACAGTTATTATTATAAGTTTTTCATTTTTTTAAGAGCATTGTGGATATTTTTTACTGGTTTTTTACTACTCCAATTTCTATGCTTGTTTACTAGTATTTCAATGTACGCTAGATATTCAGATTGCGATCCAATGAAAGCAGGAGTAAACATTTTAAATATTTTTTGATATAATGACGATGTTATTGTGTCCATTTTTTAGGCAATAAATAAACCAGATAGCATGATTCCATATTTTGTGCAAGACATTGCTGGTCATTTAACTGGCATGAGTGGCCTTTTTATATCAAGTGTGTTAAGTGCGTCATTGAGGTAGTATAAAAATGGCAGAAAAACCAACCGACCAAAATTTATAATAAATTTTTTAATTACAGTACGATGTCCGCAGTATTAAATTCAGTAGCTGGTGTAATGTACTATGATTATATTGCTGTATTTAAGTTGTTTAATCCAACCGATCGGAATGTTAACCGAGTTTTAATGTTACTTGTTGTGTTCATAGGAATTTATTCGATTGGAGCAGGGTTTATTGTGGCACAGTTTAAATATTTGTTTCAATTGAATATTCTTACAGCCGGTATGACATTAGGTGCAATTTTTGGAACATTTATGTTAGGAATGTTATGGTCACATTGTAACAAAAAAGGGGTAATGATCGGTGGAGTAATCAGTTCTTTGATTTTGTTATGGATAATAGTTGGAACGCAAATCAAAACATTTCGGGGTGAATTTGCTTATAAAACTCGGCCAATGTCGGTTGAAGGTTGTGATGCAATAGGAATTAATGTGACAAATATTTTAAAACAACCATCAGCTTCATTTAGTAATGATGATTCATTTTCACTTCATAAAATTGCATTCCCTTGGTATACAACCATCGGAGCTGTCATCACAATAATTGTTGCTGTATTGGTAAGCTTATGCACAGGAGGCTCTAAAGATAAAAACTTAGATCCACGTCTTTTTCCTCCTTTGGTTCACTGGGCTCTTCCAGATCGTATAAAAAACAACCATATACAATTACAGTCTGTAAGAAATATATAAAATTCATAAATTAATTTTTTAAAATAATGAATGAAAAAGCACCTTATTCTTGTTTACTGAGTTTTATTATTTATTTTTTATTTTTTACTATATACGCATTTCGAAAGCTATGCTTTTATAGCTTGTAATAACTGCGCTATTATATTTTTGCTGCGTGTTCATCAGATTTGATAGATGTTGAAGTTGGCTAAAAAGATGTATAAAATGGATAGATGGATAAAAGTCCAGATTCTGCTAGAGGCGATGAGAATTGATGAGATGACTTTTGGTATTCAGTAAATTTAACCAATGAAGCTTCCAAATTTTAAATTACACATGTCAACATTTGACAGATCAGCTCATCAAATTTTACGCTTATTAACAGGTATCAGTAAATAAAACAATTATGTTTGAAATATAGTTATCTTTTTACACTTCTTGTTAAAATATTTTCATTACTTTTTAATGTGAATAATCTTATATATTAATACGTTAAAAAAAAACTTTCTGAAGCCTAAGGCTTTTTTATTCGAATTTTGATTAATTTCAAATTTTCAGTGGTAACTGATATTACTGTAACTTAGGTTTTAAAGATTTTTGGGATTTTTCGGATCATAAATAAAAAAGTTATTATATACGAAAAACTTTTTATATACATATGCATTATAAGCTTGCATACATACAAAAACGAAATGAAATTTAAAAATTTATTTTATTTTTTATATTTTCTTTTCTATATATTCTTTGGTAGTGGATAGTAATAAACGTATTATCTTATACTAGGAGGGCCCGGCGTGCTTCGCTACGCTTATAAATAAAGTTTTTGCGTAGACATTTTGTTGACGTAGAAGCAATGATTTCAAAAAGTGGTACTGAGAAATGCTAGCATATAATTTTTAATTTTTCTTTTTAAATATATGAATGAAAAATAATCAGAACTCTAGCTGATCAGTTCGGATATATGAAAAATGAGCGATCAAATAAGTTTTCAAGTAAGCTTATTTGATTTCTAACTTATTTGATTGCTAATTTGTCATATATCCGAACTGATCAGCTAGAGTTCTGATTATTTTTCATTCATATTTTTAAAAAGAAAAATTATAAATTATATGCTACCATTTCTCATTACCACTTTTTGAAATCATTGCTTCTACGTCAACAAAATGTCTACGCAAAAACTTTATTTATAAGCGTAGCGAAGAACGCCGGGCCTTCCTAGTTAAAATAAACATAAATCGTTTCGTACTAGAGCCCCTTTTCACTACAACTTTGACATAATATTTGCAAATGTTTAAGGATCACACACCTCTGTTCAGCTGGCCCCCCCACCACGCAAAAATAAAAAAAATTGTAGCTCAGAACTAGGAGCTGTTTAGGAATTTTAAAAAAAAACGCAAGAATAAAATTTTGAGCTCAACCCCCTAAGCAAAAATCTTCATTTGGAAGTGGGGGGGCTGAGTGAACGTTCACTCACCCCCCCACACCTCAAAAATAACCCTAGAGGATCGTAAATAGGCTCAGAGTTAGGGACTATTTAGGAGTTCTTAAGCCTGTATACTTTTGATTTTAGAGCTGGACCCCTATTCTTAAAACCACCCCAAAACTAGTTTGCAAACGGAGATGTCTCATAAAAATAACAATATATTAAAAATTTCTTTACTACATGTAATTCTTGAATTAAAAAAAACTGTTTATACCATATACGCGGAAGGGAACTATGTTAAAGCATAGAGATTCAGATCGTTTTATATATGTAAGTGATTTTTCGATTTAGGAGCTTACTAAACATGTCACTCTATATTTCTGATTGCAACCTTTTGAAAAACCACCCCATGTGCCATATACGCGTAAGAGAACTATTTTAAAGCATGGAAATACGGATCGTTTTGTGTAGGTAAATGATTTTTCGATTAAAGAGCTTACTAAATAAGTTTTTCTACGTTTCTGATTGAAACCCTTTGGCAATACCCACCCCTTGTATCATACACGCATAAGGGAACTATTTTAAAGCATAGAGAAACTGATCGTTTCATATAGGTAAGTGATTTTCCGACTAATGAGCTTACTAAATGTGTCACTCTTTATTTCTGATTGCAACCCTTTAGAAAAAGTCACCCCTTGTGCCATACACGCGTAAGGAAGCTATGTTAAAGCATAGAGAAACTGATCGTTTCATATAGGTAATTGATTTTTCGATTTAAGAGCTTACTAAATATGTCACTCTATATTTCTGATTGCAGCCCTTCCGAAAGTGCAACCCCTTATACCATACACTCGTAAGGGAACTATATTAAAGCATAGAGATTCGGATCGTGTTGTTTAGGTTAGTCATTTTTCGATTTAGGAGCTTACTAAATATGTAACTCTATATTTCTGAATGCATCCGTTTTGAAAAAACCATTCCTTGTACCAAACACGCGTAAGAGAACTATTTTAAAGCATAAAGGTACGGATCGTTTTATGCAGGTAAATAATTTTTCGATTTAGGAGCTTACTAAATATGTCACTCTATATTTCTGATTACAACCCTCTAGAAAAAGCTTCCCTTTGTACCATGCACGCATAAGGAAGCTATATTAAAGCATAGAGATACTGATCGTTTTATTTAGGAAAATCATTTTTTGATTTTGGAGCTTACTAAATATGTCACTCTATATTTTTGATTGCAACCCTTTTCAAAAAACCACCCCTTGTACCATACACGCATAAGAGAACTATTTTAAAGTACAGAGGTACGGATCTTTTTATGTAGGTAAATGATTTTTTGATTTAGGAGCTTACTAAATATGTTTTTCTATTTTTCTGATTGCAACCCTTTAGAAAAAGCCACCCTTCGTACCATACACGCATATGGGAACTATGTTAGAGCATAAATATACTGATCGTTTTATGTAGGTTATGATCTTACGACATAGGAGCTTACTAAATATGTCATTCTACATTTCTGATTACAACCCTTTAGAAAGTGACACCTTTTTTTTCATATACACGTAACAGAACTATTTTTTGGCATAGAGGTACGGATCGTTTTATGTAAGTAAATGATTTTTCGATTTAGGTGCTTACTAAATAAGTCTTTCTACGTTTCTGATTACGACCTTTTAGAAAAAGCCACCCCGTTCTACCATACACGCATAAGGGAACTATGTTAAAGCATAGAGATACTGATCGTTTTGTGTAGGTAAATATTTTTTTCATTTAGGAGCTTACTTAATATGTCACTTCTGTTTGCAACCCTTTAGAAAAAGTCACCCCTTGCATCATACACGCATAAGGGAGCTATGTTAAAGCGTAGAGATACGGATCGTTTTATTTAGGAAAATAGTTTTTTGATTTAGGAGCTTACTAAATATGTCACTTTATATTTTTGATTGCAACCCTTTAGAAAAAGCAACCTCTTGTACCACACACGTATCAGGGAACTATGTTAAAGCATAGAGATACTGATCGTGTTATGTAGGTAAATCAAATTTTTAATTTTGGAGCTTACTAAATATGTCACTCTTTATTTCTGATTACAACCCTTTAGAAAAAGGCACCCCTTGTACCATGCATGCATAATTAAGCTATGTTAAAGCATAGAGATACGGATCGTTTTATTTGGGAGTAAAATTTCTTGATTTAGGTAAATGATTTTTCGATTAAAGAGCTTACTAAATAAGTTTTTCTACGTTTCTGATTGCAACCCTTTAGAAAAAGTCACCCCTTGTACCATACTTGCTTAAGGAAGCTAAGTTAAAGCATAGAGATACTGATCGTTTCATGTTTGTAAGTGATTTTTCGATTAAGGAGCGTACTAAATATGTCAATCTATATTTCTGCTTGCAACCCTTTGGAAAAAGCCACCCCTCGTACCATACACGCATATGGGAACTATGTTAGAGCATAGAGATACTGATCGTGTAATGTAGGTAAATGATTTTACGACATAGGAGCTTACTAAATATGTCATTCTACATTTCTGATTGCAACCCTTTAGAAAGTGACACCACTCTTTTAATATACGCGTAAGAGAACTATTTTGTAGCATAGAGTTACGGAACCTTTTATGTAGGTAAATGATTTTTCGATTTAGGGGCCTCCTAAATAAGTCTTTCTACGTTTCAGAGTACGACCTTTTAGAAAAAGCCACCCCCTTATACCATACACGCATAAGGGAACTATGTCTATGCAAAAAGATATTGATGGTTTCATGTAGGCTAGTAATTCTTTGATTCAGGAGCTTATACCATTTATGTTACTCTATATTTCTGATTGCTACCCTTTAGAAAAAGCCACCCCTTGTACCATACACGCTTAAGGGAGCTATGCTCAATCACAGATATTTATCGTTTTATGTAGATAAATCATTTTTTGATATAGGAGCTTAGTAGATATGTCACTCTATATTTTTTATGGCAATCCTTTAGAAAAAGCCACCCCTTGGACCATACACGCTTAAGGGAACTACGTTAAAGCATATAGGTACGGATCGTTTTATGTAGGTAAATGATTTTTCGATTTAGGAGATTAATAAATATGTAACTCTATATTTCTGATTGCAACCCTTTAGAAAAAGTAACCCCTTGTACCATAGAGATACGGATCGTTTGATTTAGGAAAATAATTTTTTGATTCAGGAGCTTACTAAATATGTCACCCTAAATTTCTGATTGCAACCCTTTATAAAAATCCAGCCCTTGTACCATACACGCATAAGGGAAGTATGGTCAAGCAAAAAGATACGGATCGTATTCTGTAGGTTAATAATTTTTTCGTTTTTGGAGCTTACTAAATATGTCACTCCATATTTCTGAATTGCAAACCATTATAAAGTGCCAGCCCATGTATCATACACGCGTAGGTAAATAATTTTTCGATCTAGGAGCTTACTACATATGTCAGTATATATATATATATATATATATATATATATATATATATATATATATATATATATATATATATATATATATATATATATATATATATATATATATATATATATATATATATATATATATATATATATATATATATATATATATATATATATATCTGATTGCAACCCTTTAGAAAAATCCACCCCTTGTATCATACACGCTTAAGGGAACTATGTTCAAACATAGAGATACTGATCGTGCTATGTAGGTTAATAATTTTTTGATTTAGGAGCTTACTAAATATGTCACTCTATATTTCTGATTGCAACCCTTTAGAAAAAGCCTCCCCTTGTACCTTACACGCATGAGAGAACTATGTTAAAGCATAGAGATACTGATCGTTTTATGTAGGTAAATGATTTTACGATATAGTAACTTACTAAATATGTCACTCTATATTTCTGATTTGCGACCCTTTAGAAAGTGCCACCCCTAATAGCACACACGTATAAGGGAACTATGTTAAAACAAGAGATACGAATCGTTTAATGTTGGAAAATGATTTTTTGATTTAGGGGCTTACTTAATATGTCACTCTTTATTTGTGATTGCAACCTTTTAAAAAGTGCCACCTCTTGTACCATACACGCATAAGGGAACTATGTTAAAGCATAGATACTGATCGTTTTATGTAAGTTAATGATTTTACGATATAGGAGCTTACTAAATATGTCATTCTACATTTATGATTGCAACCCTTTAGAAAAAGCCACCCCTTGTATCATATACGCATAAAGGAGCTATGTTAAAGCATAGAGATATGGGACGTTTTATGTAGGTAAATGATTTTTCGATTTAGGATCTTACTAAATATGTCAGTCTTTATTTCTGATTTGCAACTCTTTAGAAAGTCCCACCCTGTGGGTTATACTTAAACACGCATAAGGGAACTATGTTCAAAAGTAGTTTTATGTCGGTGAATGATATAAGGATATAGAAGCTTACCAAAATATGTCACTTTATAATTCTGATTTGCAAAACGTTAGTAAGTGACACCTTTTGTATCATATATGCATAACGGAGCTAGTTTCAAAAGTCTTTTTTTCAGTTTCAGTTCAGTTTGGTTTCGTTCAGTTCAGTTCAGTTCAGTCAAAAGTTGTAAAGCGTGAAAAAGAGGAAAAAATGAGATTTTTCAAACCGCCGTCGCGCTGCCTTAAGCTACTTTGTTCGGATCTCTCCAGTATATTTTTTTTCTTATGTTATAAGGAATGCCCTCAAACCTAAGAAATTCTTTAAAAAAATATTAAGAGCCAGTCTAATATATAATTTAGGGTGCTTTTTTTGGGGCGACAATTCTTTTTTTCTGGTGCCCCACCGAAATTTTGTTGGAAATACCCAAGAAAACGTCCTCCTAAAATATGAGCCCTCAAAATTAATGTTTAGCACTCGGCCTTTGCGTTTGAATATTTTTCATACAAAATACATGTAAACTTTAGTGTTTTTTAAAAAAAAAATTACAGCTCAGCGGCATTTTATACTATTTCAAAATGGAAAAAAGCAATTAACTCAGGATTAAATTATCTACAAAAATGCATATGGAGATGTAACTGTAACTTACAACCGGTGACACAGTACAGATCACAAAAGTAAATATTTATATGAATTTCTTGTTCTTTTGTTTTTATTTCATAAATGGCTACAGCTACAGGAAAAAATGTCAATAGCAAAAGTTGTAGTTAATTAAGTTTCCTACAAAAAACTCATAATAACTCGAATCTCTAGGATTGATATTTCTCGAGATAATAAACATTTATTATTTTAGAACTTGCGGTCTTCATAAATTGATGACGAAAATCTCTTAAAACATCCATTTTAATAAAAGCTTATTATCTCGAGAAATATCAATCATAGAGATTCGGTTATTATTAGTTTTTTTATAGGAAATTTAATTAACTACATACTTTGTTATTGACATTTTTCTCTGTAGCTTTAGCCATTTATGAAATAAAAACAAAAGAACAAGAAAATTCATATAAAATTTACTTTTGTGATCTGTACTGTTTCACCGGTGTATAAGTTACAGTTACATCTCCATAAGTATTTTTGTAGATAATTTTAATCCTGAGTTAGTTGCTTTTTTCCATTTTGAAATAGTATAAAAATGCCGCTGAGCTGTTATTTTTTTTTTAAAAAAACACTAAAGTTTACATGTAATTTTGTATGGAAAATATTCAAAAACGCATAGGCCAAGTGCTAAACATTAATTTTGAGGGCTCATATTTTAGGAGAGACGTTTTCTTGGGTATTTTCCAACAAAATTTCGGTGGGTGGCACCAGAAAAAAAAGAATTGTCGCCCCAAAAAAAGCACACCCCAAATTATATATTAGACTGGCTCTTAATATTTTTTTAAAGAATTTCTTAGGTTTGAGGGGCATTCCTTATAACATAAGAAAAAAAATATACTGGAGAGATCCGAACAAAGTAGCTTAAGGGCAGCGCGACGGCGGTTTGAAAAATCTCATTTTCGTGGGTATTTCCAACAAAATTTCGGTGGGGCACCAGAAAAAAAAATTGTCGCCCCAAAACAAATAATAAAGCTATACCTAATATTATAATATATATATATTATAATATATATTAATATATTATATATATATATTATAATATATATAGTATATATATATTATATATATAATATATATATATATTATATAATATATAATATATAAATATATATATATATATATATATAGTAATATAATATTATATATATAATATATATTAATATATATATATTAATTATATTAATATATATATATATATATATATATATATATATATATATAATATATATATATATATATATATATATATATTAATATAATTATATATAATATATATATATATATATATTAATTATATATTATATTATAATATATATTATATATTTAGGGTGGCCCTTAGATTACACTAGAATTTTTTTTTTCATTGTACAGTTTGCGGCACCCTCCCGGTTCGTGTGAATACTCATAAAAATATTATTTGCAAAATCTGATATCAATCGGTCAATTCTAAAGACATGCCTCCGACCACTTAAAGTTGAGAAATTTTGTTCTGGACCCTAAAAAAAATTTTTTTTTTTTTGTGCGACACCCTCTCATTTCGTGTCAATACCCATAAAAAAAATTATGTGTAAAAATTGAAATCAATCGTTCAACTCTAAGGGGTGCCCCCCGGCCACTTGGAGTTGAGAGGTTTGGTTGTGGTCATTACAAAGAAAAATTTAAATTTTTGTACGATACCCTCCCATTTGGTGTCAATACCCATAAAAATATTATGTGTAAAAATTTGAAATCAATCGGTCAACTCTAAGGGGTGGCCCCCGCGCCACTTGGAGTTGAGAGGTTTTGTTGTAACCATTATAAAGAAAAATTTAAATTTTCTGTACCACCCTCCGATTTGGTGTCGATACCCATAAAAATTCTATGTGTAAAATTTGAAATCCATCGGTCAACTCTAAGGGGTTCCCCGGTCACTTAAAGTTGAAAGGTTTGGTTGTGGCTATTACAAAGAAAAATTTAAATTTTTTGTATGACACCCTTCCATTTGGTGTCGATACCCATAAAAATATTATTTGTAAAATTTGAAATCAATCGGTCAATTCTAAGGGGTGCCTCCGGCACCTTAACGTTGGGGGGTTTTGTTGTGGCCATTATAAAGAAAAATTTAAATTTTTTGTACGACACCCTCCAATTTGATGTCGATACCTATTAAAAAATATTATGTTTAAAATTAGAAATCCATCGTTCAACTCTAAGGGGTTGCCCCTGGCCACTTAAAGTTGAGAGGTTTGGTTGTGGACATTACAAAGAAAAATTTAAATTTTTTGTACGAACACCCTTCGATTTGGTGTCGATACCCATTAAAAATATTATTTGTAAAATTTGAAATCAATCGGTCAACTCTAAGGCGTGCCTCCGGCTACCCGTAAAAATATTATTTTCAAAATTTGAAATCAATCGGTCAATTCTAAGACGTGCCTCCGGCCACTTAAAGTTGAGAAATTTTGTTCGCGACCTAAAAAAAAAAATTTATTATTTTTGTGCGACACCTTCCCATTTCATGTTAATATGGGTATTGAAAAAATTATGTGTAAAATTTGAAATCAATTGTTCAACTCCAAGGCGTGCCCCCGGCCACTTAAACTTGAAAAGTTTTGTTCTGGCTATTACAAAGAAAAATTCAAATTTTTTGTACGGCACCCTCCCATTACGTGTGAATACCCGTAAAAATGTTATTTGCAAAATTTAATATCAATCGGTCATTTTTAAGGCGTGCCCCCAGCCACTTAGAGTTGGGAGGTTTTGTTCTGGCCATTACAAAGAAAAATTTAAATTTTTTGTACGACGCTCTCCCATTTCATGTCAATACCCGTAAAAATATTATTTGCCAAATTTGAAATCAATCGGTCAATTCTAAGACGTGCCTCCGGCCACTTAAAGTTGAGAAATTTTGTTCTGGACCTTAAAAAAAATTTTTAATTTTTCGCACGACACCCTCCCATTTCGTGTCAATACCCATAACAAAATTATGTGTAAAATTTGAGTTCAATCGTTCAACTCTAAGGCGTGCCCCCGGCCACTTAAGCTTGAAAGGTTTTGTTCTGGCCATTACAAAGAAAAATTTAATTTTTTGTACGACACCCCCATATTGCGTGTGAATACCCTTGAAAATGTTATTTGCAAAATTTGAAATCAATCGTTCAACTCTCGGCCACTTAAACTTGAAAGGTTTTGTTCTGGCCATTAAGTGGCCGGAGGCACGTCTTAGAATTGACTGATTGATTTCAAATTTTGCACATAACATTTTTACGGGTATTGACATGAAATGAGAGGATGTCGTACAAAAAATTTAAATTTTTCTTTATATTGGCCACAACAAAACCCCTCAACTTTTAGTGGCCAGGGGCACCCCTTAAAGTTGACCGATGGATTTCTAATTTTAAACATAATATTTTTATGGGTATCGACACCAAATGGAAGGGTGTCGTACAAAAAATTTAAATTTTTCTTTATAATGGCCACAACAAAACCCCTCAACTTTAAGGTGCCGGAGGCACCCCTTAGAGTTGACCGATTGATTTCAAATTTTACAAATAATATTTTTATGGGTATCGACACCAAATGGAAGGGTGTCGTACAAAAAATTTAAATTTTCCGTGGTAATAGCCACAACCAAACCTTTCAACTTTAAGTGGCCGGGGAACCCCTTAAAGTTGACCGACGGACTTCAAATTTTACACATAGAATTTTTATGGGTATTGACACCAAATCGGAGGGTGTCGTACAAAAAATTTAAATTTTTCTTTATAATGGCCACAACAAAACCTCTCAACTCCAAGTGGCCGGGGGCACCCCTTAGAGTTGACCGATTGATTTCAAATTTTACGCATAATATTTTTATGGGTATCGACACCAAATGGGAGGGTGTCGTACAAAAAATTTAAATTTTTCTTTGTAATGGCCACAACCAAACCTCTGCACTCCAAGTGGCCGGGGGCACCCCTTAGAGTTGAACGATTGATTTCAATTTTTACACATAATTTTTTTATGGGTATTGACACGAAATGAGAGGATGTCGCACAAAAAAAAAAAAATTTTTTTTAGGGTCCAAAACAAAATTTCTCAACTTTAAGTGGTCGAAGGCACGTCTTAGAATTGACCGATTGATATCAGATTTTGCAAATAATATTTTTATGGGTATTCACACGAAATGGGAGGGTGCCGTACAAAAAATAAAAATTTTTGTTTTTAAGGGCCACCCTAATATATATATATATATATATATATATATATATATATATATATATATATATATATATATATATATATATATATATATATATATATATATATATATATATATATATATATATATATATATATATATATATATATATATATATATATATATATATATATATATATATATATATATATATATATATATATATATATATATATATATATATATATATATATATATATATATATATATATATATATATATATATATATATATATATATATATATATATATATATATATATATATATATATATTAGACTGGTCGTTAAAAACTAAATTTTCCGAGACGCCCCCTAGAAAAATTCTTTGTGGTCGAAAAACCACAACGGCACTAATTTTTTTTTTTTAAGTCAAAAGAACACGTGCCGCAAAATCATCGAAGTTTATTTTATGATAAAATTGTTAATATCTCATAAAATATGCAGATGTGGAAAAACATAACATAACCTTTTTTGTAGGAAATTTAATTCTCTACAGAAAAGGTCCAAGTCATTTTTTTCCTAAAACCTATATTTCTGATGATATTTTGAAATAAATCTTGAAATTCTTCAAAACTCGTAAGACCAAATGATGAAAATTTCGACGAAAAAGTACTAATTTTAATTTTTTTTGTCACGATTATTTTTTTATACATTTCATTCTATAGCATAAGAAAAAAATTAGGACTTTTCCGTCATCTTTATTTTGTATGTTTTTTAAAAATTACGAAAACTTACAAGTTCATTTTCAAAATATCTTGAGAACTATACGTTTTCAGGAAAAAATGACATGGACCTTTTTTGTAGAAAATTAAATTTCCTACAAAAATGGTTATGTGAATTTTTTTGACATCTGCATATTTTATGAGATATTTGAAAAAATCTACGAATTTTTCAAAAATTCAACTTCGACGATTTTGCGGCACGTGTTCTTTTGATTTAAAAAAAAAAAAAATAATGCCGTTGTGGTTTTTTGACCACAAAGAATTTTTCTAGGGGGCGTCTCGGAAAATTTAGTTTTTAACGACCAGTCTAATATATATATATATATATATATATATATATATATATATATATATATATATATATATATATATATATATATATATATATATATATATATATATATATATATATATATATATATATATATATATATATATATATATATATATATATATATATATATATATATATATATATATATATATATATATATATATATATATATATATATATATATATATATATATATATATATATTATTATTATTATTATTATTATTATTTATTTCTCTCAAAAATATACAGATTTTAATATCCAATAATACAATATAATAAACTTAACAATTAAACAAAAACAACTAAAAACATAAGCAAACTTTGAGAAAAAATTAGGGTCATTCTGTTGACTATAAGTCAAGTGACGAATGAACCTTCATGTTAATAAAACTGATTGTGAGGTGCTTTGAAATTATTAGTGACTAAAGAATATAACAAATGTAAAATTATCTATTAATTATAGCAATGGATTATTACATTATAAAGAATAACAAACGATACAAAAAAGAAAACGACGTTGTATAAAATCAAAAAGAAAAAAGCAAAAAACAAACAGCTTAATTATAAATATAAATATAAATAGGAGTTATGGGTAAAGAAAAGAAAAATAATAGCACGCAAATATGTATTGCTAAGGAAGTAAATGAAGTTGCTAGTTATTATTTGACTGCCTCAAATACAAATTCGACACTCTCTAGGTCAAAAAGCCACGTTTTCAATAATCTTAAGAAGGTTGTAAAGTTAGTTTCACTTTTCAAATCTCCAGGTAAAAGATTAAATATTTTAGGTGCTGTATACAAAAAATATCGGCGAAATTTTTCGGATTTCGGAAAAGGCATAACCATCGACAAAATTGTTCTAAAATTGTACATGTCATCATTCCTAGGCCTACGATTA
The DNA here is from genome assembly GCA_963693315.1 of Diogma glabrata. Classification (NCBI taxonomy): domain Eukaryota; kingdom Metazoa; phylum Arthropoda; class Insecta; order Diptera; family Cylindrotomidae; genus Diogma; species Diogma glabrata. Next base: position 82,558,928 of record OY856188.1, read on the forward strand.
CCACTACGTAGAAAATGTACTCGAAGAACTCTGTAAATGTATAGATGACGTAGTGGTAAAATGCCGGACCGTTTGAAAAGTGGGAAAGAATGAACAAATCTATTTTTGGAATGCATTATACGAATCAAACTTTTTTGAGCAACTATAATGGGCCAAATATTAGACAGATATATTCCACCCCAGCACACAACTCCATACTGAAGCCTTGACTGTATTAGTGAGTAGTATATGGTAGTCAGAATACTTGTAGGTACCAACCGATTCAGAAGATAAAATTTACGAGTGTATAAACACATTTCCTTTTTCAACTTAGAAACATGTTGTTTAAAACTTAATTGAGTATCAATAATAATCCCCAGGTATTTAAATACGTTGACTATTTCTATTTTATGACAGTTAGGATCTTTGGAGAAACCGCAGCTGCAATTATTTAGGTGGAAAAAAATATCAGTTTGATTAAGATTACTATTGGAATTTAGGTTGTTCACAAAATCGAAAAACATACATTTGGTCTTACTGCTTAAGATCATATGGTGCGCGGAAAACCAGTTAGAGAGAAGACAAAGATCAAAATTCATATTCGCTATTAATTCCTCTCTATTGTTTCCAAAGTAACCGAGTGCAACATCGTCAGCAAAAGCAAAAGGCTTTCCTTTGAATTCAAGGTTGAATAGAGAATTAATATAGATAAGAAATAAAATGGGTCCAAGTACCGAACCTTGTGGAACACCCATGTTGATAATGTTGTTGGAACTGTGAGTGTTACCAATTTTGACACATTGTAAACGATTTTTCAAATAAGATTCAAACCACTTTAGGGCAGTACCTCGGAAACCGGCTATCCTTAGTTTTTCTAATAGCAGCTCATGCATTACTAGATCAAAAGCCTTAGTCATATCGATGAATAAAGCTGCCGTTTTTTCTTATTATTAATTGAATTGTGAATCAAATTCAGAAATGCCAATAGACCATCTTCCGTGCTTAAATTTTGTCTGAAACCAAATTGAGCTTCGTTGAAAAACTTATGCTTGTTCAAAAATTTCAGCATGCGATTTTTTACCACTTTTTCCAATAATTTAGAAAAAACAGACAGCATAGAAATCGGCCGGTAATTTGTTGGATCTGTTGGATCACCCTTTTTAAATAGTGGAATTACTATTGCTTTCTTAAGAGGTTCAGGGAAAATCCCTGTATTCAAGCTTGTATCAAATAAGTATTTTAAAACAGGTATAATCTTTGGCGCAACATTTTTAACTATAAAATTACTAATATTATCAGGACCCATAGAAAAGGAATTATCAAGTTCATTTATCAACGAGCTTATTTCATGTTCCGTTGTTGCGAAAAAAACACAAGAGCTAGAAATATGCTTAGAATGCACACAATTTGAAGGGACACGCTGACAAGAGGTATTGTTCGAAACATGGGACTGCGAAATTTCGATTGGAATGTTCATAAAGAAGTCGTTCATATGATTGGCTATTAACATTTCATCAACCAAAATATTGTCATCATTTAATTTTAGTTTATCAATATATGAGGTGGAGCGTTGGTTACCCAAAAGACCATCAATCAAAGCCCATTGTTTCTTAGGATCTTTTTTACAATGTTCAAATTTGTTCATATAAAACAATTCCTTCGCCAGAACGATTTTTGACTGTAGCTTTTTATTAAAATTTTTAAACTTTTGTACTAATTTAATGTTCTTAGGGTGTAATTTCAACTTACGAGATAGCTTGTTTTTGTAATTGGCCATCCTTATAATGTCATATGTAATCCAGGGTTGAATTTTAAAAACATTATTATGATTAGGAACGAAAGTTACAGTAGCTTTAGAGATGTGAGAATTAAAAGTGGATACAAAGTTATGATATGCAGCAGAGACATCATTCTCTAAGTAAACCTCGTTCCATGTTTCCAGATCAAGCAGAGAATTTAATTTTAGGATATCGATTTTGGTTTTTGTAACAGAGGCTGGGCCACTATCAATTTGAGAATTGCCATTTGTATCTGAGATGGTTAAATTAAGAAGCACATGATCAGAAATATTAGCGTGTATAGTTGAAGCAAACATAGAAACGGGAAAATTGCGGTCTTTTCTTGAAAATATATGATCAATACAAGTCTTGGATTCATTCACAAGTCTTGTAGGCTCATTTACAATAGATTCTAAACCATTTTCAGCCATCAGCATCAAATAATTGAAAGAGCTAGGAGAATCCTCCAAAATATTTATATTAAAATCACCGACAATAATTAAATTTTTATTGGCAATACTGGTTAATACGTGTTTGAAGTCAGATAAGAAATCCGCTATTGTATAAGCATGTAGTCGATAAACACAAAGTAATGTGAGCGGGTGATTGTTCCAGTTAAAATTAATTTGAATTGTATCGGCTGATACAATATTATGAATTGAACCACAGAATTGTATAGAATCGCATACAAAGACAAGAACACCACCGGCTCTCTGGGCATCATTACATTTATAGTAAGACGAAAATCCAGGGATATTATAACTAGCAACTTCATTTTCCTTAACCCAAATTTCTGTCAAAACAATGATATTAGGCTTTAGCTGCAATGCTGCAATTTGGCAACAAAATGATCCAAAATTCTTTCCCATACTCCTTATATTCTGTACAATAATGCTTAAATCCAAGTAGCTATCGTTCAAATTCTTCTTCATATCGAATCAGATCTAAAATGTATACAAATAAAAAATAATAATGAAATATAGAGATGAGAATAAAGCATTGATAAAAACCGAGTTAATAAAGTAGTAACTAAATTAAATTTGATACTATGAAACAATACAAAAAAAGTTAAATTAAAAGAAAAATTATTGTTTTAAAGTTTGTTAAGATCCGCCAATTTGTTTATATACAAAACCTTTTCACCATCATCTTTACGAACCATGATTGTCGCATCGCGAATCCAAATATATTTGTAATTTTTTTCCTTTTTAACCCTCTTAGTAGCATTTAAAAGATGTTTTTTGAAAGAAGTAAGGCTTTCGTTGACAAATATTTTAGCGTTTTTATCATAGCCAAGTTGAACTAAATTGGCTCCAATACTTTTATTCCTTTTTCGCCAACTTGAAAGAATATTGCGCTTCAAATCAATGGTTTTTAATTTTAATGTAATGCCAGACTTATGATTTGCTTGACCAGATGAATTTTTATTATTAAAAGGCTTACAAATAGAAATATCACTAACTTTAAGATCAATATCTAAGGCAGTTTTAGCAAATCTAGTAACAGTTTCGATGCAATTTTCATTTGTGCAGTATGGCAATCCAAATAACTCCACACATTTATTCTTTTTAGACTGCTCAAGATAATCAATTTTCAGTTCCAAATCTCCAATTTTTTGTTTCAGAAGCTGATTTTCAGCACAAACGTCATTAATGAGTTTGAACTGTGCATCTATATTATTAAGACGCAGCTCTAATTTAGCCAACTGAGCAATTATCAAATCAATTTTAGCTACTTCATAACTCCCTGATGTATTTATAGGAGAATTAGAAGTTTCAGATCCAGACATTTGATTAGTGTTTCCTTTTTTAATTTGACATGTATCACAATACCAGAATTGTTTTTGTTTTTTTATGAGATCAACATCACTTTCCAAAAGATTCACACAAGCGGAGTGAAACAACTCATTACAAAAATCACATTTGATTTTCAGCAAGTCAGGAAGATCCCTACTAATTTTCAATGCACAAAATTTGCATAAAGACATTATTTGACATGTCACAAAATAAACAAAGTAGATTACGTACAACAAAAGCACACAGCTGAGAGTAAAAACCGTTTAAACTAGATGATATTGTTTTATAACAACTGTATGTTTACACTGGAATATGATATAATATTATATTTTGCACACACATAAAATGTTTATGTACTTTAAAAATTGTTTTTCTAAAAACTGTATTTTAACAACTAGAATGCTATTATATTTTGCACACATATATGATGTTTTTGTACTTTATTTAACAAAAAACGATTGCTGTTATAAAGATAACACTATACAATTTCACTAAACCATAGTTCGATTTATGATTATTATAAATTACAAAGAAGCAAAAATTCACTTTTATTTAATATATTTTGAATGTAATAATTTTGAAATAAATTTAGAAAACTAATTAGATTCTGGTATGAAAACTTATCTTTATTTAAAAACGAAACGATCCGCACCTCACGAGAATCGAAATCGAATTGAATTCTTGTTAATATCGAAATAAAAATTTTAACGAGACGGAAAAAGACAGTAGCAATAACTTTAAAAAACTACATTATCGATCATTATTTTAAAATTCGTAAATAGAAATTTTTATGATTTTTATGAATTCGTGAATAAAAAACAATAATTTTAATGGTATTTAATAAAAAATAAAAAAAAACAATAAAAAAATGTACCACTCCAAATTAAACTCTCGACGTATAGCACCTTAGTCGACCGTGATATCCACATTGCAATTTGAAACGTTACGACCGAGTAGAGGTATTTTATATTTAAACACATATGCGTGATGATACTCGAATATATAAATTTTTCTCCATAGAAAATCACACAACGCGCCTAAAGAAGTTTTCATTTCAAAAAACGATTTGACAGATGTGGATGAACGTTAAATATTAGTTGTGGTGATCGGTTGTACATACTGCATTTAAAATTAAATGAAAAGAGAGTAAATCTCATTGTCTGAAAAAAAAAGAAATGAA
>OY856188.1:82563860-82923489 GCA_963693315.1 Diogma glabrata
TACAAAAAAATTAAATTTTTCTTTATATTGGCCACAACAAAACCTTTCAAGTTTAAGTGGCCGGAGGCAAGCCTTAGAGTTGAACGATTGATTTCAAATTTTGCAACTAATGTTTTTATGGGTATTGACACGAAATGGGTGGGTGTCGCACAAAAAATAAAATTTTTTATTTTAAGGTCCAGAACAAAATTTCTCAACTTTAAGTGGCCAGAGGCACGTCTTAGAACTGCCTGATTGATTTAAAATTTTGTAAATAATATTTTTACGGGTATTGACATGAAATGGTAGGGTGTCGTACAAAAAATTTAAATTTTTCTTTATATTGGCCACAACAAAACCTCTCAACTTTAAGTGGCCGGGGTCACCCGTTAGAGTTGACCGATTGATTTCAAATTTTACACATAATATTTTTATGGGTATTCTAATTTTTTCATTGTATTATTGTTTTCTATTTTCTTTATTTTTATATATAGCTAGCTTTTTCTTTTTTGACTGTTAGTTTTTCATAATAAGTTTTTCATATATATGTTAAGTGTGGGACAACGGATAAGACTGTATACAAAAAACCTAAAATGGTGTTATCACAGAAAGCTATGTCATATTGTGTAAAAACAATTGAAAAATGTTAAGAAATGTTATGGCAAGCAGTACAGCCAATCAAGGTAATAACGTTATATCCATGTAGTGAGCACGCCATCCGATGTTGTTGCTGTTTTGTTACAAAGCTGTTTTGTTACAAAGCTGTTTTGTTACAAAGCTGTAGTTATTGGAAATGTTCACTTATTGAGTATTGTAATATACTGTAAGAAACTGAAAATAAATGAAAAAACTGAAAAAAAGAAAAACTGAAAAAAACCGAAAGAACATACTGAAAAGCAATGCTGTTCCACACTTAATTGATTGTGTAATTGTAAAATTGCAAAATTAATTGCGAAATTAAATTTGCAGCCTTTGATTAATCTTTATGGTTGATCTTAGGTAGGGCACAATCAAGCACAGATACAGTAATTGGGTCAAACGTCGGTTCTGGTGAGTCCAAGGTAAGATTGATAGCGTTAGAACGATTGAGCGTGATGCAATGCTGTTTCACACTTAATTGGTTGTGTAATTGTAAAATTGCAAAAAATTGCAAAATCAATTGCAAAATTAAATTTGCAGCCATTGATTAATCTTTATGGTTGATCTTAGGTAGGGAATCAAGCACAGATACAGTAATTGGGTCAAACATCGGTTCTGATGAGTCCAAGGTAAGATTGATAGCGTTAGAACGATTGAGCGTGATGTAGCAACTTTCAATAAAAAGTCTTTTATGATAGTCTGGTTGGGTCGATAATATTGTGGGTTCATCGAAATTGAAGGAATGGTCCGGGTTTTCCGCAACACGCTTTAGCACGGCTGTCCTATGGTTGGTGTTGTCATTGGGACGTTGCTCCACCTCTTTCTTGTGATTTCTCCCCGCTAGATTGTGTTGATACATTCTTGTTGTGAGTTTTTTTTCACGTCTGACCTATATAAGTGGCTGAACATTGGGGATTAAGGCAATCAATTTTGTAGACCACTTCACTTTTGTTTAGGAGAGGTACTTTATCTTAAGTGTTAGTAAATGTAGAGGTGCCCAAAGCGCCAGAGTAATTATTAACAAATTTTACATCGGAAAACTTAGACTTGAAAAAAGATTTGAAAAAGTTGTGGACAAACTGGATGTGTGGAAAAGAAAAATACATCTGATCTGTGTTGGTAGAAATAGGAGGAGGAGCGATCCTTTTGTGTAAGTGACGTTCTAAAACGCTTTGGATTAACTCATTCGGATAATTATTATTGCTGAGGAAACCCTTAATAAGATTGATGTTTTTGTCATGAAAAACATCATCACTGATGGAAAGTGCTCTATGAAAGCATGACGAAGCAATGTTCAATTTTGTTTCAGTTGAGTGTTGAGAAAAGAAATTCAAAATCCTATTAGAAACCGATGGTTTATAGTACCAATCTGTCAGTATGTCACCCGAAGGTGACTTCAAGATCCTCATATCGAGAAAGTTAATACCGTTGTCAACCTCAACCTCGTGGGTAAATTTGATAGTGGGGGGGTTCTATTTTTTTTTTTTCATTGGAGGAAAAATTGAATACAAATATAAAGGAAATTGATGTAAAGTGAATGCAAGTTTCTTCATTCGTTTTCATGTTTAAAATGAAAGTAAAAGTAAGTTTCTTCAATTGTTTTTAAGTTAAAAAGAAAATTGATGTAGCGTTTAAGTAACAAGTTAAAGTAAGTTTCTTCAATTGTTTCAAGGGAATTCTTTTGACAAGTTTCTTAAAGAAAGAATTTTTTAATTAGTTTTTAATAAGTTTTTTAACATATTGATAAAGTCATTAGGTTAGGTTGTTTTGTTGCACAAGACAACTAGTTAGTTTATAAGTTTATACGTTTACAAGTCTCCAAATTTTATTTTCAAGTTCTTATGTTTTGTTAAGGATTTTTTAAACTTTTTTATTTATTTTTTGGTTTGATTTGATTTGATTTGATTTAATTGTAATTGTAATTTATTCTGATAATAAGTGTCTAATAACTGTATGTTGGCATTTACATTCATATGTTTCTTCTTTTTTGTTTAGATACAATTTACAATAACTTTTTCATCTTGATAAGGACAACTACCGTTGTCGAAACGTCGATGTTTTAGAATACAAATATAAGAACAATAGTAAAATTAAATTTAATTTAAATAATTTATTTCGAAATAAAAGTTTTTGAAATGATACAATTTGAGGAGTTCAAATATAATTTGAGTTCCAGAACTAAAATAAATTAAACTAAAGAAGATTTTTGGCATCATCGATAACCATCTTTTATTAACAACATATATATATATATATATATATGTATATATATATATATATATATATATATATATATATATATATATATATATATATATATATATATATATATATATATATATATATATATATATATATATATATATATATATATATATATATATATATATATATATATATATATATATATATATATATATATATATATATATATATTATGGTATATATATATATATATATATATATATATATAAATAATAAGTTTTTTGGTTAAAGCCAATTAATAAAACAATATTTTTAAAATTGTTTATCCAACAATTGTTTCGGTTTTAATAAACCATCTTCGGGGATAATTTTCTTTCAAAAAAATCTTATACAAAAAATAAACAATAACTAACATAAATATGAAAAACTTATTAACTGAAAGAAAATTATCCCCGAAGATGGTTTATTAAAACCGAAACAATTGTTGGATAAACAATTTTAAAAATATTGTTTTATTAATTGGCTTTAACCAAAAAACTTATTATTTATATAATACAAGCCAAAAATCACATAATATATTATACATATATATATATATATATATATATATATATATATATATATATATATATATATATATATTATGTATATATATATATATATATATATATATATATATATATATATATATATATATATATATATATATATATATATATATATATATATATATATATATATATATATATATATATATATATATATATATATATATATTTATTATATGATGAGATATTTGGCTTGTATATTATTTTTGTAAATAATAAATTTTTTGGTTAAAGCCAATAAATAAAACAATATTTCTTAAACTGTTTATCCAACAATTGTTTCGGTTTTCAAAAAACCATCTTCAGGGATAACATTTAATAAAAAATTCGGATGAATGATTCGTATCAATCAACATAATAATTGTATGAATATACAAACTGATACGGATTTTCTTCATAATACATACGATTTTGTTCTACAAAATTAAAAAATTAAACATCATGGAGCTTTTACTACTTTACATTTTCTATTTTCTAATTTTTTTTCATTGTATTATTGTTTTGTATTTTCTTTCATTATTTTTTATATAGTAAGCTTTTTCTTTTTCGATTGTTAGTTTTTCATAATAAGTTTTTCATGTGTCAATTTGTTGTTTATTTTTTGTATCCGAATTTTTTATTAAATGTTATCCCTGAAAATGGTTTTTTGAAAACCGAAACAATGGTTGGATAAACAATTTAAGAAATATTGTTTTATTTATTGGCTTTAACCAAAAAATTTATTATTTACAAAATATATATATATATATATATATATATATATATATATATATATATATATATATATATATATATATATATATATATATATATATATATAGAGTAGCCTTATATATATATATATATATATATATATATATATATATATATATATATATATATATATATATATATATATATATATATATATATATATATATATATATATATATATATATATATATATATATATATATATATATATATATATATATATATATATATATATATATATATATATATATTGTTACGTTTTTCCAAATTAACTTCGAATTGGCCTAACTCACAATTCGATAAACGCAATTCCCAAATCTCTTCAGAGTTCGATCACTGTTTAGTAAGCACAAACACCAGGTTTTATTAAGTATTCAACAACTTAATTGTTCTACAGCAATAGGAAAACAATACAGCAAACAATATTCTTAACTAGAATATTCTTTCAAGAGCTTCAGAATCTCCAACGGTTGATTGTAGAAATTTCCAGTAATATAACGTTTAAAATAATACACAAATTATTTCTACTTAATAACACTTTAAACTTTATTAACAAAAACTAATTTTGAATATCACTTTTACAATTTTCACTTCACCATCGCAGGTTTAAAATAAAACTAATTCTTAATCTACAACAGACAATTTCTTATATACTGTTGTGCTTAATTTCTAGAAAATTCTAGGTCACTTTTTAGAAATCTTGAGAAAATAGTAGAATATTCGATTATTTTATGTTACGTTCATTTAATTCATAAAATCGTTTATTTATGTTGACCTTAATTCTAAGAATATATACAACAACAACAACACTATTCATTTCATTCATTTGTTGTTGCGTTTTGGTGTGATTTGATTTTCTTGGAAGTGACCGTAATCGTCTAGATTTTTCTGTAATCGTAGCAATATATATATATAAAAACGATATGAGGTATAACGAAAACGACCGGCACTTTCATGGTTGCATTTGTTGAGCAAGATCCAAAAAAATTTTCTGTACATGTGTGATCTATTAATATCTTAGACAGATTGATTCGTGAATCAGCAAAATCCGACACGTGGTTAAGAAACCAGAAGCTTTTTACTAAAAAAACTTGAATTTTTAAAACCGTTATGGGATGTTAATATTTTAAAAAATTAACAAATTTAGAATCTTTGAAATCTGTTTTATCAACTTACTCTAAAAATAGACCTCTGCAGTTAGAGGTTCTTGAGTGAGCAAAAAAGTTTGCCAAAAAAAATTTTTTTTTTAGATCCAATAAAAAAGTTTGCCAAAAATAATTTTTTTTTTAGATCAAAAGAACAGATCAAAAAACCATTTTTAAAAATGTGTGTTTTATTAATATCTTGGACAAGTTCGTAAATCAGCAAAATCCGACACATGGTTAAGAAGCTTTATACTAGAAAAAAAGTTGGTATTTTAAATCTGTTATAACGGCCGTTTGGATACTATTATTTTTAAAAACTTCATAAATATAGAATTTGTGAACACATTTTAATCCGTTTCTTGTATATATAAACCTCTGCAGTTAGAGGTTTTTGACTTGTCGGCTTTAACAAAAAAGTTTGCCACCATCCCCAACAACAACAATTTGCAAAAATCTTCTAACAACAATGAAAGAAATATAAAAAGATTTGAATAGACGAAATTAATTTTTTTTTTCTAAGAAATAAACTTTTTTGATATTTTGCAGTAATTGCATGACATATGATATAGGTTCTTTATACAGTGTTATACATTGTCAGTTTTGTCACACATGTGTTCTGTGGTAGTTTGATATTTCTTTGTTGCAAAATTGCATAGATGTAGTTTTGCTTGTATGTAGCTAATTTTCTTTTTAAAATTTGTTCGATATCTGTTTGTAGTTAATTTGTTTTGTTTAAACTAATATGATACATCAGATTCTACTTGAACACAAAACCGTCTGATCTCGAAATCTACCTATTTCTAGCGGACATACTGCCGCTAGGCTTTTTTTATTCTGAAAATGTTTTTAAAATAAATCGGTTTAGTCCTGTGATTATAATTTAGGTGTATCTACAAATATTTTAGCAATAAATGCAACTAAAGAAGTTATAGCAAGTAATATCAAGAATTTTGGCGCTTTGGATTATGGGGTACTTATAGTATTTGTACTGTAGCAAAAACAGGCGGGACTGAAGATATCAGTCAGCGTATTAACAAAGCCAGAAATACGTTCAATATGCTTCACAAGATCTGGAATGCATCCATCCTGTCAAGAAAGACAAAGCTACGAATGTTCAATGCATGTGTCAAGTCAGTACTGCTGTATGGGTGTGAAACGTTGGAACAAACAAGAAAGATCACAAATAAACTACAGGTGTTTGTGAACAGAAGACTGATCAAATGCTTCTGGCCAAACACCATCAGTAACCAGGAGCTTCTACGGCAGACAGAGCAGCTAGACATTGAGACAAAACAGATAAAACAAAGAAAATGGAGATGGATAGGTCATACACTGAGAAAATCAGTCGAAGATATAACAAGGATGTCCCTAGAGTGGAATCCACAAGGTAAAAGGAGAGTTGGAAGACCACCCATGACATGGAAGAAAACGGTGCTAGCTGAAGCAAAACAAATTGGCAAGACATGGGGTGAACTGAAAGCGATTGCCCCCAACAGAGTTAAATGGTCCAGTCTAGTAGACGCCCTATGCTCCTAAATGGAGATAAAGGAAAAAAAAAAAAAAAAAAATAGTATTATTACTTGTTTCTATTGGTATTGGATTTTTTTCGGTTTTATAAATAAAGCATTGAAAACAACAGAAGAATACTTATTAGGCGATTAAAATCAATTCCAGTCGGATTATCAATAATTTCAAGGTATTGTGTTAATTTTGAAAAAATTGTTACAATAAGGTTTTGTGTTATTTAATAATTTTAAGCGAAATCGTTAAAGGACCGTTTTAAACACATTTACGAAAACAATATAATACGTCAGCGTGATATCTTAAACAAAGAGTTTATTTTCCAAAATTTTAATTATTTTTCAATTTGTGGAACTCTGGCTAAATAACCTATGGCATATCGTCACTGTTATGCCAGAGTCACGAATGTGCAAAATTGTAGTTTTGAGATAATTGCATTGTTAAGTTTGCAAACGCTACTAAAATTCAGTTTTTTTTGTTGTTTTTTATTATTCCAGCAAATTTTTTATTCAAAATGTATACTGTGTAATATTTGCTGCGTTCCCACTCTTCAAAAATTATAATTCGGCTTTTAACGCACTTTCGTGCCGTTGGCAAAGAAACTAATAATCAATAGTGCACATTCGCTCAGGCAACTATTTCACGAATGATTAAAACACAATCCTCAAGAACGAGCCAAAGACACGAATGTGGTGTTACATTAGGGTCTTTGGCATTTATAAAAAATTATATTCACACTTTGGTGATTTTAAAAGTTCATGTTTGACCATGAAGCACTTTACATATCATATTCGTGTTTCTGGCACTAAACTTCACGACAAAAGTAAGCCATATTATCATATTAGGGAAAAACTTGAAATTTTGCACATTCGTGACTCTAGCATAACAGTGACGATATATAATAAATGCATATTTACACAATAGCTTTTGTTGAAAATAAAACTATTAAAATCGGATTAAGCGTGCATCGGATTAAGCGTGTATCACAAAATGGAATATTAATTATGGTAATAAAAAGGAAATGTGATTATAATAAACCGAAATTAATTGAATTGAACTTTAAGATTATATTGTTTTAAAAACTCCTATACCAACAGAAGCTTTTAAAACAATATAACCTTAATGTTTATTTCAATTAATTTTTGTTTATTATAATCAAATTTGATTTTTGATGGTATCATTGTTGCGGGACAGAGTTCATGCAAAGTTCAAATAAATATATACCTAATATTCAGTGGAAACAATGTGTTAAAAAAATATGATTTGTCTGTCAGTCAACATGACATGACAAAAAACAGTTGTGATGTCATGAAAACTGTTAACGAAGGTTTTGACGAAAATCCTCTGGTTGTACTGAAATCTAATATTTTAAACATGTTTTTAACTTTAATTTTATGTCATATATCAAGTTCTACAAATATTTCAACACAAAATATCAACGAAAATATTAAAATAATAATGCTGAACATCATAAAACTATATATTTAGTTTATTTACACAATTATTATTAAAAAGAATATTGATTTGAATCACATATGTTAAATTTGCACTTATAATAATGAATTTCAAAACGAAGATTATTTAAATTTTAAGCTATTGACAAAACAATTTTTCTAATGTATAAAACATAATCAAACATAAGCAATAATGGCATATAAATGTTTTTTGCAAACACGAAAAACAAAAAACTGAAAACAAAACAGTTTTCTATTAATTTTTATGAAAAACAACTCCTGCTAAATTTTAAAATTTGAAAAACGTATTAGGTTTGAATGTTCGCCACAACACTCTCCCCATAGTATCATAGAAGATGAGATGAAATATAGTTTATTGTGCTACAGCACGAAGGAAGCGAGTTGGGGTACGAGTGGTTCTGCCTACTCGCGTATTTGTGGATGCAGGATGGAATAACTGTTGTTGGGAAATGAGATTAAATCTAACCCTTGTAGTTGGTACGGTTGCCTTTGCGTCGCGTTGCCTTGTTTCTACAGAGGTAGAAGAAAAAGACTGGAATGTGTCCGAAGGAGTAGAATGGATATTATCTGTAGAAGATGAAGTTTCGTCTGCGCGAGGGAGATTAGTACTCAAAGTGGGCGAGTTTTGAGTTAAATCATCTTCAGATTGTTTCCTATAGAAAGGTTTTAATCTGTCGATGGAAACTCAAATGTGTTGAACTTTACGGTCAATAATGAAAGTTTTACCATCGCGGCTGATGAGTTGAAAAGAACATTTGTATGGAGCTTGGAGTGCTTTACGTACTAAATCCGTACGTAAGAAAACATACGAACAAGACTCACAATTTTTTGGTGAATTAGAATTTTGACTAAAAAATTTCGGGTGAGACATATGTTTTTACAATAGACGAGCTCAGCCAATGAAGATTGGAAGTTTTTACGAAAATTGGTTCGTAATTCAAGTAGTATTGAGTGCAATATTCGTGTCTAGCCCGTTATTTCGTCATCCGTTCACTGATTTTAGGTTTCGGTGCCAACGTTCGACGAGACCGTTACATTTAGGATTGTAAATTGTAGTGCGTTTCCATTCGAAAACGATAAGTTTAGACAACTCATTGAAGAGATTCCAGTGGAATTGGGAGCCCCGATCAGTGATGATTACTGCAGGTACTCCGAAGCGAACAATCCAATCGAAGTAAAGACCTGAAGCAAAGAGGGTAGCAAACATTTGAAATTCGATGTAATCGTTTGTATTTCGGGTCTGTTATTTTCTTCCTGATTTTCAAATTTAACAAAGTTTTTTTTACCGGGGTAGGGTGTAGGGATGGAAAAGTCGATTCCGATTCTACTCGAGAATCGACTTTTCTGTTAAAATAATCGATTATAAAGAATCGAGTTTTAATTTTCAAAGTCGATCAAGAATCGATTCTTAGTATTCGACTTTTAATTTATTTATACATTTAGTACTATAGTCATACACCGTAATTTAGTCGTATTCGATTTTTTATTTATTTACAAATTTAGTACTATAGTCTAGTCATACACAGTTGACACTAATTTAGTCAATCATAAGTGGTGGTGACGTGGTGTTACTGTTAGACACAGTAATATTTATAACCTTATATTTAATATTAAACTAATTTCTTTCTAAAATATTAATAATAATATTTATACACGATTACACGAAATGGCACCGAGTGCTGTGTGGATTTATTATAAAAAAGTGAATAACGGTTCCAAGGTTAAATGTCATGAATGTGGTGCACACTTTAAATTTAACAATAGTAGCAACAACAATACCATGTGAGCGTTTATTTTCACATACTGGTCTGATTGCAAATCAGATTCAAAGTAGACTAGCGCCTGATCATTTGAATATGCTACTATTCTTAAGATCAGTTGCAGAAAATTTGTGGTTTTCATAAAATGATTGTTTAAAATTTTTTTCAGTTTATTTTGAATAAATATATGAAATAATATATGAAATATAAATTTGAATTTAATTCTATTAAAGCTACTTTTTCTAACATAGGAATCGATTAAAATCGAAAGAATCGACTTTTTCAGTCGGAGAATCGATTCTTGGAATCGAAATTTATAAAATAAAAGTTGGAATCGAGAATCGACTTTTCTATAAATCTTTCCATCCCTAGTAGGGTGTAGGCTTAAGGTTAAGCCCAACCCAAATTTTGATAATTTTTTGACATATTTTCGGTACAGTTATCGAGTTTCCATGTTGGTTTTAAAGTTGTAACGACGGACTATTTCGAGTTTTACTCTTAAATAATAACTTTCATATTAAAATAAATCCGCTAATAGTTTGCTAATTTATTTCGGTTCCGGTCTTTAAGTTCAAAGAAACATAAAAGCATTTATGTGTGCTACAAGTTAGTCAATAATATTTCAACATTTTTTTTAGTTAATTGCTTTGGTGCGTCACTCAATACCAATTAATAATGCTTGTTTTGTGTCTACATAGACATTTTTGTTATGTAAAGCTTAGTCATAAGGTTATATGTAGACAAAATACAGATGTGGATTTATAAATAATAAGAACGGTTGTCTGTATTTGGAGGGGAATAAATTTTTCGTTTGAATAAATTTTTATTGAGATGATACATGGAAATGGAAATTTGGATTGGACCGTTTTAAATTGTGTATGATGAAAAACATGAGAATAGGAAGCAAGTGATGGAGAATCTTACTACATATATATACTCGTCATTTTGTCTGATCAAGGAGAATATATAAATTATAATCAAAAGGTAGATTATTATCAGAGTGACCGTGCCACAAGTGTTTTGATATAATATAGTATACAACTGCTCAAAATAATTTTTTTAACTTCCCGATATGGGAAGTTATTGTTTTTGGGTCGATTTTCGAAATCGGAATTTTTATGATATCTTTACGTTTCATGACCTCCTGAAGCTGTTTAGACTATTTTTAGCTGGCAGTCTGTATGTGTGTGTGTGTATGTGTGTGTGTATATCGCTGAGTGGAGAATTATTGCCCAACGCTTTCCCAACAACGGATGGGTCGATTTTAACGAAAATGGTCGCAATCGATGTATCTTGTCGTAACTTAGAGCCCAGTCCTTTTTTAGCGAAATTAATTCATTTGTTTTTTAGTGGTTTCCAAAAAACTGAAAATCATCTCTTGCGATTATCATGAGATTAAATAATGCTATCAAGGTCATAAAGCTTCCATATTGTTTGTCATCATATCAGACATTTATAATGAGGTTTTTATAAACAATTGCTAATTTAGTTTTTGAGATTTTTAACAAAATGTGAAAAAACTACGTGTTATTTTCTTTATGCAAACGCATGATATCTGGATGAAACTTTGGTATGTAAATGAGCTGCAAATGCATCCGGGTTTACTTGAATATCAAAAACCTGAGTTTTTTTTCTAAATTTAACAATAAGGTCAGGGGTTCGAGAGTAGATTGGTCAACTGTTTATTAACTTCCCGATATAAGAAGTTATTGTTTTTGGGTCGATTTTCAAAATCGAAATTTTTATAATATCTTTACGTTTCAAGACCTCCTGAAGCTGATTAGGCTATTTTTAGCAGTATGTGTGTGTGTGTGTGTGGGTATGTGCGTGTGTATCGTCGTATGTGGACAAAAATTTGTTTAACGCTTTCTCAACAACGGATGATCCGATTTCAACTTTAATGATCACAATCGATATATCCTGGCGTAACTTACAGCCCAGTCCTTTTCTAATGAAATCAGTTCATTAATTTTTTAGTGGTTTCCAAAAAACAAAATCATCTCTTGCAAATATTAAGAGAATAAATAATGCTATCAAGACCATTCACCTCCCATTTTGTTTGTCATCATGTCAGACATTTATGACATTTGTTTAAACAATTGCTATCTTACTTTTTGGGTTTTTTAAGAAAATTTGAAAAAAAGTGTTATTTTCATTACGCAAACGCATGAAAACTTGATGAAACTTTTGATTTAAAATGAGCTACAAACAAGTCCGGGCTTATTTGAATATGGAAAATATGCTATTTTCAAAATTTGGCAAAGGAGTCGGGAGGACGTCTGTGGTTCGTTGAACAACTGTTTTTTTTAGACTTCAATAACACTCAGTCCTGACGTTTAATTTTGTTGAAACTTAGAGCATAAGGTTTTTGTAATGTTTATGATAGTTTTGCAACTTGTCACTTTCGGTTAAAAATTTTATCTTATTCTTTTATATATCACAACAACAGCCAGAGTTATTAAGTGTTTTTGCCGAATATTTGATAAAACTTTTTAGTTAACATGAGATAGAACAAATTTGCTTTTGAGGTGTCTTGCATATAATGGTCGCCGTTCATCAAACAAATGCTGACCTTTTATCTTACCATAAGGTTGGGTTGTTGTGTTGGAGATCATTTTTGATATTGATGATTTTAATGATATCTTCACATTTCAATACCTTCTGAATCGGTCTAGAAAATTTATTTTAGTTTTCAGTTTGAGTGTTAGTATGTTATTAAATTTAAATATGATTACACACTGCACGTACACATTCAAATTCTATTTAAAAAATCAATACAATTGATGTGTCGTATAATAAATAAATCTTAACTTTGCGTATTTAAGGCTTTAAAAACCCTCATTGAGCTAATAATCACTTTTTTCGGCAAACGGCTGTAAAGTTTAACTTTACTGCCGCTAGGGAGTTAGCTAAAGTCTTACTTTTTAGCCTGACAGCAAAAGTAACGTCTAGCGACAGTAAAAGTAACGCCATTTTTATTTTATATTACGGAGGCTGTAAAGTAGCATTTGTTATTTGTTAGTTTGTTATTTTTTCATACTTATTGTTTAACCATGACAACAAAATAACAACTATTTCAATTTTATTATGAAATTTTGAAAAGGCTGCTTTGATAAAAAAATTTTATTCATACAAATTTAAATGTTTTTTTCTCTTTTTTGGAAGTAATTATGACGACAAAAATTCATATTTATAAAAAGTTTGATGTATTAATTTCATATTTATAAAAAATTTAAACGTTTGCCGAAAAAATAGTGTATTTAATTCGGAGCTAAAGTGACTTTTTGTGTTTCGTCTATAATTGTCGGCCTCCCTGCGGTCGGCTGTCAAACTATAGACTCAACACAAAAAGTATCACTATAGCTCCTAATTAAATAATGTACTTTTTGTTGACTTTTTTTTTCAAATTTGTTTTAATATTTATTTTGTAATTTTTCGTTTTTTATTTGTATTTATTGCAGTTAAATTATATTGTACAATTTTTTTATGTTTGGTACTTAGTATACTTTATCCAATAACTGGTTAGTTTTTAATCTTACGAGGAGTTCTTGGCGTGGCCCCTATGGTCACACCCCCATCCCACTAGTTATTTTTGAATTTAGTTAAGTTGTTGTGGCGTGATATTAAGGTCTGTGTATTATTCTTTTACCTGATAACAATTTTATTTTAAGGAAAAAAAAGAAAATAACATGAAAAATTCGATGTTACTGCACTTTTTCCGAGTGTACCAATCGGGCTAACCCTACAGTACTTAGAAGACCATTTGCTGAAGAATAAAGTTCCAGTAACAAAGATCAAAGCATACATCAAAATAGCCACCACATGTATGGAACAAAATTATTTTGAATTTCGAAACAAATTCTACAAACAAACGAATGGAACATCTATGGGCAGTAAATTAGCACCGTTTCTTAGCAATATTTTTATGAGCCGGCTGGAAGATAATCTTCGAACTTCATCACCACTATTCCCTAAAGTATGGCACAGGTATGTCGATGACATTTTTGCCATTGTAGACAAGAAACACATCCAAGAACTCTTCGATATCATCAACAATCAACACCCGGATATAAAGTTCACAATAGAAACAGAGGAGAATGGTATTTTGAATTTTCTAGATATCCAAATAATTAAAACCTCCACACATCATTTGAAATTTGGCATATACAGAAAGCCAACAAACACCAACCGATTTATCACTGCAGATTCTTTCCACCACATAACACATAAGAAAGCAGCCTTTCATTCAATGGCACACCGTTTATTTACAATCCCTATGGAAAAACTGGAATTTGATGAAGAGGTAAAATATATCAGAAAAACAGCTGTCGATAATGGTTATTCCGTAAATTTCGCCAACAACATAATTCAGAAACACCATAAAAAACATATTGTTAAACAGCAAACCGGTCTCATTCCTTTAAAAGAAAAACTACCAAGCAATAGAATAAGCGTACCATATGTTCCCAACATAACCAACAAACTAGAGAAAATATTCCAAAAACATAATATAGATATAGTAACACGTCCAACAAGAACTTTAAAAAGTCAAATTAATAACTTTAAGGATCAGGAACCACAGTCAAAAAAATCTGGAGTTTATAGAATAAACTGTTTGGATTGCGAACAGATATATGTCGGCCAAACAAGCAGGAATTTCGAAACCAGATTTAAAGAGCACAACATGGCTACTTTTGGGAAGCATGTCAATAAATCAAGTGTAGCGGAACATATGGATAATAACAATCATAAAATTGATACTAACAACTCCAAGCTTATAAGAACTGTTAGACAAGACTGGAAGTTGGATGCCTTAGAGTAATATCACATCGCACAAAATTACCATCTTATGAACTCAGATGAAGCCAAAATTTGTTCACCACCGCTATTCAACATAACAAACCACCATAAATCATAATAATATAAGATCCCTAGTGTTTTTTTTTTTGTAATTTCTTAACCATATCCTTGTTTAAATAATTTTTTAATTTTTTGTAATTTTTTTGTTTTCCCTCCTCTTTACAACTAATTGTTTTATTACTTTATTACTGAAATAATTAGGTTTTTCCTTAAATTTGTACCCTTTAATTTATTTCATTTTTAGTTTTTTATTTCGTAAATTTTTATCAATAACGCCTTGCAACAATTATTGTAAATCACTATAAATAAGATCATTTTTGTAGATTAATGTTAATTGCATATCAATACCAGTTGATGATCTCACAGAGATTGAAACTATAGTAAAATTTTCGTGTGAATAATATAAGGTGTATGCAGAAAAAACAAACATTTTGATACAATGACAAATGGTTGAAAATAATAATAATAAGAAAATACTGAAATAGCAGCTTTTGTTCTTCTATATTTTGTTTACAGAAAATGAAGCTATGCAAAAATAATGATGGAAAAAACATATTCTATGATTTTTAGCACTATCTGTCATATAAATAATTAATTTTCTTATTAATATCGCAACGATATAAATTTGAACGAAACGGCTAAAAGACAATTAGAGCAATAATTTTGAAAAACTACATTATCAAAAAATTTAAATGCCGTAAATGGAATTTTTATGAATAAAAAGGAATAATTTTTATGTTCTATAAAAAAAAATAAACCAAAACAATAAAAATTAAATATAGGGTTCGCGTTGAGCTCCGAACCCTTCACACAACCCCCTACATCGGCAATGACAACGAAATTTCGTACTGAGTTTCTTAAAGTTCATTTTATTAAATCGGTATAAATTATTAAATGTTTGAAAATGTATATTATAACACAAACTGTTTTTTGTCCCAAAAATACCAAATGTTTTCAACCTACATTGTTTTAAAAATTGTTAAAAAATCTATATTTTTCTATGCTGTTATGTTCGCTGTACTATAGAACAATTTTCTGGTTCTGGTCCTGCCATAATAGCGCTAGTATTTTACGAAATGTTGTGTCAAAAAGTGAGGAAATAGACCTTTAATTATGTACTTTCATCAATTTGTTTCCTCTTTTCTTTTTTAATAAACTTATTATAAAAACCATCTACCAACTTTACTATTTAATGTAAAAATTATTCCTTTAAAAAAAGGTTATTATTCCTTTAAAAAAATTCGATCTATATTTCATAATAAATATTACATATCTTGTGACTAATTCAAAATAAAAAAGGTTTTATTAATAAAACATCAACAAAAATTTTAAATATATGTATTATGTACCTTAATTAAAATAAAAAAATAAAATCCCCTGAATGCATTCTATAATGATTGCATTCATAACTAAACAAAATGACGTCACACGATCTTTTATGATAAAGCTGTTATATTGCAAGAGAAATACAGACTCAAATAGTAGTTTTTGTTTTTCCTTAATTAAGTTCACAGGAATGAAATTATGGCAAATAATTATCGGAAACCACTATTATATGATTTTGAGCACTGCCTGTCAAAAAACTATTTAATTTTCTTGTTAATATCGAAATTATATAATAATTTGAACGAAACGGGAAATGACAGTGCAATAAAATGCTATGAAAACTGCATTATCGATCAAATTGCACTATCGTAAACCGAAATGTATGTATGAATAAAATAAAAGTGTGTAAAAAAACAATAATTTTAATGTTATTTATAGTAGTTGTTGTTATTCTTAATATCGAAATGTAAGTATCGAAATGATTTTAATGATTTTAACTTGAACAAATTATGGCAAAAGACAACTTAACTTTTTAACTAACTTTAAAGAACTACTTTATCGATAATTCTAAGTATCCAAAAACAAAATTTTATATAAGTTTTATTTATATATGAATTATTTATTTAATTGAATTCATTCATGAATAATAAAATAAAAACGCACAATAATTTTAAAGTTATTTAAAGAAAATAATGAATTTATGAATAAAAAAAAACAATTTTAATGTTATTTAAAATAAAAATTTAAAAACTGCATTATCGTAAAACGACGATGTATGTATGAATATGAATAAAATAAAAGTGTGTAAAAAAACAATAATTTTAATGTTATTTAAAAAAAAAATAAAAAAAAATTCGCAATATTCAGGTTTCGAACTTTCAATCTATAGATCATCAGTCGAGCGCGCTACCAATATACCAATTTGAACTATATTTGAACTACAGACTAAAGGATAGATAAGGTATCCGTTACGCTCGTATAGAAGGATAGACTTACGGCTATTATATTATTGAATAGCGTTTTTATTTGCTATTTTTGAGTATGGTTTGTTGCGTGACATACTATGTAGTTGTTAAGGGAAAAAACTAAAAGACTGGCAGTTGAAGAAATGTAAAGGACATTTATTTAATAAAAGGTAAACGAGAACCTGTATAAAAATAATATATGGAGCAGCATAAATTGGGAATCAGCTCATTTAAATTATTTCAATATTTGTGTGTAGTGGATTTATTTCAATGAAGAACATATGCTTTGTCTATTGCGATGATTTTAAGGAGTATGTGAAATTGAATACCTCGGAAGCAATTTGGCATTATATTGCATTAAGTTCTACAAAACGTCAATGGATGACGATACCGATTTTTGTCGATATGGGTATTTGCAATTTTTTTATGTAGTTCGTGTCAGCTGCAATCAACACTTGTTCCTCAGGACTGGTTTTGGTAAAAAAATTGAAGAAAACAAGATATTTCCCAAGTCAGAATTCCGTTTATTTGTATAAAAGTTCAATTCTCTACAAAGTTTAAAGTTTTTCGCATATATCATTTTCTTTATTAAATCTTCGTCGGAATGTCGACATCCAACTGCTTGTCAGAAACTTTACATTCGTAATCTCAAAATTCAAGTAGCACAATTTTGATAATATTTATTATTTAAACCCATTAAAATTCGATAAAAAAAAATGGTTATAAAACCCTGCATCCGTATTTTTTTTTTGTAATTTGATTTGTTCTACGGAACAACATTACTTTGCATCAAGATTTCAGTATAATTTAGTTTTTTTTCTGAGAATGTTTTTAAAGTAAATCGGTCCTTACTTTATAGTCCTGTGATAAAAATTTAAGTGTATACAAATATTTTTTGAACAATGGATGCAGCTAAAGCTAAAGTCTTAGCAAGTAATGTAAAAAACTTTGGCGTTTGGGATTATGGGGTTTTGATTGTATTATTACTTGTTTCTATTGGTATTGGATTTTTTTTCGGTTTTATAAGTAAAGGATTGAAAACAACAGAAGAATACTTACTAGGTGGTCGACGATTAAAACCAATTCCAGTCGGAATATCAATAGTTTCAAGGTATTTAGTTAATTTTGGAGGACTTGCTTCTACTACAATTAAGCTTTTATGGTTTTCTTTTCAGTCAGTTAACTGCCATTTTATTATTAGCAGTACCAGCTGATATGTATAATTTTGGAACACAATTTTCTATGATTGGATTTGCTATAATAATTCCAGTGTTAATTATAAATTATATTTATATTCCTGTCTTTTATAACACTCAAATTTCAAATTGTTATGAGGTATGTCAACAATCTCGTCGTTAAAAATATTTTTATTATTTAATTATTTTAATCGAAATTATTGATTTATTGTTTTAAAAAAATTTTTAAACAAGGTGTTTATTTCCAAAAATTATAATTATTTTTCAATTTGTGTAACTTTGCTAAATAAATCTCCGTTTCAGATTTAAATTCGAAACTATTTATTTGGCAGATGCAATCAATGGTTTTGTTTCGATTCTGTTTCAGTACTACCTAGCCCAAAAATACTGTGTTATTATAATTTCTTCTTTTTCCATGTCCATCATAAAAATAGTAGTCAAAATATTGCCTGCTGTTTCAGTTTTGTGTGTTGTGAACATTAGTAGAAGTCGCCTATTTATTAATAATAATCATATGTGAACACAATCAAATAGCTTTTGTTGAATATAAGACCATTAAAATTGGATTAGGTTAAGTGATCACAAAACGGAATATTAATTAAGGTAATCCTATAAACAAGTTTTTTAAAACAATATAATCTTAAAGTTTGTTTTATTTAACTTTGGTTTACTATAATCAAATTGGAGGATAGATTTTAAAATTCAGTATCAAATATTGAATAAAAGATCTTAATTAAAAAGAATAATTAGAGTTTTTGAGTAAAGCAAGTGCTCTTGTTTATCAACTCATATTAAATATAACAAGATGCTATTTAATATAATATTGTTTTTTTTTATTTTAATTGTAAAATCCAAATTCACTCAAAATATTTTTAATAAATCAATTTTATTTTAAATAATCTATACTACATGTTTCGAAATTTAAAATTTCATCGACAGGTATTTTCGTACAATTGAACAATTGAACGAAATATTATGTTTCACTCAAGTCGCTCCGGAGAAAGTTTTATTTTAACTAGTTAATATAAATATCAGGGTTGCTAATATACACATATAAAACGTTTTATACGTTACACGTATAAAACTTAGCGTATAAAACGTATGTAACGTATAAAACGTATAAAATGTTTTTGTTTTTGAAATTTATTCATAAAAAATTAAAAATACTTGTTACTTCAGATATTAATTATATTTTTAATATTTGTACTTAGTAAAAACATAATTAGGATTAAGGTAGTTAAAAATTATAAAAAACCATTTGGAATTTTTTTTTTCTTATTCTTTCGAATAGGTCCTTTGATACCTCTTTATTAAAATAATAAAAAAAACAATTAATTCAATTCAATTCAATTATTTAAACTAAAATATTAAATTATGAACTAAAAAATAATATAATTAATTCTGATTTGATGAACTTGGGGTTTTTTCGTTCAATTTAAGTGATTAGTATGTACTGTTTCCTGGAACTTTCTGACTTCTGCAACCAAACGACTTCGGAGAGAGTTAGATAAATGACCAGATAGAAAATACTGTTTCTAGGTGGGCAGTTGACACTTGTAAATTTAGTAATTCATTTGCCAATCCTTGATTTTGGACTGTTATTAATAAGTTCACACATAAGTTGTGACCACCCGTCCTGTATTTTATTGTACAGTCCTGTTTTTTTACCATGTTGTCCTCTGAAATTTTTTTGCAAATACAATACATAACAATGTCCCTTATTTCCTAATTTGATATGCACACGTCTTCTTTTTTGCATAAATTTTACACAAACATCAATTTAAAATTATAATTTTTGTAAATTTCAAGTATTGCAATCTAGAGCCAAATGTCACAATCGTATGCCAACTTTTTTTGCATTGCTTGGCGTTAGGTCATAAATAAAAATTCTAAAAAAGCAAACAAAAATGTTAGTCTGTCTACTGACCGGCCCACTAGCCTAGGTGTTTACGAGTAGAAACATTGAATTTGGAGAAATCTTGATGGTCGGGATTGGTATGTGAGACTAAAATCTAGATTATTGCATTATAAGTTTGTCAAAAAAATGTTGTCAAGTGTGTCAAAAGATAGATTTTTATTTATTTTTTAACCCAATTTTTTGGAAAAAAACAAAATTAGTTTTTGTTTGAAATGAAATTTTATTATTATTATTGAGCATTATGGCATTATAAGTTTGTGAAAAAAATGTTGTCAAGTGTGTCAAAAGAAAGATTTTTATTTATTTTTTTACCCAATTTTTTGGAAAATAGTAAAATTAATTATCTGTTTGAAATGAAATTTTATTATTATTATTGAGAATTAAGGATTTATAAATTTGTCAAAAACATAATGTCAATTGTGTCAAAAAACAATTTCGTTTATTTTTTTAGCCAATTTTTTGGAAAAAAATGTAGCTGTTTTTATGACGTAAATGTAATTGAAAAGAAATTGGACATGGACATTTTTGAATTTGTTTAAGTTTTTAAAATATTTTTGGAATTTTGAAAAAAGTTTGTATTTTTGATTTTGTAATAATTTTTGCAATATTTTTAGAATATTAGAAAAATTTTGAATATTTAAGAATTTTTGGAATATTATTGGAATTTAGAAAAAGTTTAAATATTTGATTTTATTCTAATTTTTGGAACATTTTCGGAATTTTGAAAAAAGTTTCAATTTTTGATTTTGTTATAATTTTTGCAATATTTTTAGAATTTTTGAAAAAATTTTAATCTTTGATTTTGTAATAATTTTTGGAATATTTTTGGAATTTTGAAAAAAGTTTGAATTTTATTTAATTTTTACAATATTTTTGGAATTTCGAAGGAAATATGAATTTGTGATTTTGTGATATTTTTTCGAAACGCTAAATGAAGAGGTTTTTGAGTAGTTTGCTGAGTGTATCATCTTTTCAATAATTTATGTTAATTTACGATCTGTTATAATTTTCCGGCAACGTATTGATGTTTTCTGTTAGTTTTGTAATAAACTTCTAAACAGAGATAAAAAAATACATGTACTTTAACAAAGAGTTATCTTTGATATACACCGCTGCCCAAAACTAAAATCCATGTCCTCATAAAAGTTTTTTGCCGAAAACTATATCAAAATCCTTAACCCAGACCGAATTCTTGATATCTCAGAGCTTGAGATTTCAGCCCCTCCATATTTAAATCTTTTATAATGTAAATATATTTTAATTTAGTTTATTGTTTTTGTTCCAAACTTGGGCATCAAATTTTTGGTCAATTTTCTTTTTGTGAGTTATTTAAAAAAACATTTTTTGTCTTTTATACAACTATATTTCGCCAATCTTTTGTTGGCATCTTCAGGTTTAAATAAATATTTTTTTTAGAAATCTACAAAGTAAATATGAAAACTTTATGAGTAGTTTTTTGCACTATTTTAAGATTTTTGAAATAAAAATTGCTTACATGAGTTCTATTTTTCGGATGATTGTAATACTATGATTATACTAACTACAATAAAAGTCCGATTATCCGACATTCAATTAACCGAATATTCAGATAACCAGAATTTAAAATTTTTGAAGTTTTTCCCTTGCTCAATAAAAATGTTGTTTTTGTTTGGAAATTCATAGGAAATATATTTTGCTTTAACTTTTGAATTATTTAAAATTGTAAAATATTCTAATCATTTGCTTCATTTACTTATTTTTGTATTTGTATAAAATATTATTTGCAATCAATGTTATAAACAATTTGAAATAAATATACAAAAACAAGTTTCTAGTATTATATTTGAAAATATATTGTCAAGAATCCTAACAAATTATTTGTATTAAGTATTGCAGAAAATCGTCCTAAAATATCATTTACATTCAATTAGTCGCATTTTCGATTATCCGGCATGCTTCAATCCCCGAGCATTCCGGATAACTGGACTTTAACTGTACTATACTTTTTATATACACAAAACACATTAAATTGATTTAATAAAATTAAAAGCCTAAAGTAAAATAAGTTAACAAGAATAAAATTTTTTTTAAAATTTTTTACAAAGAAACTACACAGCCAAATTAAAATCACAAAAATTAAAATCACACCAAAAATTAAATTACTGATAATTACTTTTTTTTGATATTTATGTCAATTTTTTGTCTAAATATTATTAGTGGTTTATTTTTTGTAAAATAATTTTTTGTTTATAACATATCCTTGAAGATGGTTTTATAATAAACCGAAACAATTGTCGATACAGAAATAATAAACGATACAGAAATAATAAACCATTGCTCACAATTGGCAACGGAAAAATTTAATTTCATGAAAATCCGATTCCCAGACCATTTTTGCAACATTTTGTTCCATTTTTGTTTTGTCACAGCAAATTTGTTTAAAAATTTTTACTTTTATTTTCTCTATCCTATCATGAAATATTGGCCTATGTCATATTTTGTATGCGATAGGATTTATTGTTTAGCTATCCATTCTTTAACAAAAAATATTAAACAAAAAAGAAGGATTTACGTACATCAAGACCTTTGAACGTATGTTGTTGTAAGACCTTGGTTTTAAAAGGTTTTTATGTGTTGTTGTGACACATATTTTAACTCATACTATCACAACACATTTTATTAAAAAAAAGTATACCTAACCAAAGATGCTTTGGTTGAAAGTATATTTCCCAATTTACACTCATCATGTGTGGCTTCATGATTGAGATATTTTGGGCCGCAAAAAATATATATGGCGACGCAATTAATTTTAAAACACAACAGTTATTGTCTGGCAATGAAATATCATTCAAATCGATTGACACTTTTGTCAATCCTGAGAAATTTGCCCACTTTCATGTTGAATTCTTGAATTTATTGGATTTAAATCCAATGCCACCCCATAATTTCCGGTTGAAGGTTGGTTCACCATTCATTTTGCTTAGAAATTTGAATTTACCAAAGCTATGCAATAGTACGCAATTAACGCCATTTTCTTTCTTTCTTTCTAAGAATTTTGATATAGTTTTCGGCAAAAACTTTTATGATGACATTGTTTTTAGTTTTGGGCAGCGATATATATCAAACATAAAACTCTCTGTTAAAGTACATGTATTTTTTATCTCTGTTTAGAAATGTATTACAAAACTAACACGAAACATCAATACGTTGCCGGAAAATTATAACAGATAATAAATTAACATAATTTAGTGAAAAGATGATATAATCAGCCAACGACCCAAAAACCTCTCCATTTAGCGTTTCAAAAAAATACTACTAAATCAAAATATCATTTTTCTTTCAAAATTCCAAAAATATTGTAAAAATTATAATAAAATCAAATATTTAAACTTTTTTCAAAATTCTTAAAATTTTCCAAAAATTATTACAAAATCGAGGATTCAAATTTTTTTCAAAATTCTAAAAATATTGCAAAAATTATAACAATATCAAAAATTGAAACTTTTTACAAAATTCCAAAAGTTATATGAAATCAAAAATTCAATCTTCTTTAAATTCCAAAAATATTCCGAAAATTCTTACAAAATCAAAATAGAAAATTTTTTCAAAATCCCAAAATTGCAAAAATTCATAAATTCAAATTTCATGTTTAATTACATTTCATGACATACAAATAATTAATTTTATCCACGACTACTAAAGAATATACACTTTCCATGCGTATATCTTTCATTGTAATTGTATTCATTCCTTTCTATATATCAAATTCTTTTTTATTTATTTCATTCCATTTTATTTATTCAAAATAGGGGAACAAATTAAAAACTTGATTTGTTGGTATAGCAATATAAACAGATAAAACAAGAACAATACATATAAAATAAACAAACATGTTTTGTTTTGTTTTATATTTCATAGATTTATTTCAATATGGCGATATAAGCTTTTACAGGAAAACTTGAATGAAATTATTTGAAATATTTGTAGTCGTGGATAAAATAGTATCTTGTATTCGCTTAGGATGAAGGCAATTTTTCACTAGGATGATTCCCTCCACTCGCTACGCTCGTTCCGGGAAACTTCATCCTCGTGAAGAATTGCCTTCATTCTAAGCTCATACAAGAATCTACTATTATTTTTTCCAAAAAATTGGTAAAAAATTAATAAAACATTCTTTTGACTGCATTCTTTTATAATGCAATAATCTAGTTTTTGGTCTCACATACGAATCCCGACTATCAAGATTTCTTTAAATTCAAAATTACTACTCATTATCACTTAAAATTACCGTTTTTTTGCAAATATGCAATTTTCCTTGTTCTGACACACTTGACGATTTTTTTGACATACTTCTGGTACAGTTATCGAACATATCGTCCTTTCGACTCTTTCCATTGAGTATACCTGTTTTTAGAAACAAAGATTTTTGAAATACATCCGGCGGTTTTCTAGAATTCATAGGTTGTAACGGACGGCCGGCCGGCAGACAGACACACATTATTTTTTTGTTATGTATATTGAACAAAAAATTCTTTGTAAAATTACAAGTATTTTATCTCTGTTTAGAAGTTTATTACAAAACTAACACGCAACATGAATTTCTATCTCGATAACAGTAGATCTTAAAAAAAATTTATCACATACATTTCCGACTTAAAATTTTATGTGGAATACGATGATATTTTTTAAATTTCACAATTGAACGAATTTTGAAAAGTTGGCCGCCATATTTGATCCGCCATTTTGTTTAAAAAAAATTTTGTTTTTTAAATTAGATTCGTAATCTGCGAGCCTAACAATCTTATATTCCTTTACCATTTATTGGTGCATAGAAAGAGAAAATACGCTAATACTACGTCTTTTCTCGTTTTCGTCTTGTTTTAGGCCAGTTCCTGGTCGATGCCAATTACAAAACAAAAGTTAATCGTAAGTAGATAAAAGAGAGAAAAAGTTTAAAAACAAAATTGAAAAAAAATCGTGGCATATTTCTTGAAATCCCGATTTTAAAGTTTTAACCCTTAAAATAAGGGACACCAAAAACTACCACCAAAAATTTTTTAAATATTGTTATTGTAATCTATGGTAAAAATTCTAATAAATCATATTTTTTTTTCAGTCGCACCGCACCCATTTTCCTACAAAATTCACAAGTTTGTGGGCGAGACAAAAAATCGAATTTTGTGAGCGTTACTGACGCCACTGAGGGCCGCATTTTATCCGCCATTTTTTCTTTGGTTTATAGCCCTGTATTTATATGGTTTTAATTTTTGAATTTAACATTTAACGTTTCGTTGGCATTATTTCCAACATTTTAAATGACTTTAAATGACTACGTATAAAAAAAAATCATCATACAAAATAAATTTTACATTTTTTAAATAAAATAAATACCTTTCTTCTTATCCTTTTTAAAATAACAAAGAAATTTTTTAAAAAATCGTCAAAACATTTAAAAACATAAAACACAAATCTTAAAAACTTAAAACGAAAAACTAAGCACTATATATGAAGATTTGTCAAATTTTAAAATATCTTTACTGTCAATAAAAACATTTTCTATTAAAAATATCTATAAATATTAACAAAACAATTAGGAAAACGGTACTTCTTTTTTGATACGGTAAAATATAAATTATTAACTAAAAGGAGAAGAAAAAAGATAATTTTTATTGGCCTACATATTAAAGTGTTACTTTATTACTGTGATTTGCGGCCTTAAAGTATCACTTTTCAACTATTTATTTTGTTGTCATAGCTACGTCCAAAAAAGTAAAAAGCATTTGTATTTGTTTAAATTCTATGAAAAATAGAAATTTTTATCAAAGCAACCCTTAAATTTCAAATTTCATTATCCAATTAAAATGGTTGTTATCATTTGTTGTCATAGCTACACAATAATTTGGAAAAGATAACAAATATTATGTCAAAGGTCACTTGTTCCACATATTTTTATTTTAAAATTTATGCAAATTTATAATTTTAATTTAGAATATACATTTTTTTTTTAAATATTTTGCTTGCGGCGAATAAAAAATAGTATATGATGCACGGACGTAAGCTATTTTGGATTTAATGTGGGTGCAAATCTCGGCTACCGCCTCGATTTGCAAACTCCACATACGTCCAAAATCTTAAGCTTTACGTCCTAGCATCATAATGTACTATTTTATTGAAACGTTGATTTTTATATTTAAAAACAAAAATTTTAATACTAAGCACGCAGAAACTACAGTTGAGCACAACTCTCGATGAATAGACTCAATTCGCTTGTCAATGCAAATTAAATTCTCGTTGTCTTTCAAGGAAATTTGATGTTTTGTATTCCTCAGATGTGTAGAGAGAGCACTTTTTATATATCGCGTATTTTTTATATATCCTTTGTTTTATATATAATATATAACTAGCGGGACCCGGCGTGCTTTGCTACGCCTATAAATAAAGTTTGTGTGTATACATTTTGTTGACGTAGTAGCAATAATTTCAAAAAGTAGTAATGAGAAATGATTTTCTATTTTTTTTTTAAATATGAATGTAAAAGGAGCAGCACTCTAGTTGATCAGTAAAATATAAAAAATAGTATTATATATAAAACAAAGGATATATAAAAAATACGCGATCAAATAAGTTTTCAGGTGTGTAAGGTTTTAGGTGAGTCTCTATATAGAACATTATACGCAGTGGCGTACGCAAAGGGGGGTTGCTGGGGGTTCGAACCCCCCCCCCATGTTGCATCAAATCGGCTAAAAAATTATTCTAATATACACTTACTAGGAATTTAAATTTAAATTTACCATAGTAAAAACCTAATTGTCTGCATCAGATCCCTTATTTCATAATAACAGTAGTTATTTTGTGCATGTACATATTATTTAATCTATAAATCAATTTGAATTATAATTCATAACCATATATTTATATTATATTTAAATACCGATTGTGTTAAATGTTAAATGCCGATTTTTTATTTTATTTTTAACCTTTTAAATATAAAAAAAAGTCCGAGCGGCAGGTATATCCGCTAGAAATAGGTAGATTTCGGGATCAGACAGTTATGTGTGCATTTAGAATCGGATTTATCAGATTACTTTATAAAAAATACTAATTAAAAACAGAAGTATTAAACTAACTTTAAAAATAAACATTATTTTATACAGTTTTTGGGCTCTAGGCACTTAACCTGTACCCCGATATGGCCAATTGTCAAACATATTCAGTAAACTGTTTGCCGCAACATACCCAGAAAATATTTTTAGCGTAAGTGAAAAAATGCGACCGTGAAAGTGCCGCTAAATGCCGTTGTACTTCACACAGTTTATTGCAGATAGCTAAAGAACCTTTTGTTGCAGATGTCTGGCTTTTTAAAAAATGATAGAAATGTGTTCAAATAATTAATATTTATAAATTTTGTTTACATATTTTGCCCCAAACGGCCGTTATAACGCTTTGTTTTTGACAGCTTTAAGACTCTAGACTCTTAACCTGTACCCGGATATGGCCAGTTGTCGAACTTATCCAAGAGATTGTTTGCCGCAACACGCTCAGAAAAAACTTTTGCTCTAGGTAGAAAAATGCGACCGTGAGAGTGCCGCTAAATTCCGTTATACCTCATATCGTTATATATATATATATATATATATATATATATATATATATATATATATATATATATATATATATATATATATATATATATATATATATATATATATATATATATATATATATATATATATATATATATATATATATATATATATATATATATATATATATAAAATTTTTTTTTTTTTGTTTTTCCGTCTCCGCCTTACATATATAGTCGTTTGGCATCAAAATTTTTCGAAATTCCGAGATGACGGTCATTGCAATAGGTAGATTTTTATATGAAATCTACCTAATATAAGTAGAAACAGAATAATTCAAAAAAATTATCGAACCAAATTAAATACATTATTCGAACTAACTCCATCAATACAATTTCGGAACAGTTTTATTTAAGTTGGTTTAAACTACTTTTAATAACATATTAAATCCACCAAAGATCAAATGAACTACGTCACAACTACAATTATACCATCACACATAATTTATAACATTATCAAACAATTTTATTTCAAAATCATCTTTTGTTGTTGTGTTTTTTTGTTCTTATTTAATCTTTTTTCAAACGGTTACTTAGTAAAAAAAATAAAAACAAAAGAGATTTTGATAACTTTTCTATGGTATTAAATGGGTTGATATTTTTCTTGTAAGGGTTGCATTATAATGCTTATAAAAATGGAACCTTTTGGGTTAGAAAGCTGAAATTTTTTGAGTCTATAGTTGAAAAGTATGTTTAAAAGCTTAGATGAATTTAAATAACATAAACTGAAACATGATGAAAGCATTGCCTTTTGCGTTTGTTTTCATTTCAACAGCCGTAGGGTCTCAACCGTTAGACTTAAACTATTATTTTTGAAAATTTTGGAAAGATTTATATTTTAATTACGTGAAAAAAAGTTTTCAAATATGAGCTTGGCCATTTCAGCTAGATCAAGGGCAGCAAAGTTTAGCAAATTTTTAAAACAGCTGATTTTTGAGAAACCTGAAACGCCAAAGTGGTCATCTGGATAAAAATGATAGAAATATGTTCAAATATTTAATATTTATAAATTTTATTAAAATATTATGATTCAAACGGAAGTTATAGCGCCCTAGATTATTCGACATTTTAGGCTCTAGCCGCTTAACTGGTACCCGGATATGGCCAGTTCACGAACTTGTCCAAGACATTATTTGCCGGAACACACACAAAAAATTATTTTGGTGTAGGTTGAAAAATGCGACCGTGAGAGTGCCGCCAAATTCCGTTATATCTCATATCGTTATATATATATATATATATATATATATATATATATATATATATATATATATATATATATATATATAATATTTATTTCATTTTGATTTTCCGTCTCCGCTTATCATATATAGTCGTTTGGCACCAAAATTTTTCCGAAATTCCGAGATGAAGCACATACCAATAGGTAGATTTTTATATGAAATCTACCTAAAAAGTTGGTCAAGTGCGAAGAAAATTCGCTCGCCGAGGGTTCCGTGAATCAACAAACTGACAATAATAATTTAAATAAAGTTGTGTTGTAGACTTTTTATATTGCCAGATCATAGCGCCTATGATAAAAAATATTTTATGCGATAAAAATGATTTTTTTCGGCAAACGGCTGTAAAGTTTAACTTTACTGCCGCTAGGAAGTTAGCTTAAGTCTTACTTTTTAGCCTGACAGCAAAAGTAATGTCTAGCGACAGCAAAAGTAATGTCTAGCGACAGCAAAAGTAACGCCATTTTTATTTTATATTACGGAGGCTGTAAAGTAGCATTTGTTATTTGTTAGCTTGTTATTTTTTCAAAAATTACACCACCTTGTAAATGGTTTCAATTGGAAAATATACATTATTAATTCAAATAACAATTCAATAATAATTGACGATAATTTAAAAACTGTGCACCGCAAGATTTAAAAAAAATTTACAATGTTTCTTAAATTAAGTGCTCTTTTCTATGACCACATTTGTTCAGATCAAAAACAATTTTTTTTCACTCTTCCTCAATCTCACCCCCTCAAAATACAGAAAAATAATTATGTGACACTTTGCTATAGTTTTAAGTCAGGGTTTATCAAATTTCCTATCACTGTCTGTTTTTTCAAATTTTTCTGTCAATCAACGTCGAAACGTAGGCAGGAGGGGTACCAACTGTACGCATGGAGGGATCAGTTTTTATTAATTTGTTAATTTTTTTCTATTTTTTGATCCACGGGTGTGACAACCCCGCGTACTCCAGTACCTGTTATTGGCACATGAGTTAACGTGAGATATCACATACCACTGGCAATAGCAGTGAGATATCACTAGCCAAGGTGATATCTTAGGGGTGCTGGCGGATGAACTGTATTCAGTCAACGGTAGCACTCTCAATCTTAGCTAATGAATATTCCTTGATGCTGGAACGCTGTAGCTTGCTCGAAGAAACGAGCTTTCATATAACTATATATCTGAGCTTTAATCATTGAAAAATATACCGCGTCCCATAATCAAGGACTATGCCATTAGCTGGACTATTGGCAAACCAATTTTAGTTTTGTTCCTGCAAATTTTTAAAACAAATTTGCTTTTTATCTCTTATTTTATTTTTATTTTCCCTATCCTATCACGAAATATTGGCCTATGAGGCTATGTCATATTTTATATGTGATAGGATTTATGGTTTAGTTGTCCATTATTTAACAAAAAATATTAAAAAAACAAAAAAAAACAGATTTGCGTCCATTAACATCCTTAGAACGCATGTTGTTGTGGGACCTTGGTCTTAAAAGGTTTTTATGTGTTGTTGTGACACATATTGTAATGCCTACTACACATCACATTTTATTAAAAAAAAAAAAAAACTTTCAGTTGCACTTTTTTGACAATGATTCAAAACCTGTGCACCGTAACATTTAAAAAAAAATTACAATGTTTCTTAAATTAAGTGCTCTTTCATTCGCTCTTTCCACTTGTTAGGGTCGAAAAAGATTTGTTTCACCCTTTTCCAATATATCACCCCTTCAAAATCTCACCCCCTCAGAAAAATAAATTAAGTGACACTTCGCTATAGTTTTCGTTCAGTTCGTTCAGAGTTTATCAAACTTCCTTTTTCTGTGATTTTTTTCAAATTTTTCTGTCAATTAAGCTCGAAACCCAAGGGGTGGGACCAACTTTTTGTTGCACTTGTTTGACAATAATTCAAAAACTGTGCACTGCAAAATTTGAAAAATAATTACAACGTTTCTTGAGTTAAGTGCTCGTTCATATGATATCTCACATGGCTGGGTTTTAAATGGTGTTTTCCCCCTCCTCATTTCCACCCGCTTAATAAATACGATTATGAGTATTTTACACTTCGCTATATTTTTCGTTAAAAAGATACCACTTTTTCTATATTTCCTAAGACTTTTGAAGTTTTTTTATTAAATACGTTCGGAGCTAAGTGGGGAAAGAAAACATGAAAAAACGCTATTATTCAATTTTATTCAAAAAACTGTACAGTAAAAAATTATAAAATACATTTTTAAGGGATACTGAATTCAAGCCCTTACATATGATACCCTACTTGACTCGGTAAAAAAAAGTATTTTTTTAAAGACCTTACATTGCACCCCGTAAAACAAACGGAAACCATTTTTTTTTTAATCTGTCATCTTCAGGGTCATCAGGTTAGTTTTAAACGCATCTTAAATTTCAGGTCCATAGGATTTATAGTTTATGAGATAACCGATTTTAATACAACAGAGTACAGAATACACATCGTAGTCTCAAAAGTAGTGTTCCGTATAAAAACGGAACTCAAATTATTCACTCAAAATAAGGAACAAAAATCGATTCATAGTGCTCATGCGGTTTAATATACGCTTTCTTTACCGGTAGGTTACTAAAAAAGTTGCAAACAATTTTGATCGTTATGTCATTTTATAGTCAGCTAGGGCAGCAAGAATAGCGACAATACATTCGATGAAGGTATAGAAGAAGTGATGCAAAAAAGGAATAGAAGAAGTGATGCCAAAAAAAAATCAAAATTATTTGGAAGTTTTTGTATTAGAATTCATAGGATGTGAATTCATAAGATGAGAAATATTTTTATTTAGCCAACATCCTAAGTCATTTTAAAGTCATTAGTGATTGTTGCAAATCAATGCGAAACTAATATCTTACACACGGTCAATATATTGGCATATATGTTAGATATATAAACAACATTAATGGAATATTAATTTTTGGGCGATTTTGTGAGTAATTATTGCTCAAAGTAATTATTAAAAGTATTATTCCCGATAATAAGTAATTATTGTCGGGATTGAACTCACACTCATCAGAGACATCATAGTTCAGAGCCATCTTAAAGACTCAGCCACAGTGGATGAAACAACAATGTAACATATTTTAATTTTCATGTTCACAATTGGGAAAAGCAAATCGTAGTTTATTTGCAAAACTTTAACATTAAAAACATCGTTTTAAATACAAATACGGCACCATCTATTGGCCAACCCAAATTTATAAGGCGTATATCACACTATCAAATATTTGATGACAATTTTTTTTACTTCTAATCGTTCTATTTTAATTAGCAATACAAATAAGAGTATATTTCAATTTGATATTGATTTTTGTAAATTAACATTGAAGATCAATGAAAAATTTAAAAAAATAAGTAAATAAATGTAAATTCTTGTTTTCTTTAATTTTTACTCTTATTTTTATTCAAACTTTATAAAAATCAAAACCAAAATTTTTTTACAAGTTTTGATACTTTTTAACACTTCTATAATTAATATATAACCTCCACAATAGTTATTTAAGTATTAAGGGCAGTAAGAGTGTTTTACCGATTGAGGATATATGTTTTGAGATCGAGACGAAGTCGAGATCTCTAATATATACGAAATCGGTAATACTCTTAATGCCCAAAATGCTTATTACATTTTTTGCACGATTAATGAAAATTCAATTAAAACTATTTAAATAATAAAATTCATTCACAAAATTCAAGTTTGAATGTGTTAAAGAAAATTTCTTAAAATGTCATTTCAAAATAGTTAGCTTTGCGTTTCATCATAATTCTATAGGTTTTTTTGTTGCAAAACTAAATTCCATCGAATATATTTTCAAAATTAATTGCTTTTAAATCTTTTAAATGCAATATTTTTAAATGAATATTATTTAAATTTGAAGCTAGTGAATAGA
Organism: Diogma glabrata; assembly: GCA_963693315.1. NCBI lineage: Eukaryota > Metazoa > Arthropoda > Insecta > Diptera > Cylindrotomidae > Diogma > Diogma glabrata. Next base: position 82,596,974 of record OY856188.1, read on the forward strand.
CGTACACAATTATTTAACTAATAATCGTTTTTATTCACACCTTGAGGTCTTCCTTACTGGTAAGTAATTACTTACCACCTGCATGATCGGATAGTCATTGATAGTCTAATAATGGCCTTATTCAGATGTTGAAGTTTACTATCAATTGAATAAATTGATTTACGCTGCAATCTGAAAGTTGGCATATGAACCATCCATATTTAACATTTAATTCGCAATTAAAAAATATTTAGGCATTTAATCAAGATAATTACTATCCTGTCTCTCAAGCTGGACCATCATACACACATTGTACAAAATTTCAATAAGATTGGTTACGTTGTTGCGGAGTTCATCGCGGACAAACATCGTGACACGTGATTTTTATTTATAAGATACTATTTTTTATATTTTACTGATCAACTGACCTGATCTGAGTGCAGATCCTTTTACATTCATATTTAAAAAAAAAATAGAAAATCATTTCTCATTACTACTCTTTGAAATTATTGCTACTACGTCAACAAAATGTATACACACAAACTTTATTTATAGGCGTAGCAAGACACGCCGAGTCCCGCTAGTATATATATATAAATACATTTTTTTTTCATTTTGATTTTCCGTCTCCGCTTATCATATATAGTCGTTTGGCACCAAAATTTTTCCGAAATTCCGAGATGAAGCACGCTGCAATAGGTAGATTTCTATATGAAATCTACCTAAAAAGAAAAAAAAAATTGTGCTTTTGTTGTGTAATTGAAATTTTCGTTAATTTATTTTAAGCGTTGTGACGTGGCTATATTTTAGTCGGGTTTATGTTAGGTTAAAAGCACTTTCTCTCTCGTGCTTTAAGAAGAAACGGAACAAGATAGTAATAAATACATTTTCATTGGATTCTGTAAAGTGAAATGAATATAAATAAATAAAATGTTAAATAAATTAATTAAATAGAAAATGCAAAAGACATTGTTTTCCTTGTGGCTGGTTAGAGATTTGTTGTTTTTAATTCGTTTAAAACAGTTTTGATTTAAAATTGATTAGTTTGGGTATCAAGCGAGATTTGTTTGTGTTTTAATTTGATTTAAAAAAAAAACACTTTTATTTTTTCAATTGAATCTTCGGATTCAATTTATTTTTTATTGAGAAGAAGAATTATATATAATGTTAATGCTTCAGCATAACAATTCTTAGACTAAAGAACAATAATTTGTGCATTCTTTTATATGCTAAAATTAAATGTGATAACACTAATGGTAAATAATATGAATGATAATATAATCAATGTTTAGTCATTATTTGTATTGATTTAAAATATTTGTAATTGCTAATTATGTTTCAATACAAAATTGTTTCATGTATATTATGATTCATATCTTTATCTGTTTTAATATTTATATTTTTATAATGATTTGAGTTACTCATTTCTTTATCTGTTTTAATAGTTACTTGGGATGTAACTTCCCTCTCCTTAAGATTGGAATTCTCCCGAATTCTGTTAAAAATGTTTACTTTCTTTAATATAATGAAACTTATTGATGACAAAATTAATAGAATTACTATAACAATACATATACTTGAATATATTAGTGATCTATGATATTTTAATAAATTTATTTCCTTAATGTTATTCATTGTTTCAATGCTTATTTCTTTAAACGTTAATGTATTATTTTCTGATTTGTAACTCAAATTTGGTACAATTTATTTATTTCTTATTTCCTTAACATTATTATAGAATATTTGATTTCCTATATTAATTGAACCATTATAAAATCTTATAAAATAATTTCCATTTAAAATATATACTCTCTCGTCAAAATTAGATGTTAATGTTATATTATTAGCTAGTTGAATAAGAATAGTGTTATCATCTATATTATAGATATCATTGTTACAATTTTTTATGTTTTCACAATTTTTCTTAAATGTACAATGTTTTAAACTATTTAATTGGTGTAAAGCTTTATTCTCATCATATTCGTAATATTTATTTTTATGTTCAAATGCTTTAGTTTTTGGATAATTTATTAAATTACAATCATTTTGATTAGCTAGTGGAATTATCAATTTTTCATTAATTTCAGTCATTTTATTTGGAATTTTAATTAGAAATAATAATCTGTTTGTACTAGTTTTGCAAATCCAACTTTTAATCTTCTTATTTTATTTATATCTATTTCATAATTTATGATTTCTTCGTGAGTTAATAATGATGGATGTATTATATTTAGATTAGACAAAATTATGTTGTCTTGCAAATTATCAATAATTCTATCCATTTCTTGTATTTTTAATTTAATGTCTAATATCAGTAATTTAATAGAGAAATCATTAGTTTTTTCTTTTACAAATTCTTGTATCAAAATTCTATCATTTAGGATTGTTCTTAATAACGTATTTATTGTTCTATTAAAATTATTATTTATACGAATTTGGTTGTTTAAACCTAATGCTACATTATAATTATTATTATCTATAATTTCAAGATGTTTGTTTACATTTTGTCTGTGTTCGTCGTCCATTGTACCTGTAATCCATTTGTTAATTGTTCCTATAAAATTTAAAAGTCCACGTTTTCGTCTGTTATACGAAGATATATTATGTCTTTCTTTTAGAGTCATAAGTTTGTTTAAAAGCTTGTTTAATTCGTCATCCAAAATTTTATTATCGTTACCTGGTATGTTTGAAATGTTGATTATTAGACTTCTCACTATATTGTCTAAGTCGTCTATATTTATAATATGTAAGGAGTAATTGTATGTTTTAGGAATTAAAAATGTTTTGTCTTGTAGTATTACATATCCTGAGTTAGTCTCTATTCTCTCTATTTGAAGTTGAGCTTTGGTTGTTAATATCATCAGGCTCAAAAGTATCATTATTAGGATTGTCTGTAAATTTAAGAGATCTTTTAATATTTGTAGGGTGTATGTTTTCTAATTTGTATTTTCTGAATTTAGGTTCATCTTTATGGCGTAATGATTTATAATTTTTTATATAACCTTCTTTCCTAGTTTCTTCATAATCTTCTCTATTTGAGTTTAGTTTCTTTAAACGTTTAGTCTGGGCATCTATTAAATGTTTGTAGATTTGTTCTTTTGGGATTTCATTATTTTCAACATTATTTGGTGTGGTTTTAATAGAACTATGAAATTGATTGTTATAGCTTTTTATTGCTACGAACGGTAATGTTACTGGTACTGGTAATGTTTGTTCTAAGTTTAGGATTCGTAACTTTTCAGTTAATGTGTTGTTTAATCGTTCTATATCGGCGTTTCCTGTATGACTATTCGGTTTTACTAAATGTAATTCTATGTTTTCGTTATCTAGAAATTCTTTAATTAAAATATGTTTGAATTCATTGTCGCTAACAACTTTCTTGGGTTTTTTATGATTGAAATATATTCTAAACTTTTCTATAATTTCTGTATGATTGCTATGTTCTATAGGATAGGCTGTTGCAAATTTTGAAAATTTATCAATAAATATCAGAAATTTTTGACTTTTGTTTGTATAAATGTCTAAATGAATTATTTGGTTCTTATCAGTTGGGATTTCTGTCTTTTTGAATTTTGGTTTAATGGGCTTCCTATCATATTTTCCTTGATTACATATATCGCAATTATTCGTTAGTTTGTTAATTATAATTTTTATTTCGTTGTGATAAATTTTATTTTTTAAATATTCATATAAAGCGATAATACCTGGGTGTTTCTGTTCCTTATGATGTATTGAAACTATTTTTATTAACTCATCGACAGTTTTTATATCCTGAGCAAAATAAACGCATTTGATAAATTTAATGCCAGGGAATTCTTTTATTAGAATTTGTTGGATTCGATTGAATTCGTGATATGAAATTTCGGTGTAAATTGCGATTCTTTTTCCGGATATATATGTTTTTAATTTATCTACTAAGTTTTCTGAGCTTATGTTTGGATTTAAATAAACTTATGTTTGGATTTAAACACGAAGAAGTATTAGGCAACAGAAGAATGTTGCCTAATACTTCTTCGTATTCTTGAATAATGTTATCTGTTATGATAATTTGTGTTTTGAATCTATTAACTATTGTTTCTAATATTTGAATGTGGTCATTTTGATTTTCCGCTTGAGAGTGGATTGTGGGTTGTAAAGATAAGTTATCAATATTTTCTTGTGAATTATTACTTGAATTTTCTTCATTATTATTACCTAAATTTTCTTCATTAATACTTAAATTTTCTTCATTATTACTTAAATTTTCTTCATTAATACTTAAATTTTCTTCATCATTACTTAAATTTTCTTCATTAATAATTAAATTTTCTTCATTATTACTTAAATTTTCTTCATTAATATTTAAATTTTCTTCATTAATAATTAAATTTTCTTCATTATTACTTAAGTTTTCTTCATTAATATTTACTTGTAAATTAAAAAGTTTATCTAATTCATATTTTTCAATTTGATTAATTTCATGTTCGTCTGTATTAATTCTACTAAGAAAATCCGCTATTTTATTTTCCTTTCCTTTAAGATAATCTATTTTTATGTTATATACTCCTAAGGATAATATCCATCGTTGTAAACGTGGGTTTAAATCTTTGCCTAAATATTTAGTGTGCAACCATTTTAGTGCTTGGTGATCGGTTTGTAACTCAAATGGGTTTCCGTATATATATGGTCTAAAGTATTTCACAGCCCAAACTACAGCTAATAATTCCTTTTCCGTTGTACTATACCTAATTTCGTGACAGTTTAAAGTGCGACTAGCATAAGCTATTGGGTGGTTTTCTTGTAATAGAACGGCTCCGATTGCAAATTGACTTGCATCTGTATTTAGTTTAAATAGTTTACTAAAGTCAGGGTATTTTAAAATAGGATAGGTTGTTATTAAGTTTTTGAGTTCTTCAAATGCATTAATATATGATGGGTCGATATCATTTATTTTTACGTTTTCCTTTAAATATTTTGTCATTGGTTGAGCGATTTTTGCGTAATCTTTTATAAACTTCCGATAATAGTCTGTAATGCCTAAAAATGATTTTATTTGTTTTTGTGTAGTAGGTAGTTTTAACTGAGATATGTCTTGAATCTTCTTTGGATTTGGTTTAATACCTTCTGTTGATAACACATGCCCTAAATATTCGGTTTCTTTGCAAAAGAAATTGCATTTATCGATTTGAATCTTAAGATTGGCTTGCCTTAATTTATCTAATATTCTGTTTGTATTGGAGATATGTTCTTGTAATGAAGTGCTAAAAATAAGGATATCGTCTAAGTAAACTACACATATTTTGTTTATATATTCCCTTAGAACTCAGTTCATAAGTCTTTGGAATGTGGAGGGTGCATTTTTTAATCCAAAAGGCATTCTAATATATTCGTAGTGTCCAAATGGTGTCGAAAAAGCTGTTTTTCGCTGATCTTCTCTTACTACAATTTGATGAAATCCTTTAGCCAAATCTAGAGTAGTGAAATATTGTGCTCTACCTAATTTATCAAGAATACTTTCTATATGAGGAATTGGAAACTTATCGTCAACTGTAACTTCATTTATCTTACGATAGTCAATAACTATTCTCCACTTTTTTTTATTGGAATTATCCATCTTTTTGGGTACTATCCATAGTGGTGAGTTATAAGGAGAATTGGATTCTCGAATGATTCCTTGCTGTAACATATCTTTAATTTGATTTTCTATCTCTTTTTCATGGATTTGGGGATATCGATAAATCTTGCTATAAATAGGATTTTCAGTATTTAATCTGATTTCATGTTTAATTTCATGGGTGAAAGTCAAATCGTCACTTTCAATATAAAATAAGTCTTTATTTTCTACTAATAATTTTTTTAAATGTTCTTTTTCTTCGTTATTTAAATGTGTTTGATTAATTTTATTTGAAATTTCTTCCTGATGATTGATTATCGGTTTTAATTGATTTACTTGTGTAATTTCATACGGATAATCAAAATTTTTAAATGGGATTTGGTTTTTATTAAATATCTTCAGATATTTATTTTTTAAATCAAGAACTGATTCGAATGGTCTTAGAAAGTTGAGACCTATAATGGCATCATATTTTTGACTCTTAAGAGGAAAAATTTTCCATTCTAAAGTACCTTTTCGTACTAATTCTTTTGGTATTAGTGTAATTAGTTTGTGAGTAACTTGATTATGTCCTCCTAATGAACTAAATGTTAAGGGGCTTTGTAGCTTTGAAGTGTTGTAATTTAGTATGTTTGGTTTTATAATACTAGTGTCAGAACCTGAATCTAATAAACAGTTTATTGACTTATCTTCAAATGTTAATTCTACTATCGGTAACTGGTTGATTTTGGGGCATCTTGAAAATTTACTTCGTTAGTAATAGTATTAACAGTTTCTTCGTTATCAACAGTTTCTCTTACAATGTTGTCAACCTCCATGGGTTCGTTTCTATTTCTATATTGACCCGAGTTTCTAAATTGTCCTGTATTTCTAAATTGTCCTGAATTTCTAAATTGTCCTGTATTTCTGAACTGTCCTGAATTTCTATTGTCGTTAGAATTATAATGACTGTTACAACTATTGTTATTATTATTAGGATTGTTATTATTAGGATAATAATTGTTATTAGAATTATATCTGTTATGGTTATATCTATTGTGATTCAAATTATTATTTTGATAATTTTGAAAATTATTTCTATTAAAATTATTATAATTTTTATATTGAGTTTGAGATTTTTTATATGAATTTTGATTTAATTTATATTCATCTTTAATAATATCTTCACTATAATAAATTTCTTTTTCTGATAAAAAATTTTCTAATTCGTTTAAATTTTTTCTAGCGTCTATTTGTACTTGAAAGGTTGGAATAAGTTTAGAGATTAATATTTGGACGATTTCTTTATCAATAGATCCATAAATGAATCGGTCTACTCCATCGAAATCACATATTTCTATACATTCACTTTTAATTCTATTAAGTTTATTAAAAATATCTTTAAGATTGCGTACCTTGAAATTTTTCGCCTGGTGAAGTAGCTGATAGGTGGTATTCCTTGGTCTGAATCTGGATTTGAGTTGTTCTACGATGTTCTTCCATGTTCGTTGATCGTCAGGAATTTCCAATATTACGTTCTTTGCTGTTCCAATTATTTTATTATTTATTGTCTTCGTTAAACAATACGCCCTGAGCTGATTGTTGTTTGATCCACATAGATTTTCTACATCCTCTACTGCTTTAAGAAATGATTTTAATTTCATTTCGTTGTCTCCCGAGAAAGTAGGAATTTCATTAAAGTTCCTAATAATTTGGTCTGGAGTGAGGTTGAATTTTGTTTCGTTTACTTGTTGAATTGTATTTTGTTGTTCTTCGATTTTGAGTGAAAGAAATTCAATTCTTTGTTGCATTTCGTTTATTAACTGCTCCATGATATCTTCTTTTATATTTCTTCGTTGATCGAAGAGTTGTGATCTTTTATTCGTTGAAATTTTTGTAGGTTTTTATGCGAAGGTGAAATGAATTTTCGTTTCTACGGAAGGATTAATTTTTCTTGAATCTTCCTTTGTTTTCCAAATTTATTGTCACTACACTGCACTACACTACACTTTTAAATGAATATCTTCGGATATATCACTGTTTGTAACACTTTTAAGTTTTATTTTCAAAATATCTTCGGATATTTTTTTTTTATTAAAAGTTCGTTAACACTTTGTCTTTTTCTTTGGAAAATGACAATATCAACTGCGCCAGATTTGTTTGTGTTTTAATTTGATTTTAAAAAAAAACACTTTTATTTTTTCAATTGAATCTTCGGATTCAATTTATTTTTTATTGAGAAGAAGAATTATATATAATGTTAATGCTTCAGCATAACAATTCTTAGACTAAAGAACAATAATTTGTGCATTCTTTTATATGCTAAAATTAAATGTGATAACACTAATGGTAAATAATATGAATGATAATATAATCAATAATAATGACTAATTTGTATTGATTTAAAATATTTGTAATTGCTAATTATGTTTCAATACAAAATTGTTTCATGTATATTATGATTCATATCTTTATCTGTTTTAATATTTATATTTTTATAATGATTTGAGTTGCTCACTTCTTTATCTGTTTTAATAGTTACTTGGGATGTAACTAGCGCGTGAGTTATTCATTTTCTTGAAATTTCGACAATGAGCGACCGCATTTTGTTACATTTGCTGCACCAAGCTCAAGTTATACAAGACATTGATTAGACAAGTTTATTTTATTTATTTTATTTTATTGATTCAAAGAAACTAGTATACAGACTTAATATGTCCAATTACATACTAGTTTTTATTTAGATACAATACAATTATTATTTCTAGTTATATAAATTTTGAGTATTAATATTGTTTATATGTGTAAGTTAAATTAGTTTGTTGCAATTTATTGTATTTCAAAATGCTTTTATTTTGTTGTATTTCAAAATAATAATATATAATTTTCATTTGTTTGCCCTATATTGTAAAAAAAACAAAAATTAGCTTTCAATTTTACTTTTAAATACGGACTGTGAAAACGAAAACAAACTTATGTTATTGAACAATCGGTTGTGCGAACTTGGAAGTCTTACCAACGGAGAATGAATTCTATGATTTTTTTTAGAATGTTGAATTTGAAAGACGGATGGTGCTCTTATGTCGTATCGAGAATTATTTTTGAAAGAAAATATTGGAAGTAAATCCGATTCGATTTTGTTGTTAACAATTTTAAAAAGAGTCATTTCATCTGCTATTACACGTCTTTTTTCCAGCGAGGTCATGTTATATCTGACAAGAAAAATTACCGCGTACCCTCAGCACGAAACCTAATAATTTTAGAGAATGGTTAACAACGTCCTGTATTTGAATGTTGAATTTTAAATTAGAATCTACGATGATACCAAGATCTCGCACATGCTCCATGACAGTTAACTTAATGTTGTTAATTTCGTAAAATTGATTTGTGTAAAAAGATCTCAGTTTTATTTTTAAAGAAACACATTTGTTGACATTCAGAAACATTCCGTTGTCAACACACCATCGGTATAGAAGATTTAGATCTTGCTGGAGCAGATTGCAGTCGTCGAGTGATTTGATTGATTGAAAAATTTTCAGATCATCAGCGAAAAGTAGAACTTTGCATTTTAAGACCCCAACTACATCATCAATGAACAAAAGGAATAGCAAAGGCCCCAAAATTGAGCCTTGCGGAACACCAGATGATGGAACAATATTGAATGATTTGCAATTGTTTATTTGTATAAACTGAGTTCTTTGTTTTAAATAAGACTCAAACCATTTCAGAAACTCATGACTGAGTCCAAAACGTTTGAGCTTTCGCAACAATAGATCATGGTCGACCTTATCGAATGCTTTTGAGAAATCAGTGTACACAACATCCACTCCATAGCCAGAATCAATTAAATCGTAAACATATTCTGTAAAGTCGAGAAGATTTGTTAAAGTCGATCGACCGCGGTAAAATCCGTGTTGTTTTTTCGAAATTAGATTACTGGTGTGAGTAAACAATACATTGTGTATTATTTTTTCAAATATTTTACTGCAGCAGTTCAACAACGAGATTGGTCTGTAGTTGGTCACATCAGTGGTATCACCAGATTTGAAAATTGGCAAAACTTTAGCACATTTCCATTGGGAAGGAAAAATTCCTTCAGTAAGAGATTTGTTAAAAATGATTAACAATGGTTTGCAGATAGTTTGAGCAGTATTCTTGAGAAAAATTGGAGGAATCAAATCAGATCCACTACTTTTGTTGATGTCTAAACCATCAAGAACTAGCACAATATCTTCTTCAGATACAGCAGGAATATTTAGCTTGTTGTCAGAAACACCTGTGTGATTTCCAACTGTTGAACGATTAGGTTTAGCGTAAACTGATTTGAAAAAGTTTGCGAAAAGATTACAGATGTCCTTATCCGTATTTCCACGAGTATTATTAAAATGCAAAGAAGCTGGTATTGTGTTTGTTTTTTTGATGGATTTAGTATACGACCAAAACTGCTTAGGATTGTTTATGATGCTATTCTCTATTCCAGCAATATGTTTCTTTTGGGAAAGTTTAAGTTCCTTTTTTATTTCAGATCTTACAGAAGAATACAGATTATAGTAATCTTTATCACCAGAAAGTTTAAATATTTTTCGATATTTGTTTTGCAATTTAATTAATTTTATGGGTCTATCTGAGTACCAATCAGGAAATTTTTTTGACTTCGGTATAAACATTGGAACATTTTGCGAAATAAATTGATTTACAATATTGTAGAAAACTTCTACACATTGGTCGGTTCCTTTGTTACTGTAAATCAGGTTCCATTTGACCGAAGCAATAGCTCCATTAACATTAGCGTAATTTAATTTTACCTCATTGAGGAGAATAATCTTCTTAAAGTCGAGCGTTATTTCAAGTGGAGGATGATGAGAATCCACTTTACTTAGAATTTCGGTAGCTTTAGCTACTTGAATATTATTTAATGATATGTTAGATAAGACTAAATCGAGAATTCTCAGGTTTTCGTTTTTAACGTCGTTGAACTGTTGCGAACCAGTATAGTTCATTGATTCAATCAATTCTTTAGCTAGACCATTGACACAAACATTTGGTTCCATTACATTATTATTGGTTTTTAACCATAGAATATTGTGATGTTGTGATGTATAGATCACAAACGTGATCCCTTACACAAAATGACGAATCGCATTTATCTGTATTTGAGTGTAAGATCCAAAGCTACATTTTTGGTCCACTTAAGACAGACGATGGAGAGTATAGAACCCGATATAACTTTGAGACAAGAGACCTTCTTGAGGGTCGTGATATAATAGGCTGTATCCGTTCTAATAGGATTGCTTGTTTTGAGCAAGTTCTACGAGCCGATTCACAGACTGGAATGATTAGAAAAATGTACGTTAGTACCCCAGGGAGTGGACGACCGCGAGGTAGACCACGACTACAATGGGAGACTGACGTAATAAACGACTTTAAAAAAAATTGGCTGCCATGGTTATTATATCACTGCTGCGAATGACCGTGGTGAATATTCAAAGCTGATTAGTCTGCAACGCTCCTACATTGAGTATGAACGCTTTATAAAAAAAATATATATAATGGATATTATATTGATAACAGATTCGACAAAACCCGACTATTGATTACTTCACTTATTGAGAGTGTTGCTCATATATTCATCATATGATTAAGTTGGTGATGATGATAGGTTAAGTGAATTTCAACGGAATGAGGAGTGGGATCAGAACAATCATGGGGTGAGTGAAACCTTTATTTAGTGGACTTAATGCAGTCGTTGTGGTTATATTGTCGTTGGTGTGATGATCTTTGCTTCTTCGGCCTTAGGAGTCCTCTTATTTGCGTGCGATTCTGTTCATTTGAACTGGACAAAGAGTGAATCCTTGCTTGGCACCGAGTGCCTTGCCTTCGTTTGCTTCCTGCTAGTTTTTTACTAGTGGATTCAGGGTTCATTACAAATATTCAAATATGAGACTAATACATTGATGCATTATTGCTTTAGCAGATAAGAAACACGAAAGAAAGAATGGCTCTCTGGTGACTAAGGGTATACTGATAAAACTCACAACTGCTCTTAATTTGCTCCTATTTCAAAAAAAAGTATCAACTATGATCTAAGAAATATATTTTATAAAAATTAATTCAAGTTTAATTTTATTTTCAGTATCTTGAGCTACGATTTGATAAGGATGTCAGAAAATTTGTGACAGTATTATTTTTGGTTAAAAATTTACTACTCCTACCTATAATAATGTATCTTCCATCATTATCATTGTCTCAAGTTACTGGAATAAATTTACATTGGATTAATATAATAATATCATGTGTCTGTATGTTATACACAATGATGGTAACTTTTATGATATGCATTATTGATATATAAAGACAAATAATTTTTGTATTTCTCAAGGGTGGTATTAAAGGCGTTATTTGGACTGATATTTTGCAAGGAGCTGTTATGTTTGGGTCAAGTTTAATAATTCTAATCCTTGCTTTAAATGCTGTTGGCGGATTTTTTAAGGCTTGGAACATAGCTCAACATGGAAATCGTTTAGATTTTTTTAATATGAAAATTGATCTAACAACACGAAATACATTTTGGAATACGATTTTTGGCTGTACGATTACGTGGACAGCACTTGTAGGGTTGAATCAAACTTCTGTTCAACGGATTATTGCTATGCCTTCAATAAAACAAGCACAAAGGTGAGTATATTATAAAAATACAAAAACAGTTATTATTATAAGTTTTTCATTTATTTAAGAGCATTGTGGATATTTTTTACTGGTTTTTCTCTACTTATATTTCTATGCTTGTTTACTAGTATTTCAATGTACGCTAGATATTCAGATTGCGATCCAATGAAAGCAGGAGTAAACATTTTAAATATTTTTTTGATATAATGACGATGTTATTGTGTCCGTTTTTTAGGTAATAAATAAACCAGATAGCATGATTCCATATTTTGTTCAAGACATTGCTGGTCATTTAACTGGCATGAGTGGCCTTTTTATATCAAGTGTGTTAAGTGCGTCATTGAGGTAGTATAAAAATGGAAGAAAAATCAACCAACCAAAATTTACAATAAATTATTTAATTACAGTACGATGTCCGCAGTCTTAAATTCAGTAGCTGGTGTAGTATACTATGATTATATTGCTGTATTTAAGTTGTTCAATCCAACCGATCGGAATGTTAACCGAGTTTTAATGTTACTTGTTGTGTTCATAGGAATTTATTCGATTGGAGCTGGATTTATTGTGGCACAGTTTAAATATCTGTTTCAATTGAATAGCATTACAGTCGGTATGACATTAGGTGCAATTTTTGGAACATTTACGTTAGGAATGTTATGGCCACATTGTAACAAAAAAGGGGTAATGATCGGTGCAGTAACCAGTTTTTTGATTTTGTTATGGATTATAGTTGGAACGCAAATCAAAACATTTCGGGGTGAATTTGCTTATAAAACTCTGCCAATGTCGGTTGAAGGTTGTGGTGCATTTGGAATTAATGTGACAAATATTTTAAGACAATCATCAGCTTCATTCAGTAATGATGATTCATTTTCACTTTATAAAATTGCATTCCTTTGGTATACGACCATCGGAACTGCCATCACAATAATTGTTGCTGTATTGGTAAGCTTATGCACAGGAGGCTCTAAAGATAAAAATTTAGATCCACGTCTTTTTTCTCCTTTGGTTCACTGGGCTCTTCCAGATCGTATAAAAAACAACCATATACAATTAAAATCTGTAAGAAATATATAAAATACATAATTTAATTTTTTGAAATAATAAATAGCGATGTATAGCCGAGTGTGTTAACGCACTAGTCTTACATTGTTAGGGTCGACGGTTCGAATCCAGTCAAATCCAATATGGATTTTCTGGATTAGAATTACAGAGCCGATTTAGATGTTAAGTATTGGTGTTGGGTAGTTCATAAGTTAGTTTAAGGGTGATATGGGCATCACCAGCCCCAACCATTAGTTAAGAAAAATGAAAAAATAAAAAAAAAAATAATAAATGAAAAAGCACCTTATTCTGTTTACTGCTTAGAGTATATATAAATATAGAGAGAACATAACTTTAAAATTGTATGAAGAGAGACATAAGAAATCGTGTTTGCTAATATGTCATATTTAATTTCTCATTTCGCCATTTGCATTTCTGTTTATTTACAACAACCAACTATTGTATTAAATTCTAAATTAAAAACAATTAAATAATTTAAAACGAAACAAAAAGTACAATCTATTATTTTTAGTTGTGCTAATTTTTATAAAATGAATGAAAATAATTACGAGAGTATTTTACATTTATTGTGTTATTTCCAGTGATTTTATAATAGTGAATATTTTATTATTTTATAATGCCAATGTTCAAATATTTAAGTTATGTATACATCCTGAAAGTATATTATGAAAACTAGCTGGCGACCAACTTTTCATTATTGTGTAGTTTATTTTTAATAGATAAAAGATTAAAATTTATATGTTTGGTTAGAATCAAATCCTAATCTGTCATTTTTCTTATTTCTTTTTATATAGTAGCAGTGAGGGAGAAACTATTATTTTTTTGTGGTAGGTTTTTTTCTTATAGATTTAAAAGAAACTCGCAATAATTGTACAATTTTGAATCAAATGAAAAATTTACGCACGTCTTTGGGAAGACAAACCGGTTTCTCTCTCAGAGAAATAAAGGAAAACAAACAAACAAAAAAACGATTTGACAGAAGATCAGTCACGATTAATATTAGTTATGGTGATCGGTTGGTTTACTGAGTTTTATTATTTTTTTTATTTTTTTCTATATACGCGTTTCGAAAGCTATGCTCTCATCACCTGTAGTATATAAAAAAATTATTTAAATTAATTTGTTTAAATTGAAAATTGAATTATAGTAATAAACTTATTACCCTCTTATCTAGAACCATCAATTCCGTATTTTTTTTATTTAATAAAATGTGTGTATCAAAGGAATTAGAATATGCTTCACAACACACCTAAAAACCTATTAAGCATAAGAACTTAGAAATGTCAAAATAGATTTAATATTTGTTGTATTGCCGGAATGTACATATATTTGACTATATTCTCTAAAATTTCAAATCGATCCGGCAAATATTTTTGGAAATACACGCAATACGCATATTTATAAAATACTGTAATATTTTGTAATATTTGTAAGGGCACGCAATACCAGGGCCAATCATTTTTGAAACATTTTTTTTCTTTATTCAAGTATATTTTAATCACATGTATAACTAACAAATTCTTAAATTTAATATTTGCAATAGCATACAATGCAGGCTGCAAATAAAAGTTTATTTTTTCATTAAAAAGACATTCTTTGTCTGGTTGGTTATATAAATATTAATTGCATTAAGTTTTTAGCTTATATAAAAAGTGTAAAATAAATGATATAAAAATCTGTAAAATAATGTTATATAATAATCCAAATTATTAACTAATAAATAAATTTATAATGTAATTTTTTTTTTCAATTATTCTCATAAAAAAATTTTTTTTTTTTAAATAAATTTTAATTTTGAAATTTATTGACCTTGATTAAAATCAGTTCTATTCAGTTTACTTTCTACAATATAATGAAATATAGGAGACGAAATTATTAACTTAATAAATGTATATTATAATTATTTCTTTATAATTATTCTCATAAACATGTTTTCTTAAAACCAATTTAAATTTTGAATTTCTATTGATCTCTTTTGATTCAACAGGAAGAGCGTTAAAATCAATAATCCTCTATAGAGAGGAGACTTTGACCACTTGTAGTTCTAAAAAATTCAATATAGAAATCAATATTTGCTCTATTTGGGTAGTCGTGAATATCACTAACTTGACGTAAAAAAAAATTACTTTTTAAAATGTTATTTTAATTTTAAATACAAGAACAGCCAATTCATAATCTACGAGCTTACGAATAGGAAGAATATTTGCATTATAGAGCATGTAAAGCCTGGACTTTACAATTTAAAAATAAAATAGATAGTTTATCTATTTGTCCAAAGGTTTCTTTAAATTTATCCAAATGTTACAGGAATGTACGAACCAAACCATGCACGAATTCTACCGCGAAAAAATCTCTAATATAAAACCATAATTTAGCAGACTATTTTGGTCATAATATAATCAATAAAAAAATTCAAAGAATTTAGTAATAGTAGAATTATATATAAAAATAAAATCTAACCTTAACTTTATAGTTGATTGTTGACTTGATGTTGCTAGCGACTTTCGTCCGTGTATGTCACTTAACTATCCTATATCAAACCCGTTCAGCAATCCTTCCATAATCTTTAAATAAACTCGCTCTAAACAAATTCGTTCCAGCAAAGTGTTAACATTTTTAGTTAAATCAATATTGAAGCTAATATCGAATTGAGGTTAATTATTTAATTTAAGGTTATCACAATCACAATCGGGTAGCGAAAATCCGAAATTCTACGTCCACGCCGTGCTACCTGGGTAACGCTAACAGAATTAGGTTGGTGTAGTTGAGAGGGGCAGAGTAAATACTGCTTATACTCAATGATTCTGCACCATGGCGAGTCATTGGCGCCATAAAACCAATGCAACTCAAGCGTCTGTTCTCCATGTTAGGGGCGGCTTGGAGCGGGCGTCTGTCTTGGATCAAGCGGCTCGCTATATAAATGTGTAGAAAGCGTCTGTTCTCCATGTTAGGGGCGGCTTTCAGCGGGCGTCTGACTTGGATCAAGCGGCTCGCTATATAAACGTGTAAAAAGGTTGTTTCTGGTGACCTTAAGATGCAGAACGAACCCATTCACGAAAATTTGGGTTGGGCGAAGGGCTAACACCCCATTTCCGTAAAAAAATTATTGTCATGAATTCTGTACACAGGCCTCGGAATATCTCGGAATCATTATTGGAACGACCTCGGAAACTGTACCCGGACTACGATTTAAAAATGGGAACCTGGAACGTGCTAAGCCTCAGAAGACCAGGAGATCTCCTAAAACTCACACAACAAGTCGAGAGCTACACACTAGATATAGTGGCATTACAAGAGCTAAGATGGCCAGGTAGTGGAATCCATGAAACAGCGAAAGGAAACACTCTTTATTATTGCGGTCATCAAAACGGAGGAGAATTTGGAGTTGGCTTTCTTATACACCGTCGCGTGAATCAGCATGTTATCGACTTCTGCCCAATTAATATGCGGTTATGCACACTGAGAATCCGCACGCAAAAATTCAATGTAACGATCGTCAATGTTCATGCACCTACTGAAGATAAAGCAGATGATATTAAAGACCTGTTCTTCCTAGAACTCGAAGAAGTCATCAATAAAATCCCGCGGCACGATATAAAAATCGTGGTAGGTGACTTTAATGCTCAAATCGGTAGGATTGCAGAACTTAAAACACATATCGGCCCTAACAGCTTGCATCATACCAGCAATAATAACGGTTTTCGCGCAGCCGAGCTGGCTATGATGTATGATCTAGTAATTTCCAGCACTTTCTTCCCTCACATGAGAATCCACAAGGCAACGTGGAAATCAAATGACGGAAGAACGGAAAATCAAATCGATCACGTCATGATTTCTAAGAGACACTCCACAAGTGTAACTGACGTTCGATCATACAGAGGTGCTGATATGGACACTGATCATATGCTTGTCATCTTTAAATACAAGTGCAAATTATCATCTACATTTAATAGACAAGCAAAAAAGACCGTGCGCTGGAACGTCGATGCATTTAAACATCCGGAAACGCTGAACAGATATCAGGAAATTGTAACGCAAAGCATAGAAGAGCATGACATCTCTTCTGAGATGCCATTTAACATACAAGAAGAATGGCAAACGCTTCAATCAACCATTATAGCCGCAGCACAAACTACAATCGGAAAGCGGCCACCGAAATCACACAACGAATGGTTCGACGACGAGTGCCGCCAATCCGTTGAACATAAACAAAAACTGCGAGAAAAATGGTTAACAAGGAACACCCGAAGCTCCCAATCTGATTATCTATGCGCCAGGAAAGTCTCAGCAAAACTTCTACGTAAAAAGAAACGCGAACACATGAAGAGCTGCATTGAAGACATCAACCAACATGCGGCCAGCGGAAATTCAAAAGAGTGCTTTGCCAATGCAAGGAATCTGACAAAAGATTTCCACCCAAGATCTACAGCCATCAAAAATGAAAATAATGAACTTACAACAAGTGAACGTGATGTGCTGGCAGTGTGGCGATCCCACTTTCAAGACCTATTGAATAGGACGAATGAAAATCATCCTATTCGAGCAATTGCTCCATCAACTGAGGAGATTTTTGTCCCTTACCCAGCAATAGAGGAAGTGGAAGCTGCAATTAAAAAACTGAAAAATGGCAAATCACCAGGTTTCGATGGAATTCCCGCTGAACTTTTGAAAAATGGAGGAGCAGCTCTGGTCTCACGTATATACGATCTGATTCTTGCAATCTGGGACCAAGAAGAACTACCTGCTGGATGGAAAACAGCCTCATTGTTCCGCTACATAAGAAAGGTGACCGTCTAAAGTGTGAAAATTATCGTGGCATCGCACTGTTGAACACTGCATATAAAATACTAGCTAATGTTGTACTTTCTCGACTCATCCCGTTCGCCGAATCTATCATCGGTGACTATCAGTGTGGTTTTCGTCCCAACCGCTCAACCACAGATCAATGTTTTACATTAAGGATGATTCTGGAAAAATGTTGGGAGTACAACATCAGCATTCACCAGCTCTACGTTGATTTCAGGCAAGCATATGATAGTATCATCCGCGACAACCTCTGGTCCGCACTCATATGCCTTGGTATCCCAGAGAAACTTGTTTCTCTGTGCAAACTCACAACATCGGGATCAAATTGTAGAATAGTAATCGAAGGGTCAGTTTCTGATCCTTTCGATATAACATCAGGTGTTCGACAAGGTGATGCACTCGCGCCTGTACTGTTTAATTTGGCGCTAGAGTACGCGATAAGAAAAAGCCGAATTGAGACGCAAAACTGCATATATAATAAATCTAGTCAAGTTCTTGGCTACGCAGATGATATTGTGCTTCTCGGACGTAGAACGAGCGATATTAAAGATAGTCTCTCTCAGCTTGAAAGAAATGCTAAACGACTTGGATTATGCATCAACACCGGCAAGACTAAAGTGCTAACAACATCTAAGAACATACCTCCCGGAAATCTGGATACTGGCGACTACGAAGTGGAACGCGTGGAAAACTTCAAATACCTCGGGTCTGTAATAACATCGTCAAATGACATGCAGGCAGATATCAAAGCCCGTGTCTCTGCCGCATACAGAGTTTTCTACGCATACTCAAAACTTCTGCGATCAAAACATCTTTCGCGGTCGTGTAAACTCACACTTTACAAAACATTAATTCGACCTGTGCTTACATTTGGAAGTGAAAGCTGGACACTGACTTCCTCCGATTGTAGAATTTTATCAACATTCGAGAGGAAGGTCATACGAACAATTTATGGTCCATGTAAAGTTGCTGAAAATCAGTATAGAATCCGAATGAATCACGAAATCAGACAGCTTCTTGGAGGCTGCGATGTAATCGGATTCATTAAATCTAACCGGATCAGATGGTTTGGTCATGTAGAAAGGGCTCCATTAGAAAGAATGATAAAAAAAGCGTCCCAACAACAACCAGCTGGTGTTCGTCGAAGAGGAAGACCTAGACAACGCTGGCGTGATGACATCATCCAAGACCTTCGTGATATAGGATGTCGAAACTGGGGTCAACTGGTCATGGAACGAGATGATTGGAAGCTGGTGGCACAGACGGCAAAATCCCTTCATGGGATGTAAACGCCAGAGAGAGAGAGTTATCACAATCACGTACACTGGCATTTCCGAATCCGGTATATTTTCCGTTTCTTTTTTTTTTAACATAATAGGGATGCGAAAACAGTGATAGCACCATTTGTTTAGAAATCACTTTTAATAACAATCAAATTTTATTTATAACAATATAGATTTTTTCTCTCTAGGTATATATTTATTTTTCTTATAAACTGTATTCTTTTCTTATTAAAATTGTTAATTTAATTATTTTTCTTTTATTTTTATAAATTAATATTACAACACCAAGTATAAAGTTTGTTTAATTTATAATAATTTATAATTATTTGTAACTTTTAAAATTTACAACGCGCTTCAAGAAAATAGCTCGATAATTTCTTTTTGAAATATCACATATAAACTAATTCGTTAATTCGTTTTTAATAATTTATTTGATTTCCTATCAAATCCCAACTGAAAATTTTTAATAAAATTTTTTGATTTAAGAACATAATCGAACTGACTCGAAAAAATGCGAAAGCATTGTATAAATAATCTAAACGTAAGTGTGTAAGGGAGATGATTACTGAAACATTCGTATATTCTTCTCCGTTGTCATTTCATTTTCCGTTTTCCAAAATAAAAAAAACGTAAAGTCAAGGATCGTTCACAATTATCGGCAACTTGGTTTTAAAATGCAATATAAAAAAAATTCGTTTTATTTTTAATTGTTAATCATCCAGGCAGAAAAGAGAAATCCAAACACATTAATTTGGTTTTTGTTTCAGTTATTCACATTATAAAAAAAAGGAAATAGCAAGGGATAAAATAATTTACGAGGTAAACCAGATCGATAACTAATACAATTGTTACATCAAATAATTAATGTCAGGTCGTTTCAATGAACATTAACGAAAATGTTTTAATGTAAAAATGTAAAAATGCAATTATTCAGAATCTCCTTTGTTTGCTTTAACAGATTTCAAATAAAGGAAATCGATAATGTTACGATGAACGTGTAACAATATGTTAATGGAAAATCGCATTGTTGGAGGAGCGATTAATAGATTCTTTATATTGATTGTTAATTGTACGGACAATGAATAATGTAATGCGTTGTCGAGAATATTATATTTGTTGTTATGCGTGTTTGTAGATGTTGATGCAAAAAATGGCAAGTAGTCATGTTATAAGGAAGAAAAATGGGAAAGAGTGGCGATTGGACGGTAGTGTATCTTTGACTGTTAGTTGGTTGTTTAACCGTTAACTACCAAAGCCTACATTCCTTCCAATCCACCAGTACAGAACCTGAACTCGTTCTGGAGTGAGTGTAGGTCTTATCCTAAAGACCACTGGTTAGATAACACGTTGAATTGTGGTATAACAAGCAGACGTGTTGGATATTCATATGGTAAAAGTATTATGTTTCTAATAATTTAATTAATTAAAATATAAATTTTATGAAGTTTATATTCCGCCGTTGATCCCCAGATTGGAAGCAAATATCTTACATGACTCAGTATATGCCCATGAAAAATTATGTATTTTATTTTTGCAGGTAATATATTGGCCATTTTGTATAAAATAAAATTTACTATTTTATTTTATTTTTAATTTTGTCAATATGTCTGCACCAGTTGAGATCAACATCAATAGTTAATCCCAAATAGACAATTTCAAAAACTCTTTCAATTGGCTGGTCATTTATAAATAGTCTTAAATCTCTAAATATGTCCATGTCTTTATTTTTTGTTTCAAAAATTAAAAATTTTGTTTACTAGTACATATTTAGTTTTAAATGGTTATCTACTGCCCACTCATCAATTGTATTTAGATCAGATTGCATCTTTAATCTCAAGTCACTAGCTGTTTTTTCAGTGAATATAATTGCCATGTCATCGGCAAACATAATGACTTTACAACAAAGACCTAGACTAAATGCATCGTTGACATAAATATTAAAGAGGAAAGGGTCCAGCAGAGAGCCTTGGGGAACCCCATGTTTGATTGTTTCTTCATCTGCTATTGTAAAATTGATTTTTACGGCTTGTTTTCTATTTATCAAAGAACTAGCAAAGAGTTTGATATAAATGCCATGGACCCCAATTTCAAATAACTTTGTCAATAAAACTTTATGACTTACTGAGTTAAAGGCCTTCTGCAGATCAACAAACATACACGCAACGTGCAATTTTATATCTATACCAGATCGTATGTCAGAAATAATTTCAGATGTTGCCGAAAGGGTACTGGATTGGTTACAGAAACCCAATTGTCTATTGCTGATAATATTTCCTGATCTGCAGAAAGCATCCAACCTTCTATATAGATACGGTGACCATCCGTTCTGTATTTTAAAGGACTGTCCTGTTTTTTGCCATGCTGTCCCTTGAGATTTTTTTGCAAATACTACCCAAGTAACAATTTCAGTTTTATATAAGCTCTCACAGTGCTCTAGAGCTATACTATAGAGCTGATAGCGTTATATTTTGCTAAAGCAGCGCTGCCACAGCTCCAACAGAGCTGTTATGATGCAAAATTTGCTACTTTTACAGCTTATTTCTCCTTCGGATAACTCTAAACAAGTGGTTCAATAATATATAATAGAGCTATTTTAGCTATATAACAGCTGTGTGTTAGAGTTTTTAAGAGTTACTATCAGGATTAATTTTGACGTTTTCTTTTGAAAACAAATACAAATAGTTTCTCTTAATAAAATTTTTTAATTATAAAACTAATACATATTCGACTTGGTTCCAAAATATGTTGGTGTTAAGTTTTCTCTCAACTTTTATATATTATACTAGGGTTTCTAATCCGGATATCCGGATATCGAACTATCCGGATTATTCGACCCAATTTTCAATATTCGATTATCCGGATACTTTTTTGTAATTATCTGGATATTAAAAAAACCTCTATTTTGTAAAGAAAATAATCAAATTGCGTTTCAAAGTTAAAAATAAATATTTAAACTGCGTTGCAAAGTTTATTAGTGCAGTGAAGTGACTGTAAGTTAAAAATTTATTTACAACTTCAATGTTATGAAAACTGTAATCTTTGAATATTTTATGACACACTTCGTCAATCTGCAGTGTAAAGGGTTGTTACAAATATTTATTTGATGTTGATTAAAAAAAATTAATGTTTTTAAAACATGCAGCCCGCCAATAAAATCTGAAGTGCGCTAGTTTTTTAAAGATTATTAGAGCAGAGAATTCTTTTTAATATTTTATATATTTTGCATCTGCTTCATAAATACAGTAAATTATAACTATATTAGTAAATTTATTTAGCAACAAACAGATTTAAAATTTTTAAAAGCACTGGCTATACATCGTCAAAACGCTCTGAAGTTTGGATTCATTTAAAAAAAAATTAAAAAAAGAGATGTTGCTTTCTGCTATGCATTGCAGTAAACAAATTGGATGTAAAGGATAAATCATTTAAAAGTTCATAAAATAATCATAAATTCAGCTTCAACTTTAACTTAAATCGATAAACTTCATGAACCATCTACATCAAAAAAACTTAAAAGTGATTCCGGTGATGGTGGAATTTTAAAATTCTTAAAAATGAAACCCCGTATGAAATGTTGTCTCGATGTGTAACAGAAGATGAGTTTTCAATGAATGCTATAGTGGAATCATAGATATGTCCGAAGTAATGGCTTTGTCATGCATAAAAATTTCTCTACTGTAACGAAAAGTATTTTAAAACTTTATGGTATAAAAAAGAGAGAGTTGTTAGATCTCTTATTTCCACTGGAAAAAGCTGTAAAAGAATTAAGCGAAAATTCAGGGACGCTTTTGACTGCTGGAGGTGTTTACAAAGTTGTTTTCAAAAAGTTAGAAGAATGTGGAACGAATTTTTCAAAAAAGTTAATTAAACAGATAAAAAATCGAATGTTGATCTTTTTACAAACAGGCAATATGCCACATTCCAATAAATATTTTCATTATGTTACAAATGGTGCCTCTATTGCATTGGCGGTAGAAATTTTTAGAAGAATACATCCACCTGTGATTATGATGACTCTGAAGAAGTCACTGAAGAAATTACTATTGAAAGTAAGGATGAAGAAAGTCTAAGTAGTGAAGTTTGTAAGATATCGTCACTGCAGAAACAACTTGAGAATGCAAATCCTTCAATTATAATCATGTTGAGAAGCAGAATGAAGAAAGTTCCGCATTGGTGAAAAAAGATTTCGTTTATTTAAATAATTATAATAAAAAATGACACAATTTAAATATTCTATATCGCGCATTATTAACATATATTAACCTATCTGGACTGCAACAGAGCGCGTATTTTCAATTGCTGATCTCACCACGACAAAAATTAGAACTCGACTCAATTTCGAACAACATTTAATGCAATAATTTTTCTAACATATCCGTTTTTAAAAATGAATCAATAACTTCGTTAAATTTATGATTAATTCAATTTTTTATTGTTATTTTATGATTTGTTACTGTTTTTGTTATTTTGTGACTATGTATAAATATGAATTAATATATATATACGAAAAATATGCATAAATGAATTAAATACCGCAAAATAAAAAGCATGTCTTATTATTTGTTTTAATTATCCGGATATCCGGATTATCCGGATAATTTATGTTTTATGTATTCGATATCCGGATAATCAAATAGGAACCCTATATTATACGATATAGAAACCCTATATTATACGTCGCGGAAATAAATTAAATAATATTTTAAATAAATAATATAATTATGTTGTTTTTGCATATGTATGGGAATTTTAGGTGCCAATTAATTTATGGTAAAACATGATAATATAAGACCCACATTTCAATGCGCCCTTAGTAAATATTGTATAATCTCTGGAAAATAAAATAATTGTTATACAATTATGAATTTTTTGTAGCATTTCTGACAGTTTCAGGTTATGTCAAATGAATTTATTTTGGGGAATTTATTTTTAAAATTTAAAACTTATTTTTTTTTTTTTTAGTTTTAAGGTCTTTTTATTTCAATTTTTTTTTTTTACAATTTGTGTATTATTTCTAAAAAAAAAGCTAAAAAGCTACTTTTATACATTTTTAAATGCTAAACTTAATGGTCCCTTATTGAGACTCTCTAAATTAATCCAATTGTTATATTTTTAATTAAATATATTTGTCTTTTGGACATCATTTTGACTATAGGTAAATTTAGCTAGACGTTATCCGTTTAGTTTAAATCTTCTTTGTTCATGATTTATTTAAAACTGTTTGTATTTTATCAATACGAGTACAACATAAAGAAATACAAACTTAGAACTAGGATAAAATCATTAAAGACTAAATAAATATTTTGTTACAAAAACGAGGTAACGTGTTATGTATTTATTTTCATTTATTCATATTGTGTACCTCCGATCCCGGTCATCAACCCATCCTGAAACTCTGATGAGTTACGAGACGTTTCGATGATCGGGGCCGGAGGGCTAGAAAACAGTTTGAGCATGTGTTTACTAATGTTACCTGTCATTGTTGTTAATACTGTTAGTATTGCAGATGTTAGTTTCGTTTAACCACCATATTTGTGTATTGTATTCGGGGCTGAAAATGTGTTTTTGTTTGCCTTTTATTTTATTAGGTATTTTAGTTTGGAATCGCAAATTTTGATTTATCGGTGTATTTTGTGTATTAATGTTTGGATCGTATATGATTCGTTTGTCTGTTGTTTTCCGGTTCATATGATAAATTATTGGTATATTATTTACGTCCATGATATACCCGTTTGAGTCCAAATAAATAAAGGCTTCGGGTGGAATGTAACCTGTACTTAGAGTTTTCTGAAAGTAGAGATTATTTGGATAAAATATATGTTCGATCAGCGAATTATTTTTCACAGCACGACATCTTAGAAAATGATTTCTGGTTAGCTGTATGATTGTTTGATCAATTCTGTGAATATTAGCCATGTTATATATTTTTTGATTACTCAGATTTCTGTATATGCCAGTGTTGCGTGCATTTATTGCTTGTATTTCATGTACTTTTAAAGCGGATCGTAATATTTTACGTTCGAACACTCTATACCTCTCCATCTGCGTCGCGTTGACGTTATACCAAATAGGGCATCCATATGTTAGCAATGGTTTAACAAATGTTTGATAACATATTATTTTGACCCTAGAATTTATATGTTTTGAGAAGAATAATCTTTTCAGCATACATACTAATTTTTGTGCTTTATTTAATTGTATTTTCAAATGTTCGTTGAAGTAAAGGTACTGATCGATATTAATACCTAAATATTTTATGATCGTTTTGGGTTGTACTTTGGTATTATTGATTTTAATGTCAAATTTATTCCATAATTTTTTAAGTCCTCTCCTAGCAAATTTAAGCGGGGGTCGAAATAATATGCTTTCACACTTGTTTATGTGGATATTTAGTAACCAAAGATTTGAATATTCAACTACATCGTTTACCATGTTTTGTAAGTCTGTTTGTATTTTTTTAACATCTATCCCATCACAATATAGTGCGATGTCATCTGCGTAAGCAATAATAATTTTGTTTTTTGATTTGTTAAAACCATATGATTGTAGTAAATCACTTGTATATAGGTTGAATAGTATTGATGATAATACTGTTCCTTGCTGTAATCCGTTCTTTATTTGAAATATACGGCTAGAACGGATAGCATTGTTAATTCCATCTTTATTTAAACCATTTAAGTTTGATGTAAATGCCGATAAAAAGAATGAACGGTTCTTAATTAGATTGTAGATTATGTATATGATATGTTTAGGTATTTTGTATCTTAACATTTTATAAATGATTGCATCTTGCCATGTAGTGTCAAAAGCATTTTTTAAGTCCACTGTGCAAACCCCAATGTATTTGTTGTTATTTCGTGACCACATCAGATTTGATACTAAGACATTTATTGCATGAATAGTTGAATGTCTACTCTTAAATCCAAATTGATGGGTCGGAATAATATTATTTTTTAAGGTTATTTGTTCAACGCTTTCTTTTATTATTTTCTCAAATACTTTGGATATGTTGGGCAGCAATGAAATGGGCCGATAGTTTGATGGATCTTCTTTAACTTTGTTAATTTTGTGTATCGGTAGCGTTTTAGCCAGTTTCCACATTTTTGGAAAGCTAGAATTGTTTAGTAAGTTGTTAAAAAGTATTGTGTACAGTTTAATAACATGTTCGGGCATATGTTTTAACACAATATTTGGTATTTTATCTATTCCTGCTGATTTTTTGTTATTTGTGGCTTTAAATAATGTGGTCAACTTTTCTTGGGTTACAAAATAGTTTTTAATATAATTATAATTATCATTGTAGTTAAGTAAATTCAAATTTTCATTCCCGTTATTAAAGATATTTTGGTGATCGCGAGTTGCATCCAATAATGGTGTATTGTCACCATCATCCATCCTGTCGTCCTCTACTGTAACATCAATCATGTCATTATTATAAAAGTTGTTATCAACGGCGGTATCATATATGCCGAAATTACTTGAGTTGGGGTAGTTTTCAAGTTGATGCGATTTACAGTCCATGGAGAAACGAACGATTGTTTTAATACAATGGGTATTGTCTTTCATGGACTCATCAAACTGTTTTACTATCTCAGTGACAATTTTAAAATTATCTTGTTTTTTTTGTAGTTGTTCTTGTAGAGCTGTTGTTGAGGTATTTGTTGTCATTAGTAGATGGCTTGGTTGATTCGATTGTTGTTGTAGTTCTGCATCCTGCATATTTATATCAATGTTTGTTTTATTGTAAATTTGTTCAAAAAAGTGCCCAATTATATTTAATTTATCGACGCTATTGCTTATAACGATATTTTCATTTTCAGCGATAGTATCGTTATAATTTATTAGATTATGTGGTAGTTCTGTGTTACCTTGTATCTTTAATGTTTGTGGTGATTGTAGTTTTTTATTTTTGAATAGCTTGTTTATTTGTGGAAACATTTCACTATTAGTTTGAATTTGTTTTAATTTTTTGGTCCAGTATTGGTTAACAGAACCATGAAATTTTTCTTTTATAATTATTTTCAAACATTTTATAATTGATTTAGCTTGTTTTATTTCATACGATTGATTATTTAGGCCACTGCGGTATAAATTAAATAGTTTAGAGACTTATTTCTTTTTTGTTTGTAACAGTTTCTCAATAAACGGGTTAGAGTAGCATTTTAGTGTTTGATCTACAAATAAAGACTTACGTTCCTTACGTTTCGGTATACAATGTTTCATCTCACAAAGTATTAATTCATTGATTTTTACAAGAATTTCTTCTATTTCTTTGTTGTTGAGATTTCGATTTGATAAATTATTCTCTATGTCATTTAATGTAAATGTATTGATTGCTTGTTTATTTAAACGTTTTCCAAATTTTTTCCAGTTAGCTTTTCCATAGTCTAAATTTAAATCCATATCGTTTTCTATACTATCCGTTTCTATTACTGGGGTATTTAAATTTGAAAACGAAGCATTTTCCCGATCGTTTATTAAATTACTCTCATAACTTTCGTCATTGTTATCACTACTACTAAATATATCGTTATTAACATAACAACCGCTGCTACCTAATTTGATATAGATTTGGATAGCATTATGATCGCTATCATACGGTAATACTGTTATCTGGTTGTTATTGTTGGCGGATATTTTCAATCTGGCATCTGCAATACATAGATCTAGGAAAGAGTTACCAGATGGGTATGTAGGTGTTATAGGATGATATAACTGACATCTGTTTAACATGTATGTATCTATAAACCATTTAGATAAGAATGTACCTCGCGTATTATTCATTGTGTTTGACCAGTTACTATGTTTTGCATTTATGTCGCCTGCAATTATATAATAGTTATTTAAGTTCTGTAGCTTTAATTTTATAAACAAATCGTTAAGTTCATTTTCAAATACTTGTGATGGTATTGTTGTTTGAGCGGTAACATATACAGAGCAAATAGTGAGCCTGTAATTTTTTTTTATATTTATTACTATACCTGTATATTCCACAATTTGATATTCATTGGTTTTATTTATTATTCGATCAATTTTATTTGAATTTTAACTTTGAATTTTATTTTTAACGATTTTTTTACAAGGATAGCAGTACCACCACCGCCACTGTTGTTAGGTCTGTCATTCCGCATAATGTGATAATCTTTAAACTGTACTTTATGCTTGTCTGATAGTTTTGTTTCACATATCAGTAAAATGTCCGGTTTAAATGAATGCAGAAATAAATTCATATAATGCTGTTTATCCAAGCTGACTAAGGAATTGCAGTTTATTGATATGCATTTAAGATTATCTAACTGACGTTCATGTTTGCTAGCACTATCCATCACACTGTTTCTTTATCAATCTTATGAGCTTATGGCTCACTATTGATTTCTAACGTATGAAACAGATGGTCAATTCTTTTATTGACCATGATAAATTGATTTTCTATGTTAGTTATCGCATTAGTAAGAGTATTTGTTAAACTAGCGAGCATGCTGTTGATTTTGTCCTCAAATTGGGATATTATATTGTTAAACTGATTCGTGAGTGGTGAAGATAATGGAGTGTGTTGTGATTGAGTTCCTATTGACATTTGGGCCTCATTTGAACTACTTAGAATGGGTATCGAATTTGGTATAATGTTTGGATTATGCTTAAATCGTTGATGTGATTGTGTTTGTTGTTTATTTTGTGTTTTTGGCGCCTCTGGCATTTGTTTGAATAATTCGTTGAAGTTGAGATTTGGTTTAACGAAATTATTATAAGCTTGTTGTTTTATTATTTGGATTTTTTTCTCTTTCCATTTTAATATGTTTAGCGCGTTCTACTAACGCCCGATGTCTAGGACAACCTTTGTATGATGCAGGGTGTCCATAGGAGTTGCATAAAACACAGTAAAGTTGCTTCATTGGATTTAAATGTTCGTTCGATAGTTTACATTGGCCAGGCATGTGATCATCTGCACATTTTACACAGCGATAACCCATGTTGCAATTAGCTGCAGCATGGCCAAATCGTTGGCATTTCTTGCATTGAAAAACGCCTGAGTGCTCCAGCTTTTGCCACTGAACAACTTGGTGATCAACAAAGCGAATGCTCATTGCTTCATTAATGTTGGATGTTGGAGAGAATTGGATTAATAGCATGGCTGGATCCTCTCTGCGTTTTGGGTTATATATAATGGCTTTGGTAAATTCTAGTGTTTCCGAATTGTGTGTTTGTAATTCCTGTAAAATTTCTTTAGGGTCTTCCCCAGGACAGAGACCTTTCAGAACTAATGTTTTTTGTTTTAAGTGTTTAGGTGTATATGTGTAATATAACATATCATATTTTTTTAGTGTGTTTTTTGCGGCATCAAAATCTTGGAAATTGTATGTTTGTACCTGCTGTTCATTTCCTTTTAGCTGTTTAATGTGATATCGGTCAACTTTCGCATAATCTCTAAGCAATTGGATTATATGTTTTGTATCCATATACGATATTTTTGTTGGTGGTACTTTATAAGCGGTTTGTTTTTCTGTATTTACATTGTTTTGAGCGTAAGGTGTTTTTTGTTGCTGTTGAGGTTTTTTTGTGGATCCAGATTGGCGTTCAGTTTCACTTGTTTGTTTATATGTTGATGTTGATATTTGTTTTGTAGGTGGTAGTGGTGTTTCAGTATTTGTAATTGGTACACTAATCTTTTGTTTTTGTTGTTTTGCTTTCTTATAATTTTTAATGATTGTAATAAAATCATTTGCGTCATCCGTAGTGTTTGTGTCC
Organism: Diogma glabrata; assembly: GCA_963693315.1. Classification (NCBI taxonomy): domain Eukaryota; kingdom Metazoa; phylum Arthropoda; class Insecta; order Diptera; family Cylindrotomidae; genus Diogma; species Diogma glabrata. Next base: position 82,627,091 of record OY856188.1, read on the forward strand.
ATAATATCTGCAGGTGATTGTATGTCCTTATCATGGACTTTTAAATTTTTAAATATGTTTTCTGTGGGTATGTTATATTCTATAGTTTGTATGTTTTTTTGTGTTGATGGTATTGTTTGCACTTTAGTGTTTGATGACGGTATTTGTGGAGCCAACGATACACAATTTGTATTAATTTTACTATACGCTCCCATAGAGGAACTGAGTGTTTTGCGTCTCTGTTAATGTATGTGGTATTTGCTGTTGTGGTATTGTATTTTGGTATGGGTTTGTTACTGTGTCGTTAGATTTTTGCGTTGCTGAAGGAATCATATTTGTTTTTAATGTTTTCTCGACAGTGGTTATTTCATCGTTATAATTTGCGTTTATTAGATCTATTGTTTTAGGTATTTTGGGTTTGACGTTTCGTTTTTTTTTGTCTTTTTGTTGTGTTTCTTGTAGGTTGAGTATTTGTTTTTAAAAATGATGATCTAGTGTTATATTGGGTTCTGTTTTCATTCTCAAAAAGTGCTGAAGAAGATTCCATGGCATCATCAGTTTCACTTGATGAAATTATTTCTAACGTGCTACCTTGTTTTTTAGTTTCTGGTAAGTTATCAAAAAACCTATTAGATACAATTAGTGGACTGCCTTCGGCTAGATAAATTTGATCTACGTCTATTTGTTCCTCAGACATAACTATAAGTGAATTTATACAATTTTCTTTCAATATTTATATATGGGCTATTACTCGCGTAATTAAATTTTAAGCTCGAAATTTTATATTTGTTCTTAAATTTAAGTGAAATTAGTTTAATGTTAAATTTAAATAAAATGTAATATAATTTTTGAATTAGCATTTGTATAATATAGCTATTCACCACTGTATTGTTATCCCTTGATTTTATTTTATATTTGTTTTCCTGTAAAATATTTTTACTAATGATACCTTGTTTTGTATTTTTATTCCTGTTGTTGTTGTTGTTATCATGAAATTTATATAAAAATGTTTGGTAGCAATTATAATTCACCGTTGATTTTTTTACTTGTTGAAAAAGTATTTGTTTTTCTTGTATTCCAATATTTGTTGATGTCACATACTTGTTTGGTTGGATATTTTTTGTTTGCAAAAACGTTATGTCCATATACGTAATATCGTTGTTCATTCCAAAATTTGTTAGATATTTTTTATATATTGTTTTAATTTTTAACTATTTTCAAAAGATGAAAAATATGATTTGATTTCACTTAACTATTTACTATATAAAGACTTTACAGTTCTTTAACTTTATAGCTAGATCACAAATCACTTCATGGATAATAACTTTCCATTGTTTCTAATTATAAATTAATTTTTTGAAACAAAATTTTATTATTTTTCTATTTTCGGTATTAGCACAAAAAATAAAAGAAAAAAGACGTCTGATCGGGATGACATTCAATTTCGATCTAATTTAAAACTTATTCTAAGTTATAAATGGTCGTCAACAAAAATCCAGTTATCGTAATACGTGATAAATTCAAAATACATAGTTATCAAAAATAGTTATTAAAACATTTTTGGTCATTATGGCGATACATTTTCCACTCCATCTTTATAAAGACGAAGATGATGACAAGTTACACCAATACAGAGCTTCATGATACATATTAATCCTTTATAACGCTACTTGTAATAGAATATTTAAATATAGAGCTACCTCAATCATGCTACTTCTTTATAAAGCTATTTGCTTTGTAACAAAATAAGTTGATTATATCGTCGCTTTAATAATGAAACAACGTATTCGCAAAAGTGTAGTTTCGAGATAATTGGGTTTAAAGATTTTTCGATTTTCTGATTTTCGTAAACTCGACAGCACTATTGAATGAATAAAGATATTGGAAAAAAAATTCTACCAATTAATCTTGACTAATTTCTCCACAACATATTAAAATTTCACATTGGCACCTGCTGGCTTTTCTACCTAAAAAGAGGTGAAAAGTCAATCAGGTACCTTATACGTTATTTCATATTTCATATACGTTATTTCATTTTGCATGGAAGTACGATTAAGCCTAAAATAAATTATTATTGAACTAACGCATGATATTCTTACAATTTTTTATTTATATGAACCGGTATATCATGTAGTCATGAATGATGCTTATACAATATTTTAGATTTACCATTTCGTGTGGCGATCGTAATGTATGTAATATATACGACAATGATTTTACCCAAGTTATTATTCTGTAGGAATTGGAATATCGTACATGCATTTACACTGTTTCAATATTAAACCAAATTCAAATTTGCATGTACGTTAATTAACAATATTTTAATTTTCACCCCCAGTTATAAATAATTGGAAAATATTAAAATGCCACTCTATAGACATCCTTATGGGGAATGCAGCGCACCCATTATATAATAACAACGTATATGTGGCATACGTTATTTCATTATTAAGGCGACGATATACTAACGCATTTATGCAACAAAACATAGATAAAGCATCTCTCTCTCTCTCTATTTATATTAAAATGTCATGTCATGCGAAATGTTGCTGCGAGTTTTAGTAAAGATTCATATACTTGCAATAGCTCTAAATTAACGTAAGAAGAAACAACGAGCTCTTTTGTTGCATTTTTTAATTATAAACAAACTATGTAAACATACATTGACACTTTATTAGAGTTAGATTTAATAATGCTAATAGCTTTAATAAAGCTTTATAATAGCTTGTTTTTCTGTTGCACAGGTGAAATAGAGCTTATAGGTCTATAACAAGTGGTGCTGTACTACTTTGATATTAAAGCTCTAAATAAGATAATTATGCTCATGTAAAGCTAATATAGTTACTTCCTGCTCTACATTTTATTAGAGCTAAGAGTTTGTAGAAACTCCTTAATAAAGCAACATTAATTGTTTTTAGAGCTTCAAGTATCACTCTATACGAACGTATATTACGTATCTTACTATACTTACTTACTATACACTTACTATATACGTATCATACTATACGAACCATTAGCAACATAGGTACTTTTTTAGAGCTTTAGTACAGCGTCACGACTAGGGTTTCTAAATATCCGACCTATTTTATTATCCGGATATCGAATACATAAAAAATTAATTATCCGGATAATCCGGATATCCGGATAATTAAAACAACTAATAAGACATGCTTTTTATTTTGCGGTATTTAATTCATTTATGCATATTTTTCGTATATTTATATTGATTCATATTTATACATAGTCACAAAATAACAAAAATAGTAACAAATCATAAAATAACAATAAAAAATAGAATTAATCATAAATTTAACGAAGTTGATTAATTTTTAAAAACGCATATGTTAGAAAAATTATTGCATTAAATGTTGTTCGAAATTGAGTCGAGTTCTAATTTTTGTCCTGGTGAAACCAGCAATAGAAAATACGCGGTCTGTTGCAGTCCAGATAGGTTAATATATGTTAATAATGCGCGATATAGAATATTTAAATTGTCTGTCATTTTTTATTATAATTATTTAAATAAACGAAATCTTTTTTCAGCAATGTGGAACTTTCTTCATTCTGCTTCTCAACATGAGCATAATTGAAGGAATTGCATTCTTAAGTTGTTTCTGCAGTGACAATATCTTATAGACTTCACTACTTAGACTTTCTTCATCCTTACTTTCAATAGTAATTTCTTCAGTGATTTCTTCAGAGTCATCATAATCACAGGTGGATGTATTCTTCTAAAAATTTCTACTGCCAATGCAATAGAGGCACCATTTGTAACATAATGAAAATATTTATTGGAATATGGAATATTGCCTGTTTGTAAAAAAATTAACAGTCATAAGGAATTTATCACGACGTTCATCCATTCGATTTTTTATATGTTTAATTAACTTTTTTGAAAAATTCGTTCCACATTCTTCTAACTTTTTGAAAACAACTTTGTGAACGCCTGCAATAGTCAAAAGCGTTGCTGAATTTTCGCTTAATTCTTTTACAGCTTTTTCCAGTGGAAATAAGAGATCTAACAACTCTCTCTTTTTTATACCATAAAGTTTTAAAATACTTTTCGTTACAATAGAGAGATTTTTAGGCATGACAAAGCCTTCGGACATATCTATGATTCCACTATAGCATTCATTGAAAACTCATCTTCTGTCACACATCGAGACAAAATTTCATCCGGGGTTTCATTTTTAAGAATTTTGTAATTCCACCATCAACGGAATCACTTTTAAGCTTTTTTGATGTAGATGATTCATGAATTTTTTCGATTGAAGTTAAAGTTGAAGCTGAATTTATGATTATTTTATGAACTTTTAAATGATTTATCCTTTACATCCAATTTGTTTACTGCAATGCTAACAGAAAGCAATATCTCTTTTTTTAATTTTTTTTTAAATGATTCCAAACTTCAGAGCGTTTTGATGATGTATAGCCAGTGCTTTTAAAAATTTGAAATCTGTTTGTTGTTAAATAAATTTACTAATATAGTTATAATATACTGTATTTATTGAAGCAGATGCAAAATATATAAAATATTAAAAAGAATCCAGTTCTAATAACCTTTAAAAAACTAGCGCACTTCAGATTTTATTGACGGACTGCATGTTTTTAAAACATTACATTTTTGAAATCAACATAGCATCAAATAAATATTTATAACAACCCTTTACACTGCAGATTGACGAAGTGTGTCATAAAATATTCAAAGATTACAGTTTTTATAACATTGAAGTTGTTAATAAATTTTTAACTAACAGTTACTTCACTGCACTAATAAACTTTGCAACGCAGTTTAAATATTTATTTTTAACTTTGAAACGCAATTTGATTATTTTTTCTACAAAATAAAGGTTTTTTAATATCCGGATAATTACAAAAAAGTATCCGGATAATCGAATAGTGAAAATTGGTCGAATAATCCGGATAGTTTGATATCCGGATATCCGGATTAGAAACCCTAGTCACGACACTTATAGCTCTAAGAATTGTTACTTGGGTAGACACTACAATGTCTCTTATTTCTTAATTTGATATGCAAATGTCCTCTTTTTTGCATAATTTTTACAAGAATATGCATTTAAAATAATAATTTCTCTAAATTTCCCTAACATGTGTCTAAATTTCCAAAGTATTACAATATCGAGCCAAATGTCAAAATCATAGCCCCACTTTCTGGCATTTTTCAACGTTTTAGGTCCTAACGATTCGCAAACAGCAAAGACAAATGTTTGTCTGTCGGCCGACCAGAAATTACATCAGATAAACACAAGAAAGCTATTTTAGCGAGCAAAAAAATTGGGTATTTCTTTGAATAAAAAAAAAAATAAAATAAAATTTAGTATTTAATTTTAGTATTCTAGTCTAAAATACGTTTGTTATTAGTCCCCGGGCCCACACCGATTTCATATGATGATTACCACAAATGTTATACTTCGTGAGGCGCTAGTCATTGACGAGTCCGAAAACATTTGTTCTGCTATTTTCCACAAATCACCCGATTTTTCGTTCGGCATGCTCCGAAAAATGCCGATTGCCAGCGATCTTGTAAATTTGCTACCACAATTTTTTTTAGCTGTGGGGGCTGGAAATTTGCTTTAGAACACAAGGGTAATGTGTCTGAAGTATAAAATATGTGGTAATCACCACATGAAATCGGCGTTGGCCCAGGGACTATATTAGATTCATTTAATTTTTATAATATTTATAATAATAAATAACTTATATAATTATTTTTTTTAACACACTTTTATTTGAGGTAGGTAGTAGAGGGCGGTTATTTTTTGGCAGGTGGTAAAGCAAATTTGCGCAATCCACCCACCCATAAAGCGGCATGTTCACGGTATTTGCAGGGACAACACATATATGAATCAAACAAAAATTTTAAAATACATGTTCAAAACATCTGCGGATTGAACGCTAACCATGACCACATGCAACATCATCTTGAGCACAACAAACCGAACATTCTATTCCTTACAGAAACACAAGTTTCTGAAAATTTTCTCTTTATAGAATCGCTTAATTCCAGATATAGGCTTGAATCAGCTTTCAAACTCCATCAGGGCGTATGTGCATTCATTCATGAGAGTGCATTCATTCATGAGAGACACGCGCTTTCCAAATTTTGAACTACACGGTGATGGCTTCAATACAATAGTTTTACAGATTTGTCTTCCAGAAATTACTTTTTTTTACAATAGCTTTATACCGGTCCCCCAACAAACGTAACCCAAACTTTTTTAATCTACTGACAAAAATTGTGGACGAAATTAGGGCAAAGTCCCCTAATTGTGAAGTTATCGTTATCGGTGACTTCAACGTCCACAACAAATTATGGTTGGAACAAGCTGCGTTCCAAGGTATTGAGGAACGCTTTTTTTAAACCTCTGCGGATTGAAACCACCTGAGACAATAGATTCCGGCAAACAATTCCATTTGTATGCAGTTCGGACAAAGAAGTCTTTCTGCGATCTGCCAGTATGACAGCGTGGGATCTCGACTGTTTGATTGGTTGCGGTAGCCGATAGCCGAGTGGAACGAGTGTAAGAATAAGTTTGAGGCATGATGCTGCTGATTTCATCTGAGCACTGTTGATGACGATATTTGTAAAAAACAACGAGGTCAACAACAGTGCGACGATGTTGTGAGGAATCATGTTTGGATGTCAAAGCTCGATCACCCACAATTCGCATAGCCCGCTTTTGAACAGAGTCCAAGAGGGCCAAGATGTCTTATGGGCCCAAGGCCCAAGAGGGCCAAGATGATATATTATTTTTTTGTTGCCATAGTTATATAATTTGTTTGAAAAAATAACAATTATCGTAAAAATATGGAAAGATATGGCGACTTTTTCTGTCGCCGTAAAAATATGAAAATACTTCACTGCTGTCGTAAAAATAAAATAAAAATGGCGTTACTTTACAGCCGCTTTGATTATACGTCATAAAATAAGACTTTAACCTTCTCCCTAGCGGCAATCAAGTTAAACTTTACAGCCATTTATCGAAAAAAAACTATTTTTGAAAAACGAACTAAAAAGTAAAAAAAAAATTAACAAACACACTTTTTTGGAAAACGAACTTATAGTTCGAAACGAACTTATAGTAAAAAATAAATTTTACATTGACACAACGTTATGATGGAAAGAAACAAACGATATGCTCGTTTAAACCTTGTCTTTGATAATTATATTTTCTTTTAAATTGTAAGATGAAAAAATAAAGTAGGCTGTCACGGGAGACCCAGCAGATGTGAAACATAAACGTTGATAATACAATTTATAAAATAATTTCTTTTTTGAATATTACAAAACAAACGCACACACATAAATTCAAACGCATAACGCAATGAGTGGTGAAAGATAGCTAGAGGGTGACAAACAATAATGTGTTGTAGTCACCCTGTATGTTAGAAATACCTTTAACTCTGCCAACTGGAACCAAATTCTGAAAGCTTCAGAAGAACTGTACGTCCCTGACTACCTGTTATGTGACATAGCTAGTTACTTCACAGGAATAACACTGGTTTACGATTCCGAAGCAGGTTTGAAGAAGTACAATATAACAGGGGGTGCCCCATGAATCGTTATCGTTACTGTTATGGAACATGATGGTGTTCTCAGAGTACGTGGTCTTATACAAACAACGATTATCAGCTATGCAACATTGCCGTAATTGCTGTAGTCAAGAACCTAGTCAAGAACCAGCCACAACATTAAATTTAATCAAGTCAATTTGTTTTGCTCTAACTTAGTCCAGTTTAAAAGAAGCATTTTACAAATTGTTAAATTAAATTAAATTAATTTTATTGTCATATATATATTTTAAATTCTAATATTCTTCATTTTATCTTGTGTTAAACATTCTTGGTTTATTACATTAACATTATCTTTTTATAAACTAAATTTAAACTTTTTATTGTAATTTTTTATATTATTTTTTAAATACTGTCTTTAATTTGTATTACTTTTAAATTTAAACCTTTTACTGTAATTTTTTATATAATTTTTTAATATTGTCTTTAATTTGTATTACTTCTATACTAGTATGTTATTGGATATATTTCCGTTTGCTAGTATTTAAATTGAAATAAATAAATAAATAAATAAATAAACCTCACGAATATTATTACCAATTGTATTCAGACCATAATCAGCGTTAGGCCATGGTTGAACAATACAGGACTAGAGTTAGCCGGTCAGCATATGGAAATCGCACTAATGAGTAGAAGAAAAGTTGTGGAAAGTATCGATATCCAGATTGGTGGACAGATCATAACATTTGGCCAGCACCAGAGGTATCTTGAAGTTGTTCTACCACAGACTCAACTACCACAAAATCAGTTTCAAAGAACTCCTAATGTACACTGGTGACAAGGCCCAATGAGGGAAGTTGCTCCTCCAAGGCTCATGCCCTAAATATGCGATCAGGAAGCTTTTCGGTAGTGAGCACAACAATATTAATGTATGCGGCACACATATGGGCCTCAACGGTGAAAACGCCATCTTATGTTAGACCTATCAAAACGGCCTACAGACTGACATCGTTGCGCATATGCTGCGCTTCCACACAATGTCTGATAAGATCGTAAATATTATTGCAATTAGCATTCCATTTAGCATCATAAAATGATGATGACAACCAACACGAGAAGATTTCATCAAAAATGTTTTCCAAAAAATTTATTACCGACCGAGGGGAATTCGTTTAAAAAAAGTTTTGCGATTTTTGCTTTCTTTATATTTTTGTTCAACAAACGGCTGTAAAGTTAAACTTAACTGCCACTAGGGAGAAGGCTAAAGTCTTACTTTTTTATGTATAATCAAAGCGACTGTAAGGGAACGCCATTTTTATTTTACTTTTACGGCGGTAGTGAAGTAATTTCACATTTTTGCGGCGGCAAAAATGTCGCCATATCCTTCCATATTTTAACGATATTTGTTAATTTTTTAAAACAAATTATATAACTGTGACAACAAAAAAGTAATATACATTTTGATTGAATGATGCAGTGCCGGATCAAGCTATTTCAGCGCCGGGTGCAGATTAGGTATATGGCGCCCTCAAATTAAATTATATTGTAAGATAATATATTCAAAAATCAACGCAATACTTGTTTTAATACGAAGTGTTGTGTAATAGAAATTAGAATATGTTTTACTGTCACACCAACACATGGAGAGCTTTTAAGATCTAGATCCCACAACAACATGCGTTCAAGTATTCAACGCTTTTTATAATTGGATCAACATTTTCTTTTATGGTGTTTCAAATGTTGGATATTTAGACAATAAATCTTATCATATAATAAAATATGCTATATTCCAAAATTTCATGATAATATGTGGAAAACAGAAACAAAATAAAATATTTATTTTTTTAAATGTGAAAAACATAATTAAAACTAGGTTACTAATAATCTAGCTGATGGAATACTCCTCATTCATGTGACGTACTCCCGTAGTCAATGCTTAAAGTTCACAAATAGAGTTAGGTATATATAAAGAGGCATATCTTCGAGTGAGCAATTGCACAGTAAATAAAAATTTATTTTAATAAATAAAAAATGTTATACGAATTTATTTCAAATATTGTAACGATTATGGAGTGCGATGTAAAAAAATCTGTTGATAGTTTTCTTACTGGAAAATGGTTCTGCTAACGCAATACAAACTGAATAACACTTAAATAAGTTTCTGAAGATAAAAACAGAATTCAATAATTTTATCTAATACGAAAATAAAATAAAAACTACCCAGTCTATGATAGAGTAGGCAAATAAACAAATTAAAAATTGGAGATTTCACACCTAGGTGCGAAGTTTCGAAGATTGTGTTATGTTTTTTGCTATTTCATTTTTGACTAGCATAAAAAAGGTTGCGTTGTCGATAGATTAGTTCAAAATAAACGATACAGTTTGTTGAACATTAACGGTGACAGAAGTTATTGATAATATAGCAGTGATACGGTATAATTATATGAGATAGTCATAAATAATTTACACAATGTGAAAAAATTAATAGTAAACTGACTAAGAAAGAGGAATAAGATAAATGGAAGAATAATATTTATAACATAAAGAAAATCCATTGTTTAAGTTTATTAAATCTAGAAGTCGAACCGAATATAAGCAATGGCCGAGTTGTTACATACGTTACAATATAATAAAAATTATGAATAAATGTGAAAATAAAAATAACATTAATTTGTAAGAAAGAATAATTATAATATGAAAATCAAAAAAACTACACAATTCATATATACAAATAAAATTGTATTAAATAAAGAATCACATACATATATGTTCACTTTTATGACTTTATTTTCAGAAAACTCTTTTATTGCCGGTTCGTATTTTCATAAATAAGAAAATTCAGATTCAATTGATATAAGAGAAAAGGTAACTAACCTTTCCCGGCACATGCTCCATCACCTAGTGTAATTTAGAAAAGCTCCTTTCAGCGGGAGCTACTGTTAATGACAGTATCTTGGCTTTAAATAAATTCTTGCATATTTTGCAAATATAGAAGGTGTAAAATTTTCTATAGATCTTAGTTTTTTAATTGAAATATGTTATATAAAAAGCCATATCTATCATTGTGCACTGGTCATCCGCAAGAATAAATCGTTCTAATGAATTAATAGCAATATCAATAGAAGATATAACTTTGAGATCAGAAACCTTTTTGAGGGTCCTGATATAATGGGTTGTATCCATTCTAATAGGATTGCTTGGTCTGGGCATGTTCTACGAGCCGATTCACAGTCTTAAATGATTAGAAAAATGTACGTTAGTGCCCCAGGGAGTGGGCGACCGCGAGATAGACCACGACTACAATGGGAGACTGACGTAATAAACGACCTTAAAAAAATCGGCTGCCATGGTAATTATGTCGCTGTTGCGAATGACCGTGGTGAATACTCAAAGCTGATTCGCCTGGCAACACTCCTACATGGAGCATGAACGCCTTAAAAAAAAAAAAGAAAAATTAATAGAAGAAAAAGAAATTTTGTGAAGGATCCTGGATCTTAAATTATATTATCTTGTGTTTCAATTTCAAAACTCTTTCCTGTACGATGAATTTGTATTTGATTTGGATGCGGAATACTCGAATCGCTCTCTAAGAAACCCGTCAGCTTTTACATACATTCAATAAAATACATTCAATTACATTCAAGTTCAGACTTTGTATCATTTTAGAAACAACATTAATTTTGGAGAGAAGATCGTTTCACAAAATCAAACTGCAAAGATATTTAAAGCAGCATTATCTTCGCTAAACAATTTGCTCCAAATTGTGTTATATAGTTTTGCGTGTCTGTTCTAAAGGAATTTCAATTAAAGTGTTTCAAAATTCTACGGTTTAAAATCTAAGAGGTTTTACAGCTGATTTTCAGTTTTCCCAACAAGTTTCATTGCTGGCCTTAAACCAAGCTTTTTATTTGCTGCCTAAAAATATCAAAACGACACGACAAACGAATTTCGAAAAATATGCGTATATGTGGTTGAAAAAATTTAAATATAGTTGAAAAAAATTAAGAGTTTCTCTTAAGATGACGCCGCATAATTTATAACAATAATTTATAGAAAAAGGAAAATTGCAGAAAAGGAAAACTGCATATAAAATTGAGAGTACTGTTGGATGAATAGAGTTCATTCGGCAGGTCCCGTATGATATCACCTTGGCTGGTAATATCTCACTGCTATTGCCAGTGGTATCTAATATTTCACGTTGAATCGTATGTCAATAGCAGCGACAAGAGTACACGGGGCTGTCACGCCCATAGATCAAATATTTAAACAAATATACAAAAATAAATTGTTGGTTTTTATATAGAAAAATAAATTTTAATTTGCCTTAAAATTTATTAAAAACCATAACAAAAAAGTAATCGAATTTAAAACAAAACTCAATTTTGGCGCCTTTTGTGTTGGCGCCGGGTGCGGTCGCTCCATTGCACCCATGGTAGATCCGGCCCTGGAATGGTGCAATCTCATATATTAAAACGAAACACTTTGAAGAGCCTAAGGCTTTCTTATTCGCAGATGGATTTATTTAAAATTTTCACTGCCAACTGATATTAGTGTAACTTAGATTTTAAAGATTTTTCACATAAATCGGATCATAAATAAAAAAGTTATAGACGAATTAAAATGTATTGTAATAAACTTCGTCCAGAATGGGTTAATTTACTCATAAATAACCAATACATTCGGCAAAGATGAATTAAAAAGTTAACTCCTTTTAACTAATACAATTTGCTATATTAATGTAAATTAAATTTGTTATACAAATGTTTACATTAATGAATTAAAAGGAGGAGTGGCCTATTGTTTCTAGAAACAACTACAGTGAGTACCAGAAGATTCTGCTTATTTGTTTTTGAATATAAATAAGCGAACAAAATAGCAGATGGTCAGTTTTAATTTTGCAATTAAAAGTGTTATAAATATTCGCAAGTATAAGGAATAATCGGTGGTACTTGAGCCTGGGTACTAATAGTAAAAGAATTTGAACTTAGTGAAATAGTAAATACAGATTTTACGATTCCGAATATTATTGATTCAAATTGTGGAAAAGCGGTGAAATTTATTGTACACAAATTGGAGACCCTGGAATTTATTGCAATTAAAATCGGAAGTTGCTGTAACTGGTTGATAAATAAAGTTTGAGATTTTGTTAACTAAAGATCTGTCTTTTTACTGTCGTGTTTGCTCAATAATCGAAAAGAACCAACGAAGAGTCGTTACAGTATTTTTGAATTTAACGACCCCCACTATACAATATGAAATGGACTTGCCCAAGTATTTTCTTTGTTTTTTTTATTATTATTATTTAGTATTTTATATTTTCTTTTCAAATTTCAATTTAGTTTATGCATTGCTTTCGGAGAGGATAGACGTATTATTTTTCTTTGTTTTTTTTATTATTATTATTTTTTTTTGATTTTCTTTGATATAATTATTATTTTTCTTTGTTTTTAAATATTTTCTATTGGTTAGAAATTAAAGAAACAATTCATAAAATTGATTTGTTCTTCTGTGCAAAACAAGATAAGCAGGCTACAGACCTTCAATCAATTTGTCAATCAATTGAAAACGAAAATAAACGAAATAAAATTTAGGGGATTTTTACACTAAATTTTATTCCGTTTATTTTCGTTTTCGAATTGATTGACAAATTGATTGTAGGTCTGTAGCCTGCTATAAAAAAATATTTCATAATGGCCGTATTCGATTTGACTGAACTTACTGAATCATCTGAAAAGAATATATTAAGCATAATATGTAAAATGTATTTTAGCTAGAACATAAAAAACGTTTCGTTGTATTGTCGATGTAGTGGGTTGTGAGAAAGGGTTGTTCGGGGTTCAACGCGGACCCTATATTGATTTTTTAAATAAAGTAGGTAAGTAGTTAGGTAAGGTAAGGAGTTAGGTAAGGTAAGGAGTAAGGTAGGGTAAGGAATTAGGTAGGGTAAGGAGTTAGGTAAGGTAAGGAGTTAGGTAAGGTAAGGTGTAAAGTAAGGTAAGGAGTTGGGCAAGGTAGGGAGTTAGGTAAGGTAAGGAGTTGGAAAAGTAGTTAGGTAAATAGTTAGGTAAGGTAAGGAGTTAGGTAAGGTAAGAAGTAAGGTAGGTAGTTAGGTAAGTAGCTAATGAAGGTAAGGATTTAGGTTAGGTAAGGTAGGAGTTAGGTAAGGTAAGGAGTTAGGTAAGGAGTTAGGTAGGTAGAGATTTTATACAGACAATAATAAATGCTTATGTAATTTATAAGTTTATTTACCAAATTTACCAAATTAGAATTCCTTCACTAACTCTTTAGTCTTCTTATGTACATTGAAGTGAATGAATGTGAACATTTTGTTCTGTTTTTTCTTCATAAATGAATGGTTTTTAGATACTACTGTCGATGAAAGCAAAGCCTTCGAAATACGTATTTAGTGAAATAAAACTCATTTTAACAAGAATAAGGCGTTTAGTATTATTGTTTTTTCTCGTTTTTGGAAGTAATTGTGACGATAAAAATTCATATTTATTAAAATAGGACGGCCCGGCGTGCTTCGCTACGCTTATAAATAAAGTTTTTGCGTAGACATTTTGTTGACGTAGAAGCAATGATTTCAAAAAGTGGCAATGAGAAATGCAAGCATATAATTTTGAATTTTTCTTTTTAAACATATGAATGAAAAATAATCAGAACTCTAGCTGATCAGTTCGGATATATGAAAAATTAGCGATCAAATAAGTTTTCAAGTAAGCTTATTTGATCTCTAACTTATTTGATCGCTAATTTTTCATATATCCGAACTGATCAGCTAGAGTTCTGATTATTTTTCATTCATATATTTAAAAAGAAAAATTAAAAATTATATGCTAGCATTTCTCATTACCACTTTTTGAAATCATTGCTTCTACGTCAACAAAATGTCTACGCAAAAACTTTATTTATAAGCGTAGCGAAGCACGCCGGGCCCTCTTTGTAATAATAAAAAAACTAAGAAAAATAACATGTCATTCACAACATTCATTTTACCATTAACACCATAATAATTAAATCAAAGAAAATCAAAGCAAAATAATAATAATAAAAAAACAAAGAAAAATAATATAAACTCACTCATACCATTATCACGTCGAATCAATTCTATCTTCATCTGACAAATTTAACAAACACATGAATTTTAAAATCATAAATACCACGTGCAATTCATTTCTTCATTCACAACATTCATAGAAAAATATTACGTCTATCCATTCCTATAATAAAAAAACAAAGAAAAATATTACGTCTATTCACTCCTAAATCAATTCATAAACTAAATTGAAATTTGAAAAGAAAATATAAAATACTAAATTTAGTTTTTTTATATTAATTTTTTTATATGCTCTTAAAGCAGGCTACAGACCTTCAATCAATTTGTCAATCAATTGAAAACGAAAATAAACGAAATAAAATTTAGGGGATTTTTACACTAAATTTTTTTTCGTTTGTTTTCGTTTTCGAATTGATTAACAAATTGATTGAAGGTCTGCTTATCGTTTTTGTGAAAAAAAATATATACTTGGGCAATTCCATTTTCATATTGTATGTGGGAGGCCGTTAAATTCAAAAATACATTTTAATTCGTCTATAACTTTTTTATTTATGATCCGAAAAATCCCAAAAATCTTTAAAATCTAAATTACACTAATATCAGTTAGCAGTGAATATTTGAAATTAATCGAAATTCGAATAAAAAAGCCTTAGGCTGTACAAAGTTTTTTTAGCGTATTAATATATAAGATGTTGATGTATTAATTTCATTTTTATAAAAAACTTAAACGTTTGCCGAAAAAATACTGTATTTAATGTGGAGCTAAAGTGACTTTTTGTGTATCATCTATAAATTGTAATATAGACTGTTCACGCATTATCGTGAATTTTTTAGTTCATCTGAAAAATTAAAATATTTTAAATTAGAATCAAAACAAAACCACTTAAAGATTTATTTATTATTTATAAAATTATGCAAATATTACCAAAACAATCCTTTTGAAATGTCAATCTAAATGTCAATTTTGAATTGATGTGTTCGGTATATTTTGATTTTTAGTTTTGATATTCTCAATGTTCACATTGAATTGATGTGTTCGTTATTCTATATTATTCATTCGATATTTTCGAGATCGTTGGAAAACTTGACAGTAGTTGAGTTTTATGATTTGTAGAGTTTTGGCTTTCTATAAAATGGACTGTTTTGGTAGTTTTGTCCTCTTATTCTTACGAATTTATATCTGAATAGTATTGTCAGTAAAAAGTGTTGTTTGTATTACCATGTAGTTGTTTGAGTATGAGCTAAGCTCTCTCTTTTAGTTTTTAAGTGAATTTTAAATATTTTGTATTCCCATGTGTTAAATCAGTAATTGTAAAATTAATAAATGAAGTTTATATAAAGTTGTGTGCATCAGGTCAGTTTTTTAATGTATACATAAATTAACCAAATAGTTTTTCTTTGTTCTCTGACAAATATTCGTCGAGTGTGCATGCAGTAAAAACCTCGTATAAGTTTTCATCGGTTGGAACGGGTGATGTTTCCATGCATTTTTCATTTCATATGTACATAACTTCAACTATTATATGAGCTGATATTTTCATCATTGCATCGTTCATCTCATATGTACATAATCTCAACTATTATATGATCTGATATTTTCGTCATTACTTCAGTTAATCATTTCATTTACATAACTTCAAATATTAAATGATTTCAACTATTACATGAGCTGATATTTTCGTCATCACTTCAGTCAATCATTTCATATGTACATGATTTTCAACTATTATATGAGCTGAGATATTTTCGTCATCGCTTCAGTTAATCATCTCGTTTGCATAACTTCAATTATTATATGAGCTGAGACATTTTCATCATTTCATCATTCATTTTCATATGTACATGATGTTCAACTATTATATGAGCTGAGATATTTTCGTCATTGCATCGTTCATCTCATATGTACATAATTTCAACTATTGTATGATCTGATATTTTCGTCATTACTTCAGTTAATCATCTCATTTACATAACTTCAAATATTAAATGAGCTGATATATTTTCATTTCATATGTACATGATTTTCAACTATTATATGAGCTGAGATATTTTCGTCATTGCTTCAGTTAATCATCTCGTTTACATAACTTCAATTATTATATGAGCTGAGATATTTTCATCATTGCATCACTCATCTCATATGTACATGATTTCAACTATTATATGAGCTGATATTTTCGTCATTACTTCTGTTAATCATCTCGTTTACATAACTTCAATTATTATATGAGCTGAGATATTTTCATCATTGCATCATTCATCTCACTTACATAATTTCAACTATTATATGAGCTGAGATATTTTCGTCATTGCTTCAATCAAACATCTCATGTACATGATGTCAACTATTATATGAGCTGATATATTTTCGTCATTGCTTCAGTTAATCATCTCATTTACATAACTTCAACTATTATATGAGCTGATATTCTTGTCATTACTTCAATTAATCATCTCATTTACATAACTTCAACTGTTATATGAGCTGATATATTTTCATCATTGCATCAATCATCTCATATGTACATGATTTCAACTACTATATGAGCTGATACATTTTCATCATTGCATCATTCATCTCATATGTACATGATTTCAACTATTATATGAGCTGATATTTTCGTCATTACTTCAATCAATCATCTCATATGTACATGATGTCAACTATTATATGAGCTGATATATTTTCGTCATTGCTTCAGTTAATCATCTCGTTTACATAACTTCAATTATTATATGAGCTGAGATATTTCCATCATTGCATCATTCATCTCACTTACATAATTTCATCTATTATATGAGCTGAGATATTTTCGTCATTGCTTCAATCAATCATCTCATATGTACATGATTTTCAACTATTATGAGCTGAGATAGTTTCGTCGTTGCTTCAGTTGATCATCTCATTTCCATAACTTCAACCATTATATGAGCTGATATATTATCATCATTGCATCATTCATCTTATATGTACATGATTTCAACTATTATATGAGCTGATATTTTCGTCAGTACTTCAATCAATCATCTCATATGTACATGATATCAACTATTATATGAGCTGATATATTTTCGTCATTGCTTCAGTTAATCATCTCGTTTACATAACTGCAATTATTATATGAGCTGAGATATTTCCATCATTGCATCATTCATCTCACTTACATAATTTCATCTATTATATGAGCTGAGATATTTTCGTCATTGCTTCAATCAATCATCTCATATGTACATAACTTCAATTATTATATGAACTGAGATATTTCCATATTTGCATCACGGTGTTGGAAGTTGATGTGCCAACCAACTCACATCAAATATATCTTCAATAAAAAAAATACAGTCCACCTCTCATCGACGCCGCATCATTTGGTCCTTCGAGTCGGATCTACACGCAGCTCGTTTCAAAATAACTTCGGAAGAGAAAAAAAAAAACCAACCAACGTTTTTGGATAATTTAAGGTACCATTTAGTATAATTTATAAGTAACTTAATTATTTAAATTTTCGTCAAATATCATTAACATTATGCATTTCTCTAGCATTTATATTGTCATTGTGTATTAACACGACTTGCGTGATCATATAATCGTGATTTTTTCGGGACATTCACTACTACGGGGTGTACAATGTCGCTTAGTCGATTGTTTAATTGTCTATGGTGGATGGCGTGTCGGATTGTTTCATTTTATTGACATATTTCGTCTGGAACAATGTTCATCCGTTTTTCTCTTCGGTATTAATTTTCCATAAGGTTAACATGCCGGATTCCCCTTACGAAGACCTCTTGAAAAAACAAAATCGTACAAAATCTCGTCGTACCTGAATGGAATTTGAATTCCAAAATAATTTTGCTGTCGTCGTTAATATTTTTAAAAAATCTTTATACATCTCGTCATACTCTAATGGAATTTGAATTCCAAGATAAATTTCTTATTTCCGTTAATAATTCAGTTCGTCGTACTTTAATGTAACTTGAGTTCCATATAATTGTTGTCTTCGCTAATATTTTGAAAATAGTTATTCATTTTTCGTCGTACCTTGTTGGAATGCGATTTTTCGTTAATAGTTGGAGTCACTATTCGTTTTCGTCGTACTTAGTAGAATGTGGTTTCCAGATATAATTGTTGTCGTCGCTAATGGTTTGAAAATCGTTATTCATTTTTCGTCGTACCTTGTTGGAATGCGATTTTTCGTTAATAGTTGGAGTCACTATTCGTTTTCGTCGTACTTAGTAGAATGTGATTTCCAGATATAATTGTTGTCGTCGCTAATATTTTGAAAATCGTTATTTATTTTTCGTCGTACCTTGTTGGAATGCGATTTTTCGTTAATAATTGGAGTCACTATTCGTTTTCGTCGTACTTAGTAGAATGTGATTTCCAGATATAATTGTTGTCTTCGTTAATATTTTACAAAATCTTTCTGTCGTATTTTTAAATCACTCGTCGTACCTTATTAGATTAATTGTTATTTTTAGGATTCTGTTATACTATGTATTATATTCATCGGATTCTAGTAGATTAAATAGCATATTCATCGGATGTTCCAATATTAAATTACCAATTTATTCATCGGATCATTTCAAAATCATCGTTTTTAGGTGTGGTGTAATTAATTAGTTAATCCACATCGTTCGTCAATCAACATGGAAGTTTTGATATTGGTTTGTCCAACATCCGCTGGTATCTGGATGTGTTAGCTTCATTAATTTTTCGTCGTTCTCCTTGTTGCTATCATAATTCCAACAGATGTTCACTCTTGTCTCATTCTTCGTTACCTTGGCAGAGTGTGTCTGACATCCCACCTTCGTCGTATAGTCGTTGAGACAAAATCAAACAATTTTTTCCAATGTTAACCAATGTATACTTGCTAAATGGCTTACATGCCTCTTTTGTATAGTAGTATCCAATAGTATCCGTCATTAGAATTCGTTTTAATTCAATATTTGGTAGTTAATAGTTCGGTAGTATCTTAAGTCGTTATAGGTTTAATTATAATTTAGTAAAATGGTTGTCTTCAGTAGGAATTAAGGTCATTAGTTATTTTCACGTGTCCTAGTATCTTAAGTCGTTATAGGTTTAATTATAATTTAGTAACATGGGAGTCTTCAGTAAGAATTAAAGTCATTAGTTATTTTCACGCGTCCTTCGTCTAGTTTATGTTACAAACCGAAAATGATTTCGTTTGAATTAGAATTTTATATTTTGTCATTTCCGTCTGCCAAATTGATAATTCAGGTTGTAGCACCGAGCTTTAATCGTTGACATTTAACTTTTGCAGGCCCCCTCTATTAGCTCAAGATGCGTGCTCAAATGCAACTGACAAATGGTTCATATGCATGTTGGCGTGTTTCGTCTCAAAGCAGTCCAGTTGGAAATCGGTATTAACTCATCAGCTGATCCTTTTAGAGCTTGGTTTCGTCGTATGTATGGTATCACGTAGCGGATTGTGATGTTTTTAAAAATTCTGCTTCCACAACATTGCCAACTTCATTGAAGCTCGTAATCTTCAGCATATCCAACAAGTAGCATTCATGTGGTCTCTTCGTCACAGAGTGTGTCCGACAACTCAATTTCGTTGTACAATCGTTGTGTCATTTTAAATTGAGCCTATTGTCATTTTCATTAACCCAGCTGAATCCATTCTGAAACGCTCAGTAGCACGAATCAGCGTAATCTCACATCTTGATGTTGAAGATTTGCAGCAGTTTGTTGTATCAAGTAATTACAAACAAGTGGTGGTTTATATTTCACTAATTAATATTTGCAATCGTCCACGTAACTCAAGCAACAATGTTCTGCGACCAGTCTGTTCAGTCTGACAAGTCACTCACCTCGACTACAGTCATCCCGGAATATTCATACACTTAAAATTTACTTTAGTTGCTGTCCGTACCTGGTTTTAAGGGATTACGTAATTGCAACCATGTCGCAGCCTGGACCGTTTCATTTTGTTAAAGTAAATACTTTAAGGTTGCCAGTATGTTCACGCATTATCGTGAATTTTTTAGTTCATCTGAAAAATTAAAATATTTTAAATTAGAATCAAAACAAAACCACTTAAAGATTTATTTATTATTTATAAAATTATGCAAATATTACCAAAACAATCCTTTTGAAATGTCAATCTAAATGTCAATTTTGAATTGATGTGTTCGGTATATTTTGATTTTTAGTTTGATATTCTCAATGTTCACATTGAATTGATGTGTTCGTTATTCTATATTATTCATTCGATATTTTCGAGATCGTTGGAAAACTTGACAGTAGTTGAGTTTTATGATTTGTAGAGTTTTGGCTTTCTATAAAATGGACTGTTTTGGTAGTTTTGTCCTCTTATTCTTACGAATTTATATCTGAATAGTATTGTCAGTAAAAAGTGTTGTTTGTATTACCATGTAGTTGTTTGAGTATGAGCTAAGCTCTCTCTTTTAGTTTTTAAGTGAATTTTAAATATTTTGTATTCCCATGTGTTAAATCAGTAATTGTAAAATTAATAAATGAAGTTTATATAAAGTTGTGTGCATCAGGTCAGTTTTTTAATGTATACATAAATTAACCAAATAGTTTTTCTTTGTTCTCTGACAAATATTCGTCGAGTGTGCATGCAGTAAAAACCTCGTATAAGTTTTCATCGGTTGGAACGGGTGATGTTTCCATGCATTTTTCATTTCATATGTACATAACTTCAACTATTATATGAGCTGATATTTTCATCATTGCATCGTTCATCTCATATGTACATAATCTCAACTATTATATGATCTGATATTTTCGTCATTACTTCAGTTAATCATTTCATTTACATAACTTCAAATATTAAATGATTTCAACTATTACATGAGCTGATATTTTCGTCATCACTTCAGTCAATCATTTCATATGTACATGATTTTCAACTATTATATGAGCTGAGATATTTTCGTCATCGCTTCAGTTAATCATCTCGTTTGCATAACTTCAATTATTATATGAGCTGAGACATTTTCATCATTTCATCATTCATTTTCATATGTACATGATGTTCAACTATTATATGAGCTGAGATATTTTCGTCATTGCATCGTTCATCTCATATGTACATAATTTCAACTATTGTATGATCTGATATTTTCGTCATTACTTCAGTTAATCATCTCATTTACATAACTTCAAATATTAAATGAGCTGATATATTTTCATTTCATATGTACATGATTTTCAACTATTATATGAGCTGAGATATTTTCGTCATTGCTTCAGTTAATCATCTCGTTTACATAACTTCAATTATTATATGAGCTGAGATATTTTCATCATTGCATCACTCATCTCATATGTACATGATTTCAACTATTATATGAGCTGATATTTTCGTCATTACTTCTGTTAATCATCTCGTTTACATAACTTCAATTATTATATGAGCTGAGATATTTTCATCATTGCATCATTCATCTCACTTACATAATTTCAACTATTATATGAGCTGAGATATTTTCGTCATTGCTTCAATCAAACATCTCATGTACATGATGTCAACTATTATATGAGCTGATATATTTTCGTCATTGCTTCAGTTAATCATCTCATTTACATAACTTCAACTATTATATGAGCTGATATTCTCGTCATTACTTCAATTAATCATCTCATTTACATAACTTCAACTGTTATATGAGCTGATATATTTTCATCATTGCATCAATCATCTCATATGTACATGATTTCAACTATTATATGAGCTGATACATTTTCATCATTGCATCATTCATCTCATATGTACATGATTTCAACTATTATATGAGCTGATATTTTCGTCATTACTTCAATCAATCATCTCATATGTACATGATGTCAACTATTATATGAGCTGATATATTTTCGTCATTGCTTCAGTTAATCATCTCGTTTACATAACTGCAATTATTATATGAGCTGAGATATTTCCATCATTGCATCATTCATCTCACTTACATAATTTCATCTATTATATGAGCTGAGATATTTTCGTCATTGCTTCAATCAATCATCTCATATGTACATGATTTTCAACTATTATGAGCTGAGATAGTTTCGTCGTTGCTTCAGTTGATCATCTCATTTCCATAACTTCAACCATTATATGAGCTGATATATTATCATCATTGCATCATTCATCTTATATGTACATGATTTCAACTATTATATGAGCTGATATTTTCGTCAGTACTTCAATCAATCATCTCATATGTACATGATATCAACTATTATATGAGCTGATATATTTTCGTCATTGCTTCAGTTAATCATCTCGTTTACATAACTGCAATTATTATATGAGCTGAGATATTTCAATCATTGCATCATTCATCTCACTTACATAATTTCATCTATTATATGAGCTGAGATATTTTCGTCATTGCTTCAATCAATCATCTCATATGTACATAACTTCAATTATTATATGAACTGAGATATTTCCATATTTGCATCACGGTGTTGGAAGTTGATGTGCCAACCAACTCACATCAAATATATCTTCAATAAAAAAAATACAGTCCACCTCTCATCGACGCCGCTTAACACTAAACACACAAAGAGAAGCATTTTAGCTCCTAATTAAAAAAAATACTATTATATTTGATGCATTATCCGTGAATTGTTTTTTTTTTATTTTGGTCTTCTAACATTAATAGAAAATAAACGAACATTCAGAATAATATTATTATTTTTGCAAAAATATTCTGCTATCCTTCTTTGTATTGTATGTAATTTTATAACGGGAAAATAAAATTTCATACAAAAAATAGAAGAAAAGCAGACAATTTCGATAAATTTCACTGAATTTAGTACAAATAGAACCTCAATAGCTTTTTATGTATTAAGGGCGTAAAGTAGGTCTTTTTGCTTGAGTGAAATTGAATGCTCGAAAGCAAAAAAGATACTTTATGCTCGAATTACATACAAGATTTATTTATACGAATAAGATTCTGTATTATTTCCATAAATAAATATACATATTATATTTACACAAAATAGTAAAATAGTTTTTAAAAACATTGTTTAATCCAAGTAGTTTTTCGTTTTATAATTATTTTCCTAAATTACTTCGGTCTAAAAGACCTAAGTATTACATTCATGAGCCAAAAGTGAAATTCTTACCCTCACTTTTTTTGGCATTTCTCGACGTTTTAGGACCTACAGATTCTAAAAAAGCAAAAAAAAATGTATTTCTGTCTGCCGGCCGGCCGTAATTACCTACGAAATCTTGAAAACCGCTGGAGGGATTTCAAAAATTTTTCTAAATATAGGTAAACTCAAAAGAAAACTGCTAAAGGACGCTTTGTTTTGTATCTGTAACGGAAGTGTGTGAAACAAATCATTATGTTATGTGTGTCAAAAATAGCAAATATTCATATTTTTGGCTTAAAAAACGTTCATTTTAAGTGATTACGAGTAGGAACATTGAATTTGGAGAAATCTTGATGGTAAGGATTGGTATGTTAGATCAAAAACTAGATTATTACATTAGAAGTTTGTCAAAAAATGTTGTCAAGTGTGTTAAAAGAAAGATTATTATTTATTTTTTTACCATTTTTGGAAAAAAATAAAAATTACTTATTTGTATGACAGGAAATTTTATTATTATTATAATTATGTTATAAGTTAATTATAAGTTTGTCAAAAAAATGTTGTCAAGTGCGTCAAAAGAAAGATTTTTATTTATTTTTTTACTCATTTTTTGGAAAAAAAAAACAGCACAATTGATAATATCGATGCTAATGATTGGTGTTTCTGATGACGGTAACATTAACAATAGTTTAAGCATTTTTACTGTAAGCAAAAATGGCTGACGGTCCTCTGACAGCCTCACCCAGTTGACAATAATAAATCGGAAAGAAAAACAAGAAACAATTAATATTATGAAATTACATATCTTTCAAGTTAAAACATTTAGTTTTAGTAGTTTTGATTCTAGTAACCATAAACCAATCACAAGTATTACGCCGAAAGTCAGCACATGCATCAATATTTCTTCTCGAATGTAGTTCCATAAAACAAAACACCAACTGTTCAATTACCAATCAAGAGCTTGCTTCTTTATTTATAAACCATTTTGAATAGATCACAAAACTAAATTACACAAAACCTTGAACAATTTTCTTAATTTATTTTGGACGATATGTTTTCTCTTACACAAAAACTAATTACATCAAAACAATACCAATAAACAAGAGAAACATGACCATTTTATTTTAAAGTCTAAAATCAAGAAAAAACTTGACTTCACTAATTGAAGTCTAAAATTATAAGACCTACAGGCTGATTCTGAGTTAAGAGGTCTTAGCTATGAATATTTTTGTTATGACAATTTTTTTAAGAGGAATATCTTAATTGCGATTCTGTGAACGTTGTGATAAAAAACCTCATAATAACTCTACAAATATATTTTGGAGATCTTTCAAACGGCTATTTTTATAAACAAAAGTATTATAAAATTCATATTTTCTTTTTAAATAATTTAAATACAAATTAAAATATCATATAAATTATTATTAAGAATTATGGTATATTATATAATAATTTTTTATAAAAATCAAGTTTATGTTTTATAAAATTTTGTAAGGTATCAATAATATTTCAATAATATATCAATAATATTCGCCACAACCAAACGCCATTTTCAATAATCAAAAATTTGTTTTATTTTATAATAATTTATATACAATTAATATAAAATTATACCATTATTATTTTGCAATAAATTTGTGAGAAAAGAATTATTGTTTTTCCTTAAACTTTATATAAAATTTGCAAAATTTTCATAAAACAACATGAGATATAAAAGTTTGATATTGCAAATATGAAATTTTCAATCGCCATTTTATTTAAAATCAATATATCCCAGGGAATAAAATGTCATCGATTCGTCCATGAATCGTTGAAGAAACTTCTTCTCTGAGCTGTAGAATCGTGATGGAAACGGTATGGAAATTTATATGAAAAAAAAATAAAATGTCCGCTTGATTCGTGGACGAATGCTCTACTACAATTCATCATGTAATACTACCACTCGAATCGCTATGGAATATTCAATAACGATTCTATTGTGAAATTTTAGCGACTTTCTATAACGATTCTTTATAGAAATTTTGTTATTTTTCACCTTCGATTCTTTAGCTAGAAACGAGAATCAAATTAAATAAAATATTGAAATAATTAAAACACATTTTCTTTAAGTAGAATTTTATTTATATACATAAATTCATTTATTTAGTCTGTTAATTACACATTAATTTAGTTTAATAGCTAAAGGGCTTAATTTGATTAAAAATTATGAAAAATAAAATTTTAAATTGTTTTTATATTTTTTTAAAATGTAATTATATAGCTTTTTCGTCATGCATCTGCAAATATAAAAAGAATTTAGTGACATAAATTTTAAAATTATTTTCATTTGATAAATTACCGAAAAGATCTGATTTAATGGTTTGTACATTCTTCCGCCATATTTATTATTACCATGAACTTGTTTCTCATCTGCGATTATTGTTGACTTTCTGTAAAAATTTGAGCAAGCATTATTATTTTAAACATAAGTTTTAATCAAACTAACGTAATTTTACATAAATTGAAATTTAAAAAAGCAAATGAATTAATTTTAGTAAAATTTGTATACTCAGAATGTTTTAAATGGAGTGGAAATCATGTTGTATTTTGTCGCCTCGTAATTTAACTTCCACCTTTAAAAAGTTTCATATTTTTACTTTAAGATATAAATACACTTTTATGTTTATATACACTTTTAAAACCTTTAACATATTAATATTAATTAAGTAAATCGTTTTTATAAATCTTCTTATATATTAATACGCTAGATTAAAACTTTGTGGAGCATTAGGCTTTTTTATTCGCAGATGGATTCATTTGAAATTTTCACAGCTAACTGATATTAGTGTAACCTATAGTCGGATCCGGATTCAAACAAATCGGATCATAAATAAAAAAGTTATTATATACGGAAAACTTTTTCTATACATATGCATTATAAGTTTACATACATATAAAAACGAAATTTAAAATTTATTTTATTTTTTTATATTTTCTTTTTTATATATTAGCGAACAACGAACAACAAAAACGAAACTTTTTTTTCTCATTCATTTCAGTGATCAGTCGTCTTTTGTCTTTGAACAAAGGATGGTTTTCGAGTCGTCGGAATAAAACAGATTTATGCGTAATAATGTTGATTTTATGAATGATATTTTATGAATGATATTTATGATGATATTTTATCATCATCTTCTTCTTATATATTAATACGCTAGATTAAAACTTTGTGGAGCATTAGGCTTTTTTATTCGCAGATGGATTCATTTGAAATTTTCACAGCTAACTGATATTAGTGTAACCTATAGTCGGATCCGGATTCAAACAAATCGGATCATAAATAAAAAAGTTATTATATACGGAAAACTTTTTCTATACATATGCATTATAAGTTTACATACATATAAAAACGAAATTTAAAATTTATTTTATTTTTTTATATTTTCTTTTTTATATATTAGCGAACAACGAACAACAAAAACGAAACTTTTTTTTCTCATTCATTTCAGTGATCAGTCGTCTTTTGTCTTTGAACAAAGGATGGTTTTCGAGTCGTCGGAATAAAACAGATTTATGCGTAATAATGTTGATTTTATGAATGATATTTTATGAATGATATTTATGATGATATTTTATCATCATCTTATATATTAACTAGGAGGGCCCGGCGTGCTTCGCTACGCTTATAAATAAAGTTTTTGCGAAGACATTTTGTTGACGTAGAAGCAATGATCTCAAAAAGTGGTAATGAGAAATGCAAGCATATAATTTTTAATTTTTCTTTTTAAATATATGAATGAAAAATAATCAGAACTCTAGCTGATCAGTTCGGATATATGAAAAATTAGCGATCAAATAAGTTAGTGATCAAATTAGCTTTCCTGAAAACGTATTTGATCGCTAATTTTTCATATATCCGAACTGATCAGCTAGAGTTCTGATTATTTTTCATTCATATATTTAAAAAGAAAAATTAAAAATTATATGCTTGCATTTCTCATTACCACTTTTTGAGATCATTGCTTCTACGTCAACAAAATGTCTTCGCAAAAACTTTATTTATAAGCGTAGCGAAGCACGCCGGGCCCTCCTAGTATAATTAAATTTTCTCACGGTAAAACAATAATAAACCATATAAAGTTATAGAATGTTTGATTGCTGCTTTTTTCTTGTTTTAGTTCAATTTTGTAAAACTATTCTCCAAATGGCAGGCTTATCAGAGAAACAGCCAATCAAAATTCGTTAAATTTTATAGAAAGAATCGAGATAGAATCGTTGTGTAGTTTGCCTATGGAAAAGGTGTAGAAACTTTCTACTGTAGAAATAAAATTCGTTGGGATATCAATATATATTTTGTTTTATATTTTTGATTCAATCTAAAATAAAATATAGATAATTATTATAAATTTTATAATAATTACATAAATAATTCATAATTAATATTTTATCCTTTATTAATATAGTTTTTTTTACAAGAATTCAAATAAAAAATATGAAACTTAAAGTTATTATGCTTAAGATGACCATGTTTGATGGTCTTATGTTAAGAGGTTTTTTTCTTGACATCTCACAGTTGTGACTACATACAGAATCGCATTTAAGAGGTTTTAGTCTTAGCTAAGAGAAAAGTCTTTGCTATGAATATTTTTACATCTGTGAGGGTATGTCAGAATCAGCCTGCTAGATTCTACAGAAAAACTAATATATAAATAGATATTACACCAAAACCTTTTACTTACAGCAGAGCCAAACATTTTCACCACTGCAATAATTGGTGGTAAAACTAAACTGCTTTATCGTGTCAAATGCGCCAGCTTCTACAATGTGGTGAAAACGTGAACTGAACTGAGTTAAAGGCAAAATGTCAGAATGACATTCAAAACAACAACACTATAACTAAGATAAACAATATTTAAACATTTATCGAATCCAATATTCTTATTAATACCTTTTTTTTACTTCTTACAACAAACTTCAATGTATATAAAGGCAACAGAAAACATCAACATTGGATTCACTAAATATGGTAAGTTCATAGGCGTAACTAGGTAGGGGCCTAGAGGGCCCGGCCCCCCCTAGACGAATTTTGGCCCCCCCTAGAAAATTAAGTTAATGAAATATATATATATGTCTGTTAGAGAAAATGAAATTGTATTTTTTAATCAAGTAAATCACTTTTTTCTATGATAATAAATGAAAAGTCTATTCCACTAGTGTAAAAAGAATAACAAATTGTAGTTGCTATGGTTTTTCATATAATTTTACATAGTATTTTAAACAAAGCAACCATGAAAAAATAGAATATGAATTTTGAATGTTTTGTTGTCGATTTCTAACTTTATAATGTATAGTAAATATCGATTATGTATATACTATCATAGAAAAAATTGCATTTCCTACGCGAGATAAAAACGTTTTTTGTTCATAAACATGTCTCACTCGACTCTAGCGCGTCTCGTGAACAGATGTTTACTCACGAAAAAAACAATGTTTTCATCTGTTGTAGGAAAATATACTATGGGATTATGGGATTGCCATATTTATTTATTTATTTATTACTCCATTAACAATTCAATACTGAATATCCCAAAGATGAAGTTCCCAAAGATTTCCAATTTACTCGATTTTTCGCTTCTCGTCGCCAAAAACAGCTCGCACGTTGAACAATGCTGTCCTTCCATCTTCTTTTAGGTTGACCTCTACTTTTCTTGCTTGTTGGTACCCTCTATAATTGATGGTATTCGGTCTGGAGGATACCTTGCAACATGGCCAGTCCAGTTCCATTTCAATTCATTCGTGGTAGATACAACGCCTTTCACTTTGGTTTTCCTTCGGATCTGATTGCTTATTTTGTCTGATATTCTTATCTTCCGTATAAATCTCTCCATATTCCTCTGAGCAACAGGTAGTTTGTTCTTATCATCTTCAGTTAAAGCCCATGTTTGAGAGCCATAAGTGAATACGGGAAGGATACAAGAGTCATATGATCTTCCTTGAAAAAATTCTTTAAACTCCAAAACGAACGCCATGCTTTTGATATTCAGTCATCGATTTGTTTTTCTTGTCTATTTTTAAAAGATTGCACTTGGCCCAAATATACGTAATCTTCAACCGCTTCGTATTCAATGTTTTCGATTTGAATAGAGTCAACATTTTGGTGATTCATTAGGCGCTTTCCAATTGAGTGAATTACTGAATGATTCACTAAAACTGAATTGTATTCCGGCATTTGTATGTTTTAATGGTAATATTCAGTTTACACTGAACGTAAATTGAGCTACTACAGAACTGAATTGGATTGAATAAAGTGAAGGAAAAATAGGTTCATCAGTTCAACATATTCATATTTTTTTAGTTAGTGGTCAAACGATAAAAATAATAAAAAAATAAATCGGAACATATTTGTTTGTGTCTAAATTTTCGATTTTGGTTATGTATTTTGGAAATGTCAAAAAATTGCTGTTTTTTGTTGTTTTGGCTGTAGTTTTGATGATTTACTGAATATTAGACCAATTCAGTTTAAGTGAATCATTCAGTAATCCACTCGATTGGAAAGCGCCTATTATCTTAGTTTTCATTATATTTTGAGTCAAAAATATTGGCCGGGTTTAATCGGTGAAAACACGATATCTTGTTAAAAAGTAAGTTATATTAGGTTTGCATGGAGAGATCAGTTTTTGTTGATTTGTAAATTTTTGTTTGAGAAGCGGTGAAGCGTTAAAAATTTCTTTATTACTTTTCATTAAAAACTTATCACTTCACCACTTCACAGTTAGTAGCTGCAGCCGCTGTTATTGGCATTATGAGTTGACGTGAGGTTTTCTATATTGCTGGCAATAGCTGTGAGTTTTCACTAGCGAAGATAAGTCCTTAGGGCGGTTGAACTCTATACAGTCAACGGAAGTATCCTAAATCTTAGTTATGAAATTTGTCTTGATGATGTCACGTTATTGCTTTCTCGAAGTAATAAACTTTCATATATTTCTATATATGCGGGCTTTAATCCTTGAAAAAGACTAGTATTTGGAATATTAACCCAAATTTAGTTTTCGTGCTGTATATTTTTTAATAAAAATATTTGCATCTCTTTAGCTTGTACTGAGTAAACTAGATAATCAAAGCAACCCATTAGCTTGTAGATTGACTAATGCCTCAATGAAACCGAAAACCGAAACATCTAAAATATTAAAAAATTTCTAGATTGGAAAAGTTTCTTTTTCCAATGGTATATCAAACATATTTACCATCCTAAGTCGAAACTGTATTAAAGCTTGTTTTAACGATTATATTTAACATTACATGGAGCAGCAGACAAGGGATGTTAAACGGATGATTGAGCTTCTCAAACTGTTGGATAATCGAGCACAGATTACAACGACAGTACATCTGAGAATGTGGTTCCAGTCGAAATATTAGAGGAAAACAATTTGTAAAAATAAAATGCAACGTCGTATTAATTCAAGCGTAATGCCTTTATTAAAACCGTTTTGGTCACACCCAGAAATAAAATTGCATCAAAACTAGAGAAATTGCATTACATTAAGAACAATTGAGCATATATTTTGCGTCGATGACATTTTGGCATTCTTAAAAGTTAAACATGTGTATAAACTAGAATGCATAAGCAATATACACATTAGACTATAAATAAGAACATGTTGCTTAACGTAGAAAGACAAAAATATCACTATAATATGCCAAATTTAGGAAAGGAATTAAGGAGTATGTACAAAGTATGGCATAATGAACATTCATTTCTGTATTTAATAAATAAGCACTAAATATTACCTAATTATTATGCAGCCAAATATAACATGTATTCACTATGGACATACTCGTTAGCACATATGTACATAGTAAATAGAACATAAATTGCGTATCAGATAGTTCACGGGCATAATTGTTATAACATATGTCATTTGTAATAATACCATTCAATAATTGGTATTAAATACATTTTTGTCTGATGAGTATACCTATTGTGACTAATTATTACATAAATATTTTCCTAGAGAGAATGCTTTATTATAGCTAACTTCTAATATATTTGGGTTTGCCTATTATGCAATAAGTTGTGATTTTCCCTATGCCATTTTATTATTAATTAGTCCAAATTCAATATCTTTGACACATTTATATTTTAAAATTCTTTATTTCATATTTAGTTCATTTATTACATGTTTATACAGCAGTTTAGTATGCTAAACTGCTGTCTTCTTGCTTTTCAATTCAGCCATGAGCGCCAACATATATTTAGAATTTTTGTCAAATTTTGAAGTAATTTCGAACAAATATCGTTGAATATCGTTGAATATCGTTGAAATTCCCAAATGTGCTGGGACTTCCAATTGTACTCAGCATTGAGCACCATATAAACTTCGAAGACATTGTCAACAGCCGTCAACAAATTGGCCGACAAAGATTTCACGTTATTCACTGCGGTGATGATTTTAGAAGTGTCTTCAACGAAGAAAATAATGGGTTGGAGTGTCTTCTTAAACTTGGCTTTGGAAGATCGATGCAAGTCCAATTGGGTTTCGACTTCAGCTTCGGTCTATAAATATAGTAATATTGTTCATGAAATTATATTTTTTTAAGTATATTTTCAAACAAACTCACCTTGCAAACTGTCACCATACCCCTGAAAGATTCTTCGCTGTTCGGAATCCAATATTTGCCTCCACTTTCATCGCGAGTTCGTTGAGCCGCTGGCATTGAAATGCACAGCAACTTTAACGTGTTGAGAACGGCAAAATCTATGAAAAAGTATTAATAAATGGTTTTATTTATTGTAGTTTTATAATAATACTGACCATTCGTTACATCGGTTATACTACACAGCAAATGCAGTAGTTCTTTGTGTGCTTTTGTCTTTAATCTCACGCTAAGGACCTCAGTAAGATTGGTTACAAAATCTTTCCAATTTTTGACCAAGAGCAAGCCTGCCGCCGGATATGAGAAATTGAAATTAATGGATATCTGAAACACAAAAATAAATATTTAAATTCAAAGTAAAATAATATGTTTTTTTATAAATAAAAATTTGATAAACCCACTTACTAATTCGAATGCTTTTGGCTCACGAAGGACGGGCCATTGGCTCATAATTTCTTCGACCGGTTTACCGAAGTACTTCTGTTGTCGAGCATCAATAGTAGCCTCCCATTTCTCTCACAGTTTTTTCCCAGGGTCCTGTATTTATTTTAAGCCAGAGTAAGTCCTCGCTTTCATCCATGTCAGCGAAGACATCTGCTCAATTAGAAATTTAATTAATAAAAGCATATTTTAAAATAATGAAATTCATAAACACATACCTGAAAATAGATCAGCCATATCAGCGATCTTATCTTTTTTGCCAACTCGAAAATTAGATGCCGTATTTCGTATCTTGTTCGCTAAGATACCTTTAGCATGTATCAAATTTTATGACAGCGTTTTCGGGGCAATGTAATATATTTTCTAATAAATAGTTAAATTAATCTCGATTTACATGTTGATATAAGGAAAATCATTACCTCTTCCTCATTTGGAAATAACTGGCGAATTTTTTCAGTGAGAATTTTCATGGTCGAGGTTCCTTTCAGGTATGAGCATCGGAATACTTCCTCAACAACTATGTCCACTAGCCGAACGCGTGACTCTGAGCTGAGGATCCCATTCTTCTGATAACCGTTCATTATCATTTTTCCGCGTGCGGTCCAACAGCTTTTTCAAATCCTTTTCCATATATTTTCGTTTAGTTCAAATTGAGTTAGAGCACAAAGTTTTAAAACAAACTTACCAAAAACGATATTTCCGATTTTGATTTTTCATCGACTGTGGAAATGATCTCGATATCTTTGTTTAGTTTTTTGAAGGCTGCTAGTCCTATCTAAAATTGTACACGCTCTCGGATTGTAGGAAGCAGAATTTCCAATTCTCATTCGGTCAAATGTTCAAACCACGAATATTCAATCTTTCTTCTGAAAATATAAAACAAATTAGGTTAAGTGTGATATTGTCGAGTATTAGTTAAATATAATGATATTGTATAAAAACATATTTACTTACCTTTGAATCTTGCAATTGATTTCTCATCCGTAATATTAAAAGAACGAAGAAGCTGTTCCACAACAGAGACCTCGCACCAAATATCTGCTTGAGTATACATTCCTAAGACCGTATACTTCAAAATACGAACACAAAGTTTAACTTTTATAAATATTCCTTACGAATTTAATGTTTGTCTCAAATGCAAAATAATTCACACACGCAAAGTATATCGATCTATTAGCGACGAATGCTTGATATATTATGAAAAAACACGTGTGCTTTATGTATCTAAACAAATGAATATCTGAGAGTCACACTCAAAAAAATAAAAGTAACGTTTACAGAATTTTTATAAATATACAATACACAAAATAAAATGATAAAACTACCATTTTTTTCCTTCAAATCCAAAAATAATTTATACATCAAATAAATTTTTGGTTTATTCAAATAATTTTTTTTGTAATCTACAATAGTTTTGGTAAACTTACAAAAAAATTTGTGAGTTGAATATTTATAAAAAGTTTGTAAAATTTACTTAGTGCAGTGGCGTTTTTCTATATTTTCAAAATTGCAGTACGTTACGTATTTACATTATATATATATATATATATATATATATATATATATATATATATATATATATATATATATATATATATATATATCTATATATATATATATATATATATATATATATATATATATATATATATATATATATATATATATATATATATATATATATATATATATATATATATATATATATATATATATATATATATATATATATATATATATATATATATATATATATATATATATATATATATATATATATATATATATATATATATATATCTATATATATAAAATTCTCGTGTCACAGTGTTTGTAATTAAACTCCTCCGAAACGGCTTGACTGATTTCCATGAAATTTTATGTGTACATACGGTAGGGCTGAGAATCGGTCGTAAACTATTTTTTATACCCTTAAGTGATAAGGGGGGCCCTCCCCCCCAAAAATTTTTTGTATTTTTCAGACAAAATTTTTTTTTTTATTTTTTTATGATTTGACATTAAAAAATACATATAATCCTTAATTTTCTCCCTTCTACCACCAACCCCCATTTTTTAATGGCGATATTAGTACTGGAATACTCTTCAATTACTCCTCCGAAACGGCCTGACTGATTTCCATGAAATTTTATGTGTATATACGGTAGGTCTGAGAATCGGTCGTAAACTATTTTTTATAACCTTAAGTTATAAGGGGGCCCTCCCCCCCAAAAACTTTTTGTATTTTTCAGACAAATTTTTTTATTTTAATTTTTTTTATGGTTTGACATTACAAAATACATATAATCCTTAATTTTCCCCCTTCTACTACCAACCCCCATTTTTTAATGGCAGTATTAGTACTGCAATACTCTTCAATTACTCCTCCGAAACGGCCTGACTGATTTCCATGAAATTTTATGTGTATATACGGTAGGTCTGAGAATCGGTTGTAATATCTTTTTTACCCTTAAGTGATAAGGGGGGCCCTCCCGCCCAAAATTTTTTGTATTTTTCAGACAAAATTTTTTATTTTAATTTTTTTATGATTTGACATTAAAAAATACATATAATCCTTAATTTTCTCCCTTCCACCAACAACCCCTATTTTTTGATGGCGATATTAGTACTGGAATACTCTTCAATTACTTCTCCGAAACGCCCTGACTGATTTCCATGAAATTTTATGTGTATATACGGTAGGTCTGAGAATCGGTCGTAAACTATTTTTTATACCCTTAAGTTATAAGGGCCCCCCCCCCAAAAACTTTTTGTATTTTTCAGACAAATTTTTTTATTTTAATTTTTTTATGATTTGACATTACAAAATACATATAATCCTTAATTTTCCCCCTTCTACCACCAACCCCCATTTTTTAATGGTGGTATTAGTACTGCAATACTCTTCAATTACTCCTCCGAAACGGCCTGACTGATTTCCATGAAATTTTATGTGTATATACGGTAGGTCTGAGAATCGGTTGTAATATCTTTTTTACCCTTAAGTGATAAGGGGGGCCCTCCCCCCCAAATTTTTTTGTATTTTTCAGACAAAATTTTTTATTTTTATCATTTTATGATTTGACATTACAAAATACATATAATCCTTAATTGTTCCCCTTCTACCACCAACCTCCATTTTTTAATTGCGATATTAGTACTGGAATACTCTTCAATTCTCAGTAGTCGATAACTGATCAATCTATTAATCTATCTATCTATCTTCTATCTACATATCTATATATGATAAATAAAAATGTAAATGTTCGTTGGTTCAAAATAGGCAATCTAGGAATGTACTGGATCGATTCTCTTGAAATTTGGACACAATGTTGCATTCAAATACAGAAAGGTTATTATATAGTGTTTTTTTTAGCGATATGTGTTTCATATAGGAATGTAAGCTGTCAACAAGCACAAGTGTCCCTGACTTGCATTAATCTCAATTCAATCTTTTTATGGTCAAGTTTCACTTAAAGACTTAATTTAATCGATTAGTTATGTATGGGTGATCACCCATACATTGTTTTGTCCAATTTATCAACCATATTGGTTGATTACCGGTTAATTGTATAACCACTCCAGTGTCCAGTGTTAGTGTATAACCAGTGTGTTGTTAATGAGTTTGTATAACAACACTTTGACCTAAATGGAAGTAGTGCTAACCACTAGACCACTCAACACATATATACATACATTTATATACATACGGTCATTAAAATGTTCTATTGCATTTTTGCCCATTGTATGGAAATTGGTTCTATTGTATGTTATACCAAATACTTCCACATAGAATGTCATTTTGATAATTTGATTGAAAACCAGATTTCAAAAAACGATTTAGTGCATTTGTTCAAAACAGCAGTTGACATGATGTATGTGATACATATATAAGTTTCAATAGTTCAGGTTGACAAAACGCCTGCTAGCCTGAGGACATGTGAGAAGATTCAATGCTCGAACAATAAACGAAGTGACAATTAATAAAGTCGGCAATAAATTTCAACCGAGATATATTTTTGTCAATAAAAGAAGGATTAATTTCCACATTTGGAAATGCCGTCGATTGTTTTACCAATACATGGTAGATATGTATGCAAAAACATTCGAAACAGAACGTTTAATATCCATTCGTTTAAATCAAACCAAGCTTTTCTCTGAAGTACCAGCTTATTTGCGAGAGCCAATTTAATATGACGGTTATTCACAACACAAAATCATCTCAAATGCACGGCAAATATCCGATGCCAGTTTCGATAAAGATTTGTAGGAAGTTGTGACGAAAAATATGTAACATGAGCTTTCCAGAACTCACTGTTCCACTAAATCCAAAGTACGCAAAGTAATATCATCAAGGATTCAGTCAGTTACAGGAACTTCAGTTACATGAAACGATGATTATCCTTTATATAAAAGAAGAGCCGCAGCAAATGGCGGTAAGGTAACAACATATAGATATGCGAAACGGGAACATGCAAATAGTTCCTTAAACATGGATGGTTATTCCATATTAATCTTTTGCTACAAGGAACATACAGATCGCACATAAACTTGGAATACGGTATATATACCAAATCAGTCAAATACGTTAGTTAAAAAGTACTTTAATAAAGGCAACATCTCAGTTTTAGCGTGCTCCAATGAAGCAGCACTGGGATGTATGCATCATTCATCAACGACACGTGCAGCACGTCACCTCCAAACTAAGTTCGGGCTTTGTTTGAAATCATGCTGACCGCTTACTGTTCTTCATCTACAAGAACGTTATGGGAAAAAATATAAATCGCACATGGTTGATGATATTTCCTGCCCAATATAGCAAAATGATTAAAGATCTGTGCGTAGTATTCGCGAACTTAGTTCTCAATCAATTATTAATGCTACCGCCGAATCGATCTGCTCCGTCGGTCAATGTGAAATTACGTCGTTAATATAAATACAATACTGATGATTAGGTTCAATATAATTACAATACAGTTGATTAGCATTTCAATTCAAAAGATCACAATTGTCAATTAAATTGATGTTTGCAATCACCATAAAAAAAGATCACGCTCAATCATTAAAAGTGCGCGCTTTAGATGTAGAACGGATTGATTTTCGTATGGACAATTATATGTTGCGTAGACAGAATAGAGTCATAAAACTAGATAATCTCTTTCTCTGAACCAACAATGGAGCCACAACAAATAATGTATAACCTGCAGAAGCATCGAGAAATTGAACATTAGAGACCTTTAGGTTCTCTTTTCTTAGTGATCACTGAGCACATTGAACATATGGGTACTGCGAGCATTTGTAAATCTATTTATGTTCTGTATACTGTTCTATATAGAGATGACACACCTCTACTAATTCAACAAGTTACTTAAATTTTTTTTTGCTTACCTGAAAACTTATTTGATCGCTAATTTTTCATATATCCGAACTGATCAGCTAGAGTGCTGATTATTTGCCACCCTTTTTTTAAAAAGATAAATTAAAAATTATGCTATCATTCTCATTACCACTTTTTGAAATCATTGCTACTACGTCAACAAAATGTCTGTGCACAAGCTTTATTTATAAGCGTAGCAAAGCACGCCGGGTCCTGCTAGTATATATATATATATATATATATATGTTGTATTTTGGAGTTAGGGTTTAACTAAAAGTGTCATTCATTAAAACACAGACACAATTTTTTTTATTTTCATATAATTAATTATTTGATAATTTTTGGTTATTTTATTTTTTTTACTGATACACATTAACTTTTAAATTAATTTAAATTTATTATTTATATTTATTATTTATTGTATTTGTATAATTATTTTTTTATATTTTTTTAAGAATATTCTAACCTAATCGTTGTAGCGGTTGTCTTGTTAATTTCAATCTGATCTCTTTTTCCATTTTCCAATTTTCATTAGCTTTAAAAAGTGGAAGGGAGATTTCATTTATAAAGTGAATTCAATTATATTTATTATTTTCGCGAACTAAACAGAAATTGTTTTAATAAAATTTTCTCATAGAAATATGATAATATGTTTTATATTATCGCAAAGAGATTTGTTTTAATTTGATTAAGAAATTTTCTCATAGAAATATGATAATATGTTTTATATTATCGCAAAGATATTTGTTTTAATTTGATTAAAAATATGAGAAAATTGATTTCTAATTATTGTTTGGTTGATTTTAGTTTTGGAAATTAAAAATTGAAATAAGAATGATGCAATCACAACATATATATATATATATATATATATATATATATATATATATATATATATATATATATATATATATATATATATATATATATATATATACAGGGTGAGTTTTTTAAAAAATGCCAGGCTTTTATCTCGAGAACCATGCTAGATGGGACAAAATAACCCAAGGTGATTTTTGTTAAGCGTCAAAGGGGACGTCCAATGGTAATATTGAATGACCTTGAAACTCATAAGTATTGGAGATATATGCCAAAATAGGTTTTTTTTAAATTAGAAACTATACATTTAATGTTTTTTTTTAATTAACTAAATCAAACGACACACTTTTTGTTTACAAATTTTTTTGTAAAGTGTACGATCTTGTAGATATGAGGAAAATTGATTTGCACTAAAGCAAACGTGTCTTCGCTAAGTTCTTCAGTAAAAAAGTAAAATTTCAATAAATCGAAAAAAAAACGAAAATCAATTTCACGCAGTAGACCACGATGCAATAATATTTAAATTAATGAATGATTTTCATTGTTTTTTTTTTAATTTAGCGAAATTTTATTTTTTTTCTGAAGAACTTAGCGAAGACACGTTTGCTTTAGTGCAAATCAATTTTCATCATATCTACAAAATCGTACACTTTACAAAAAAATTTGTAAGCAAAAAGTGTGTAGTTTGATTTACTTAATTGAAAAAAAACCTTAAATGTATAGGTTCTAATTTAAAAAAAACCTATTTTGGCATATATCTCCAATACTTATGAGTTTCAAGGTCATTCAATATTACCATTGAACGTCCCCCTCGACGCTTAACAAATATCACCATGGGTTATTTTGCCCCATCTAGCATGGTTCTCGAGATAAAAGCCTGGCATTTTTCAAAAAACTCACCCTGTATATATATATATATATATATATATATATATATATATATATATATATTAGGGTGCTTTTTTTTTGGGCGACAATGCTTTTTTTCTGGTGCCCCACCGAATTTTTGTTGGAAATACCCAAGAAAACGTCCTCCTAAAATATGAGCCCTCAAAATTAATGTTTAGCACTCGGCCTTTGCGTTTGAATATTTTCCATACAAAATACATGTAAACTTTAGTGTTTTTTTAAAAAAAAATTACAGCTCAGCGGCATTTTATACTATTTCAAAATGGAAAAAAGCAACTAACTCAGGATTAAATTATCTACAAAAATGTTTATGGAGATGTAACTGTAACTTACACCGGTGACACAGTAGAGATCACTAAAGTCAGTTGTATATGAATTTCTTGTTCTTTTGTTTTTATTTCATAAATGGCTAAAGCTACAGGAAAAATGTCAATAACAAAGTTGTAGTTAATTAAGTTTCCTACAAAAAACTAATAGTAACCGAATCTCTATGGTTGATATTTCTCGAGATAATAAACATTTATTATTTTAGAACTTGCGGTCTTCATAAATTGATGACGAAATTCTCTTAAAACATCCATTTTAATAAAAGCTGATTATCTCGAGAAATATCAATCATAGAGATTCAGTTACTATAAGTTTTTTGTAGGAAACTTAATTAACTACAGCTTTGTTATTGACGTTTTTCCTGTAGCTTTAACCATTTATGAAATAAAAACAAAAGAACAAGAAATTCATATAAAACTAACTTTAGTGATCTCTACTGTGTCACCGGTGTAAGTTACAGTTACATCACCATAAACATTTTTGTAGATAATTTAATCCTGAGTTAGTTGCTTTTTTCCATTTTGAAATAGTATAAAATGCCGCTGAGCTGTAATTTTTTTTTTAAAAAACACTAAAGTTTACATGTATTTTGTATGGAAAATATTCAAACGCAAAGGCCGAGTGCTAAACATTAATTTTGAGGGCTCGTATTTTAGGAGGACGTTTTCTTGGGTATTTCCAACAAAAATTCGGTGGGGCACCAGAAAAAAAGAATTGTCGCCCCAAAAAAAAGCACCCTAATATATATATATATATATATATATATATATATATATATATATATATATATATATATATATATATATATATATATATATATATATATATATATATATATATATATATATATATATATATATATATATATATATATATATATATATATATATATATATATATATATATATATATATATATATATATATGTGTGTATGTATATCATATATATATGTGTATGTATATTAGTGTATGTATATTTTCTTGCTGTCTTTCGTGTATGGGATGTATTTTATATATATAATTTTGGATGTTCATCCGTTTATATGACCTTATAATCTAAAAATCGGCGATACCACTGACACCACAAAAAATACCATGTTTGGCATAATCATAATGCAAGAATATCCATAATTTATTTTGTGTATTATGGATATGCAATTTGGGATTATAATTAGACATTTCGAATTATTTTGTGGATACTTTGAATACACAGTACCAGGGGCGTCAATTGGGTAGGGCTAGGGGGGGGGCATTGGCCCCCCCCCCCCAAGGATCTGATACTATCAATACATCGATTCAATAAAACCATCCAATCGTGATAGAATTATACACTAAAAAAATTTCAATGCACTGTTATTTTGTAAATTCGTCTAATTTTTAGAAGATTTACTTTACTAATATACCAATTTTATCGCATACTATCAATTGAAATATATCTGATAATATAATTATTACGTTACATATTATTTTGGCCCGACTAAAGTACAGTTCACCGCAATATTCAAACCGTTATCGTTCTTTGTATCAAGGACTAAAGTGCCACCGATACGAAAGGCGGTCGTATTGCTTCTAATCTTCTGATGAAATCAGTGGGTGCGTATTTTGACAAAATTCTATCGTACTATAAGGTGCGCGGCATCACCGCTTTTAGAAGAACGATTGTGTTTTGTTTATAAGATATTCGTGTCTGAGCCAGAGGAAACAAAATATTTCATTAGTATAGGGTTCCTCGAGAGTTTATAGTGCAGTATTTAACATTCAAATTTCAATTGTTATTGGTAATTTTTATAAACTTAAAAGTAGTACATGCAGGAGAACACAACCAATTATACCCCACTTATTTGGAGAACCCTGACTGTTTCGGCTTTTTTTTTATCTATATCATATTGTACAAACTTTACAAGATTTTTTTAATAACAATAAATTAAAAACAATTCTAAAATGTAAAATCCTATAACATATCAAAATTTTACTTGATAGTTGTGCTAATTTTTATAAAATGAATGAAAATAATTACGGGAGTAATTTAAATCTATTGGGTTATTTCCAGTGATTTTATAATAGTGAATGTTTTATAATAGACAAGCAATATTTTCTAACGACACGAACAAATATTTAGGTCATGTAAATATTTTCAAAGTATGTTATGAAAACTTGCTGACAAATTCTTTTCGCTATATGGACTATAATTTTTAATTCATAAAATAGCACAAAATTATATGTTTGGTTGGTTATAATAAAATCCAAAACGTATTCTAAACGTCAATATTTGTTCATTTTTTTATACAGTCACTGGGAGGGAGAAACTATTATTTTTTTGTGGTAGGTTTTTATTATAGATTTAAAAGAAGCTCGCAATAATTGCACAATTTTGAATCAAATGAATAACTTTCGCACGTTTATGGGTAGTAAACTGACCGTGAAAATGTCACACATTTCATGGCGTTGTCCCACGGAGAAATCTGTCCCACGAAGCGTCCCACGAAACAAATATTTCCACCACATTTGCCCGCATTATCGAAATAATCAAAAAACCTTATATCTACCTACGTACAGTTTGCGCAATATCTTAGTCAAAGCAATGGCTTCACAGTTTTTTCTTGCAGTTTGTATAATGTTATGTATATGTTAATTTAACCATATTGAGAGAACAAACCAGTGCAATATTATTTTTACTAAAATAGTGTTTTAACTATAATTTTCTTAGAAATACTAAACTCAGTTATTTCACTTCAATAATTTACATATATTTTAATGTCTAACAGATCTACCTCAGCGAAAAGGTTTCTTTGTTTATAGAAACATCTCCCCGGTGTATATACGAGAGATCGAAAGTATATTATGAAAAACAAAATACAAAATATTTTACTTAAAAAGACTCAGTTTTGCGTATAAATTCATAAAAATTTAAATTTTTAAACCAGAGTTTGCAATTTTCCTTTATTCGAGCACTCATTTCAATCCTTTGAAATAATATTCAAAAATTAAAATCTTCATAATTTGAATATCGTTCTTACTCGTAAGAGTAAAATTTTTGTTTTTTCGATTTTACTCCTTTGGAGCAGATTACATTTTCCTGTATTTTCATTCGATTTGCAAAAGAAGAAAATTAGTGACTCTACGTCATCCTTTATATTCATTTCTCTAACAATACATGAATAATTGAACGAATCATTCGAAGCATTTTACGTTGGAAGGCATCAAATTTGACGCAAAAATAAATGTTTTGAGTATTTGAAAGAAAATATTTATTTCAATTTAGTAGCAAGAATGATATTTTATTATTTTTACTCCTGTATGCGAGAGTGTTATATTTTTTTTAAGCTACGCATTCTGAAAGAACAAAGTAAAGGAGTGGTATAGGTAGCGTTTCAAACTCTGTTTAAAACACACTTTAACTAGGTAGCTCAAAAGTAATATTAATATTTTCTAATTTCTAATTGTTTTTCTCAATAAAGAACAAAGTAAACAGCATAAAAACTTGATAAATGGTATAGATTTGCAAAAGATAGAACGAGAGGTATACTGTATACCTCTTATACTTACAGAATACAAAAAAAGTCCAAGCGGCACGTATATCCGCTAGAAATAGGTAGATTTCGAGATCAGACAGTTTTGTGTACCAGGAGAATCTGATGTATCAGATTAGTTTAAACAAAACAAACTAATTTCAAACAGATATCAAACAAATTTTAAAAAGAAAATCAGCTACCTACAAGCAATATTATATCTATCCAATTTTGCAACAAACAAATAACAAATATACCACAGAACATGTGTGTGACAATTTATGACACAAACCTACTTTATATCATATGTCGTGCAATTGCTGCAAAATATCAAAATAGTTTATTTCTAAGAAAAAAAAATTAATTTCTTCTATTCAAATCTTTTATTTTTTTGACTGTTATAAGGTTGATATTGACTGTTATAAGGTTTTTGGAAATTGTAGTTGGGGATTGTTGCAAATTTTTTTGTTGAAGCCAACAAGTCAAAAACCTCTAATTGCAGAGGTTCATATTTATAAGAAACGGATTAAAATATTTCCACAAATTCTAAATTTATGAAGATTTTAAAAATATTAGTATCCAAACGGCCGTTATAACGGATTAAAAAAACCACTTTTTTTTCTAGTATAAAGCCTATAGTTCCTTAACCATGTGTCAGATTTTGCTGATTTACGAACTTGTCCAAGGTATTAATAAAACACACATTTTTAAGAAAGGATTTTTGATCTGGCTATACAAATGCAACCGTGAGAGCGCCGGTTGATTTAAACGCATTTTGTGTTTTACAAGCTTTTTTGTTGGAGCCGCTCACTCAGAAACCTCCAACTGCAGAGGTCTTTTTTTTGAAAAAAACTGATTAAAAGGTTTCAAAGATTCTAAATTTATGAAGTTTTTAAAAATATTATAATTTAAACGGCCGTTATAACGGATCTAAAAAACAGAGTTTTTTTCTAGTATAAAGCTTCTAGTTTCTTAACCATGTGTTGGATGGGGCTGATTTACGAACTTGTTCAAGATATTAATAAAACGCACATTTTTAAAAAAGATTTTTTGATCTGGCCTTATAAATGCGACCGTGAGAGTGCCGGTTGTTTCAAAAAAAATTTTTTTTTTGCAAACTTTTTTGTTGGAGTCGCTCACTCAGGAACCTCTAACTGCAGAGGTCTATTTTTAAAACAAATTGATAAAAAAGATTTCAGAAATTCTAAATTTGTTAAATTTTTTGAAATATTAGTATCCAAACGGCCGTTATAACGGTTTTAAAAAATCAATTTTTTTCAGA
Source organism: Diogma glabrata (assembly GCA_963693315.1). Classification (NCBI taxonomy): domain Eukaryota; kingdom Metazoa; phylum Arthropoda; class Insecta; order Diptera; family Cylindrotomidae; genus Diogma; species Diogma glabrata. Next base: position 82,672,052 of record OY856188.1, read on the forward strand.
AAAAAGCCTCTAGTTTCTTAACCACGTGTCGGATTTTGCTGATTCACGAACTTGTCCAAGATATTAATAGAACACACAAGTACAGAAAATTTTTTTGATCTACCTCAACAAATGCGACCGTGAGAGTGCCGGTCGTTTTCGTTATATCTCATATCGTTTATATATATATATATATATATATATATAAATTTTTTTTTTTTTTTGTTTTTTCGTCTCCGCTTTTCATACATAGTCGTTTGGCACAAAAATTTTTCCGAAATTCCGAGATGAAGCCCATTGCAATAGGTAGATTTTTATATGAAATCTACCTAAAAGATATTAATTATTTAGTAAAATTAAAATAAATTGTTTCAATTGTTTTGCAGTCTTTACTTGTGTAACAAAAGTTTTAAGCTACTATAAAAGGTAAATTTATACTAATTTTTAAAATTATATTTAAAAAGTTCTCCTGCAAATCAAGACGGATAGAAAACGTTTACGTAAATTCTTATACGATATTAAATTGGACTATCCTTTTTAAAAAAATCAAAATATAACGACGCAAAAGTTTAGTGTATTACCAGTCGGAGTGAATTTGCAAATTAACAGTGGACATTATGATATTAAAAGACATATAGATACAGATAAACATAAAAAAGCGTTGCTATAAGCCGCCAGCTCCAGTAGCTTAAACAAGTTTTATTGTTATGTTGTTGCAATTTGCGTTGATAACACGAACACCAATTTTAGTGGTGTCACGTCAAGGGATGAAAATTTAAAAACAAGCTAAACTCGAATTTGAACCAGAGTGTATTGGGCATTGGATTCGCAGCTCATATTCTAAATAATGCAATAAGAAATGCTGCTGATTTAAATGGCAGGGTTAAAGAAATTTGGATATTTTACTGCCTTTACTGAAGACGTTGAAGGAGTTCTGCGCAAAAGTAATGTCGAACATAACCAACTTATTGGATACAGTGAAACTCGCTGGCTGGTGGTAATGCCAGCACTAGAAAGAATTTAGAAAATGTACGAACCACTGCAAGCACATTTCCTAACGGTTGAGTGTCCAATTAAAATAAAAGAATTTTTTGAAGAATTAAATAGTAAACAAATAGTAAAGGAGAGCATTAAATAGTAAATTTATGCACAATCTAGTTAGCACGTTTTCACCGTTCCACTTTCTCGCAATAGAAATTCTAATTAGTTAGTATTTGGAAGAATGTTTGCATTTTGTCCCACATTTTAACGATTTGGCTCTGGTCAGTTTAGGGTAGACATAACTCTTTCTCTCTGAGACAAATAAAGGAAATCAAACAAACAAACAAAAAAACGATTCGACATAAGAGGAGTCACGTAGGGATTGCAATTCCGTGGTGTTTTATGGATCCTGGGATTGTGTGACTCATAAACTTTAAATCCCGGGATGCCCGGGAGCTAAAAAATCGTATAGAAAAACCATCCTTTTTTTTCTATGCAGCACGATCTGCTGTCGTTTACAAATTCACTCTTTGAACAGTTACAAAGCAAAGATATAATAATTTCTAGCACAAGCGCTTTAATTAAAACTACTTTTTTGATGCTTAAACAATGCAGAGATGATACTAAATTTGAAAGTATTTTTAACAAATGAAGGGATTTTGCAGAACTTTGCGGCATTCTCTTCGGTGAAACAACACCAGCAGACTAGCAGAGTAACCAATGTAGCTCAAAAGCATCTTATTTTTATTTCTAAGTCGATGCATTTAAATGCTTTTAAATATATGTGTGTATAAAAATGTGTATGTTATGTTTTACGAAAAAAATCTTTTTATGTCATTTAAATTCTCGACCCCCCCAAGATTTTGGTGAAATGACGCCACTGCACAGTACATACTTAATATGCAAAAAAGACCTACATAACAAACATGTATGGCATAAACATTATGCAAGAAAATCCATAATTTATTTTGTGTATTATGGATATGCAATTGTGATTTTTAATTAGACATTCTGATTTTTTGTGGATGCTATGTATACACAGGGCATACTCAACATGCAAAAATGACCTATACAAAGATTTCATCATATTTTAGTCCAGATTTCAGGTCTTAAGCCTCGTTGACACTAAGTTAGTTTACAATCTACTATCCAGATTGTAAACTAGCACAGTGTCAACATGTTTACTATCCAACTAGCAGATTGTAAACAATCTCATGAATGATTGAATGATTGTAAGGAATCTCTCTCTCATGTAAACAATCTCTCGCTGGCTTGTGCGATTGTTGGCTTGTTCGATTGTTGGCTGGTAAACTAGCCGTATGTAATCGTAGTTGCTAGTAGTATAATTGTAAAGTTTTACTTTTTAGTGTGAATCACCAAACTTTGTAAGATAATTTTCCAAGTAAGCTTGTTGACTTTTGAGCAAGCAAACCATTTTGTGTGTCATCGACACTATCTAATAAGCGAACTCGCCTGCTTCTAAACTCGCCAACAAGCAGATTGTAAACTAACTTAGTGTCAACGAGCCTTTAGACACAAAAAATAAAAAGACAATTAAAGTAATAGTCTAAGATCCGGCTGCAGGATTAATGCGCTCATCGATTTTTTGCTAAAACCAAATTTTTATGTATATTTATGATTAGGAGAATATATATCTACCAGGTTGCCTATCAAAATTTGGCCGCCAGTATTTTTAATTAAATTATTTTTAATTGATTTTTGGGAAAAAATTTCGTTCACTTGTTTTTTAAATAAAATATCGTCTACATCACGGCAATTTATATAAAGATTCCAAAAAATCACGGTTGCCATTGCGCACCTGGCCGCACCTCTTCGCAGCCAGGTGTAAACAGGTATGATTTCGATACATTTATACGTTCATAACGTACATTGATTAATTATATATCAAATTAAAGCTAATTTTGTTCTATTTATTATCATATATGGTTGCCTAATTAAATCCTAATTAAATTAAGGGTTGCTGGCTGTTAAAGATGATAAATATGAATGTTAGTGTTCTTAACTGAACAGCTGCGGTATTTTTATTCTAACATAAGTTAAGAGTGTGCTATGTGATTCCATGAACGAATCTTCCGATATTGACGACGATTCTGATATTTGTAGCGATGAAAGTGATAGATCCGACGATAGTGTAACTGCAGAAAGCTCCGATGATTCGGATTTTTAAATAAGAGTTACGGTAATATAAGATACATTTTTTAAATTTTTAATTTGCGTAAATGTTTAATTAATATGTAACAGACGATTAAATGCTTGAATAAAATCTAATAAAATTTCAACAGTACTTTCACAATAAAATTTTCTTTTACATAAGTCACCTTGGTTTTATTTTTAAATCAATATTAAATATGTTAAATCAATATTAATTTTTTGTTGTAATTTTTAAATTTGTCATTTTGAAAAGGAAGACATATTTTTTGGAGTATTTATTAAGTCGTCCGAATTACTCACCGGTGGTTGAGAACACTAACATTCGACGCATGCGCAATGACTTAAAAGCGTCGCACAACCGGCAATCGCTATCCTCGTCTGACAAATGATGTTACGCGCTAACTCTCTTTCACTCTACCTTAAATATTTATCATCTTTAACAACCAGCAACCCTTATTTGCGGCCGGATTTAATTAGACAACCATATAAATAGAAAAAAAAATAATAAATAGAAAAAAATTAGCTTTAATTTGATATATAATTAATCAATGTACGTTATGAACGTATAAATGTATCGAAATCATACCTGTTTACACCTGGCTGCGAAGAGGTGCGGCCAGGTGCGCAATGGCAACCGTGATTTTTTGGAATCTTTATATAATTTAGCGTGATGTAGACGATATTTTATTTAAAAAACAAGTGAACGAAATTTTTTCCCAAAAATCAATTAAGAATAATTTAATTAAAAATACTGGCGGCCAAATTTTGATAGGCAACCTGGTAGATATATATTCTCCTAATCATAAATATACATAAAAATTTGGTTTTAGCAAAAAATCGATGAGCGCACTAATCCTGCAGTCGGATCTCGTACTATAAGTTCTGTATTTACTCAGATTTTTTACTTCTTGTTTTTAAAATTTTCTTTTTCAAGTTTCTACAAGGAAGATCGATTTTGATCATTTATATAACTACATATTAAAAATAAACAATTATATTATTGAAATTGTAAACTTAGTTAACAAATAGTATATTAAGAAACTATTTTCATAATCGACGATTTTATCGCACGCAATCTGTTTAGAAAACGACCCGCGCTGCGGGGAGTTTTCTAAAGGATAAGTGCGATAAAACGTCTTATGAAACGAGTTTTTTATACTATTTTTTCTATTTTGCATTTTTTGTCTTGAAACTTAAATAGTACATTATATACCGAGGTGATAAAGTAAATTTTCTACATTGAGGTGGATATTAATTCGCGAGAAACGAAGTTTCGAGCGAATTAAGCACCGAAATGGAGAAAATTTTCTTCACCGAGGTTTATATACTATTTTTTTTACTACTTGTTATAAAAAATGCACTAAAACTCTTAATTATTCATAAAATAAAATGTCAATTAATAAGCAAATGGTGAATAAATAAAAATTTTGATTTGTTGAAACATTGTGTATCATATCATTGGATTGTGTATTGGATATTTATTATTCAGGGCTGCTTAGTTAGAAATTTATTTTCAATGAATTTTCTTAAAACTATATAAAAATCACATATGCTTTGCATTAAAAAATATAGCTTTTATTTATTTTTGACATGAATTGAATTGAAAATCTGTTCAATATTGTTGAGCCAAATTTAGAATTTTTTTAGTCTACAACTCACAACTAAACTAAATTTCAACAGAATTCTGTTTAACTTTAACACGAATTAAAATTTCAAATAAACTAAACTATAGTTGCAAAGAAATTTTTGCATTCATTCATTATTTATTATTATTAAAATAAAATCAAAACGCTTATTTTTTTTTAATATATTATTATTATTTTAGGAAGAAACTAAAAAAATTCAAAGATGAACTCAGTTAACAAACGAACAAAAATTATATTTTCATTATTTACTAAGGTGCTAAAATACTTATTATTAGGTGTGGGGAATAATTATTAGTAACCTTAGCTGAGAAAAATAACTTTTGTCTTGGGTTTTTGAGTAAATAATTGAAATTTCTCATGCAAGTAGTAAAAAAAAAATATTTTTATGTTTTAATGTTTTAAAGAAAATTTCTAAAAATTTCAATTCAAAATAGTAAGCTCTGCGTTTTATCATATTTCTATATATTTTTTTGTTGCAAAACTAGCTTTCATAAAATGTGTATTTTATTAAAATATAGTCAATTTGATATTTTGTTATTATTACTAATTATTTTAATTAATTAAAATATTTAACACTAATTTAGATTATTCTTTAATGATAAGATTAATTTTATTTATATAATTATTCGTTTTAACTTTCACTGACGTTTGTATGCCCAATGTGACCAACCTTGAAAAACAAAACTTTGCGTATTTTAATGAAGGCCATTTCGATACGCATTTGGGTATCGAAATGACTTTATTTTAGACGCAAAATAGAAAAATTTATTTAGGAGTTTGCAGTGGTGCAAAATAACCTTTATATTTGCTTGCATTTTTTGAATATAGATTACGTTTTGGTCGACAACATAGGTACTTATTTACTATTAATATTGTTATTTGCTGAATAATATGTATATTTAAAAAATTATGTTGCTAATAATATAAAATAATTTATATATTGCATTTAATTTTTGATTTGTTTAATGTTTCTATTATAATGTTAAAAAATTGGGGGCTGTTTTATTATATCCTGTTTGTAATTTCCTTAAATCTGTTTTTATTTTTTTTAACAGTAACTCGAGTGAATTCAAGTTTGTGGCACCCCTTTTCATACTAGCGAAGAACTATTTGGTATGCCAAACCCAACAATATAACTATGAAATTACTTTTTATGTGTATATTTTTACAGATTTATGCCAATTACATAGCCATGAATTGTTTTCATTGCGCCCTCAAGTTCGAATAAGTGAGACAATTAATAACCCATATAAGAAAAGAGCATGAATCAATTTGGAAATGTGGTGAAGACTCTTGTCATCGGATTTTCCCCATAGGCCGAGACCTGACCAAAGATATAAAATCAGTACACAGTGATTCAGTGGCGTCATTTCACCAAAATCTTGGGGGGGCGAGAATTTAAATGATAAACATATTTTTTTCGTAAAACATAACATACACATTTTTATACACACATATATTTAAAAGCATTTAAATGCATCGACTTAGAAATAAAAATAAAATGCTTTTGAGCTACATTGGTTACTCTGCTAGTCTGCTGGTGTTGTTTCATCGAAGAGAATGCCGCAAAGTTCTGCAAAATCCCTTCATTTGTTAAAAATAATTTCAAATTTAGTATCATCTCTGCATTGTTTAAGCATCAAGAAAGTAGTTTTAATTAAAGCGCTTGTGCTAGAAATTATTATATCTTTACTTTGAAACTGTTCAGAGAGTGAATTTGTAAACGACAGCAGATCGTGCAGCATAGAAAAAAAGAATGGTTTTTCAATACGATTTTTTAGCTCCCGGGCATCCCGGGATTTAAAATTTATGAGTCACATAGTCCCAGGATCCATAAAACACCACGGGATTGCAATCCCTACGTGACTCCTCTTATGTCGAATCGTTTTTTGTTTGTTTGTTTTCCTTTATTTGTCTCAGAGAGAAAGAGTTATGTCTACCCTAAACTGACCAGAGCCAAATCGTTAAAATGTGGGACAAAATGCAAAAATTCTTCCAAATACTAACTAATTAGAATTTCTATTGCGAGAAAGTGGAACGGTGAAAATGTGCTAACTAGATTGTGCATAAATTTACTATTTAATGCTTTCCTTTACTATTTGTTTACTATTTAATTCTTCAAAAATTCTTTTATTTTAATTGGACATTCAACCGTTAGGAAATGTGCTTGTGAACCACTGTACATTTTCTATATTCTTTCTAGTGCTGGCATTACCGTCAGCCAGCGAGTTTCACTGTATCCAATAAGTTGGTTATGTTCGACATTACTTTTGCCGAAGAACTCCTTCAACGTCTTCAGTAAAGACAGTAAAATATCCAAATTTTTTTAACCCTGCCATTTAAATCAGCAGCATTTCTTATTGCATTATTTAGAATATGGGCTGCGAATCAAATACCCAATACACTCTGGTTCAAATTCGAGTTTAGACTGTTTTTAAATTTTCACCACTAAAATTGGTGTTCGTGTTATCAGCGCAAATTGCAACAAAATAACAACAAAACTTGTTTAAGCTACTAGAGATGGTGGCTTATAGCAACGCTTTTTTATGTTTATCTGTATCTATGTCTTTTAATATCATAATGTCCACTGTTAATTTGCAAATTCACTCCGACTGGTAATACACTAAACTTTTGCGTCGTTATATTTTGATTTTTTTAAAAAGGATAGTCCAATTTAATATCGTATAAGAATTTACGTAAACGTTTTCTATCCGTCTTGATTTGCAGGAGAACTTTTTAAATATAATTTTAAAAATTAGTATAAATTTACCTTTTATAGTAGCTTAAAACTTTTGTTACACAAGTAAAGACTGCAAAACAATTGAAACAATTTATTTTAATTTTACTAAATAATTAATATCTTTTTTGTATTCTGTAAGTATAAGAGGTATACAGTATACCTCTCGTTCTATCTTTTGCAAATCTATACCATTTATCAAGTTTTTGTGCTGTTTACTTTGTTTGCTCTTTATTGAGAAAAAAATTATATATTAGAAAATAATAATTTTACTTTTGAGCTATCTAGTTAAAGTGTGTTTTAAACAGAGTTTGGAACGCTACCTATACCACTCCTTTACTTTGTTCTTTCAGAGTGCGTAGCTTAAAAAAAATATAACACTCTCCCATACAGGAGTCAAAATAATAAAATATCATTCTTGCTACTAAATTGAAATAAATATTTTCTTTCAAATACTCAAAACATTTATTTTTGCGTCAAATTTGATGCTTTCCAACGTAAAATACTTCGAATGATTCGTTCAATTATTCATGTATTGTTAGAAAAATGAATATAAAGGATGACGTAGAGTGACTAATTTTCTTCTTTTGCAAATCGAATAAAAGAACAGGAAAATGTAATCTGCTCCAAAGGAGTAAAATCGAAAAAACAAAAATTTTACTCTTACGAGTAAGAACGATATTCAAATTATGAAGATTTTAATTTTTGAATATTATTTCAAAGGGAGTGCTCGGATAAAGGAAAATTGTAAACTCTGGTTTAAAAATTTAAATTTTTATGAATTTATACGCAAAACTGAGTCTTTTTAAGTAAATATTTTGTATTTTGTTTTTCATAATATACTTTCGATCTCTCGTATATACACCGGAGAGATGTTTCTATAAACAAAGAAACCTTTTCGCTGAGGTAGATCTGTAAGACATTAAAAGATATGTAAATTATTGAAGTGAAATAACTAAGTTTAGTATTTCTAAGAAAATTATAGTTAAAACACTATTTTAGTAAAAAAAATATTGCATTGGTTTGTTCTCTCAATATGGTTAAATCAACATATACATAACATTATATAAACTGCAAGAAAAAACTGTGAAGATTGATTCTGACTTGTACTGATTGTACAATTATTGCAAGCTTCTTTTACATCTATAAGAAAAACCTACAACAAAAAAATAATAGTTTCTCTCTCCCTGTGACTGTATAAAAAAAATGAACATAGATTGACGTTTAGGATACGTTTTGGATTTTATTATAACCAACCAAACATATAATTTTTGCTATTTTATGAATTAAAAATTATAGTCCATATAGCGAAAAGAATTTGTCAGCAAGTTTGCATAACATACTTTGAAAATATTTACATAACTTAAATATTTGTTCGTGTCGTTAGAAAATATTGCTTGTCCATTATAAAACATTCACTAGTATAAAATCACTGGAAATAACCCAATAAATTTAAATTACTCCCGTAAAAATTTTCATTCATTTTATAAAAATTAGCACAACTGTCAAGAAAACTTTTGATATGTTATAGGATTTTACATTTTAGAATTGTTTTTAATTTATTGTTTTTAAAAAAGTCTTGTAAAGTTTGTACAATATGATATAGATAAAAACAAGGCCAAACAGTCAGGGTTCTCCAAATAAGTGGGGTATAATTAGGTTGTGTTCTCCTGCATGTACTTACTTTTAAGTTTATAAAAATTACCAATAACAATTGAAATTTGAATGTTAAATACTGCACTATAAACTCTCGAGGAACCCTATACTAATGAAATATTTTGTTTCCTCTGGCTCAGACACGAATATCTTATAAACAAAACACAATCGTTCTTCTAAAAGCGGTGATGCCGCGCACCTTATAGTACGATAGAATTTTGTCAAAATACGCACCAACGGCGTTTTTGGAAGAACGATCGTGTTTTGTTTATAAAACTGATTTCATCAGAAGATTAGAAGCAATACGACCGCCTTTCGTATCGGTGGCGCTCTAGTCCTTGATACAAAGAATGATAAGGGTTTGAATATTGCGGTGAACTGTATTTTAGTCGGGCCAAAATAATATGTAACGTAATAATTATATTATCAGATATATTTCAATTAATAGTATGCGATAAAATTGGTATATTAGTAAAGTAAATCTTCTAAAAATTAAACGAATTTTCAAAATAACAGTGCATTGAAATTTTTATAGTGTATAATTCTATCATGATTGGATGGTTTTATTGAATCGATGTATTGATAGTATCAGATCCTTGGGGGGGCCAATGCCCCCCCCCCCCAGCCCTACCCAATTGACGCCCCTGCAGTGATTCCATAGCATTTTCCCAAGCTGATAATATTAAGCGCGCCAGTCGATCACCACATAGTTTCAACGCTCAGTTTGATGCGCCAAGATTGGAGTCTGTACCAGTTATGGAAATGCAAAACACTTCACACGATGCCCACTGGTCTACGCAGATTAATGATATGGTTAAGAAATTACTGTTAGACTTACACTGCGTTTCATCTTTTAATCGAAAGCAGGTTCAATTGATATCAAAGAAAATTGCAGAATTCATTGTTTCTCCCTTTGAGGCAGTTTTGAATTTAAGTGGGGATAACCATGGAGAAAATGTAAAAAAGTTTGACAGGCTTAAAAGTGTCCTATTGAATTTCGGTGATGAGGAAAAACTGAAACATGATTTAGTGAAAAACAACATGTTCATCTTCCCTCAAAAATTTTCCATAGAGAGGAGTATTAAACCTATCCAAAAGAAACTCAAGTGCAGTACCATTCTCATGAAAGCCATGGTGTCCATGTTCCCTTAATGTCACTGTTCAAACATTTCTTTGAACTACCCAAAGTTTTCTCAACATCATTGATGTATGCTGCGAATCTGCTCGATTCTAATACGTTTTCACACTTTATTCAAGGCGATTGCTGGAAGCAGAAAATTGCTAATTTTGGCGAAAAAACTGTGATAGCTTTCCACCTTTATTTCGGCGATTGGGAGCCTGATAACCCACTTGGATCACATAAAAAGCTTAACTCAATAGCAGCTACTTATGTCTTATTTCCCACTATCCCGCAACCATATATTTCTCTATTAGAGAATATATTGGTAGTACAGCTGTTCAAATCTAAAGACAAAGTGTATGGTGACAAAACCACATTAATAAATTTGGTTAAAAAATGTGTTTTACTAGAAAAAGAAGGGATTCGCCTTAACATAGATGGAAGAATAGTTCATGTTTATTTTGTCCTGGGATTAATTCTTGGTGACAATCTCGGAATTCACGAAATCTTGGGACTTACAAAGTCTTTCGTTGCAAATTTTGCCTGTCGTTTCTGCAAAGTACATCGAAATGACCGGCATACGATGTGTACTGAAAGAGTATCTCTTCTTCGAACCCAAAACGAATATGAATATGATGTCCAATTGGATAATGTTTCGGAAACCGGAGTAAAAAGTAGTTGCGTATTCAGTTATATACCATCCTTCAGTGCAACAAATAATATGTCTGTAGACATAATGCACGACTTGTACGAAGGAGTGTGCCACTACAACCTCTCGCAAATATTAAATTATTTTATTTTTGAGAAGCAGTTGTTTTCCTTGGATGAATTCAACAATAGAAAAAGTTGATTTCACTACGGACCCTCCGATATTTCGAATATTTCACAACCGATTCAAATTGACCATATACAGAAAGACAAATTCAACACGTCTGCATCGGAAATGCTAGGAATTTTCAACTTTTTAACATTATTTATTGGAGAGTTGGTCGCAAAAACTGATCCTGTGTGGAAGTTGGTTAGAACCTTTGTGCAAATTCTGGACATTGTAACATCAAAGTCAATAACCACCAATCAAATTAATGATTTAAAAGTTTTGATTAAAAATCATCACACATTTTTCGTTTCATTTTTCAAACAAAAATTGAAACCTAAACATCACTTTATGATCCATTATCCAATGATTATTTCTAAAATTGGACCACTGTCGCAAGTGTGGTGCATGAGATTAGAAGGTAAGCATAGGGAATTAAAACAATACTCAAAAAATACAACATCAAGAGTAAATCTTCCCCTATCTCTAATGACAAAGCAGCAACTAACATTTGCATATCGTATTTTATCTCAAAAGGGATTGCATGTCTCAATCAACACAGGACCAGCATGTTCTTTACCCTTCCCTGAATTAGAGCATCACCATGATTTGCCCACAAGGAATACACACAGCATAAGTGGATCAAAATGAACAATATATCATACTCATCCGGAATGATGATCCAAACAAAGGATGGGGTATTTTGTGAAATTAAAAAGTGTTTTGCTTTCAAAAGTTCAGTTTTGTTCATCCTCAATTGTTATCAGACGATAAACTTTTCATCCCACTACCAAGCTTACATGCTACAGCTCCCAGAAAATCCATCTATTATATGTAGCGGTTATGAAGATTTTAACATGCTACCAACTACAAAGCACGATCTCAAAGAAGGAACGTTCATAAGAACTAAAAACTGTTAATTCGACTTAAAATTTTGAATTGAATATAATAAACGAATTACTAAAAAATATATCTATGGTGTTTTGTTCTTTGTGAGGTAAAACCACTCTGAATGTATACATATATTGATATAATGATTTGTATCAAAATTTATTTTATAACATTTAAGTTTGAAAATATAAGGTTAGATAAAATACATTAAAATATATGCATATATTACATTATAATTAGTATCAATGATTTAAACAAAAAATGTATATTACTTAGACCATGTATTTTGAATATTTATAAATCCCAAATGGTGTTATGAGTAGTACATTAATTTTGTTCTACTCAATATACACATTTTGCATTATATTTAGTATCCAATATCTATGCAAAATTGAGCATTGTGTTTAAACCATAACTGATGTATATTCATGTCAAATGATTTTAGAATATAGTTACTTTTGTATAAACAGCATGCAAAAACCGATTATACACAGCTGTGCATAATAGAAAATAACATAAACTTCTGAGTGCAGAATACAAGTACATAAAATATTAAACTGGTCACCGCAAATGGAAGCAAAATGAAAATATTTCAGAAAAGTGGTCATAGGACATTGAGAACCTTATTTGCAACGAATGCATAATAATTGTTTGACCATTCCACCAACAAGTGTGGAATCGGAACAGGCTATTTCAGCCTCCGGAAATATTGTATCCAAATTAAGTAATAGGCTTGACAATAAATCAGTTTACGCAATGCGTGATTTTATTTTTCCTTTCTTTTAGCACCGGGTGGCATGAAATTTGTTAAAAAATTTAGAGACAAGGAAAGTTTAAAATTAAATTGTGCTCGAACGGGTTAACCAATTCTAATATGTTTTTTATTTGAAAGGTATTAAGTAACACTTTATCAAAACTTTGTACTGATAAAAAAACTTTATATTTTTTGATAATTTTTTCCAATTTTAATTTGTGAAACATAACCATTTTAAAAAAGACCTTTTTTCTTTTACTTTTTTATAATTTAAAAGTTTATTATTTACCCAAATATATGTCTAAATAACACATTGCAATTGCACTCTAGTAAAAAAATATTAATTATCCTCAAATCCCCATTATGTATAAAAAAAAAAAGAAAAACGGGAAATTTTTATTATTTTACTCATTAATACAACGGGGCCAGGCCCACCCTAGAACAATTTCTTAGTTACGCCAATGGGTAAGTTAGATTTATTTTTAAATAAGCTTTCTTTATACTTTTAGAAAAACATGCATTGACGATGAATCTCTGTATTTTTGTCAAAAGTGTAAATTTAGACAAACAATTTTTGAAAAAAATGATGTAATCAAAAAACTGGTGGATCAAATTTTAAAATTAAGCACAGAATTCAGTGAAATAATTGTCATTGCGCATTATGGACAAGCTTTTGATCATCAGTTTATTTTAAACTATGTTTTAAACATAACGAATGTGGAACCAAAGATAATAATGAGAGGAACGAAAATTATTTTGATGATGATCATCAATGTCAAATTTATCGACTCTCTTAATTTTTTCCCGATGGCACTAGCAAAACTACCAAAAGCCACATAACCTATCTACAAAATTAAAAAAGCTGTTCTTTCCACACTTATTTAATAAAGTGGAAAATGAAAACTACATCGGTTTTTTACCATCCATCAACTATTACAACCCTGATTCAATGAAAGAAAATGAGAGAAATGAGTTTCGTAAATTCGTATGCTGAAAATAAAAATTGTGAATTCAACACGCGAAAGGAAATAGTTCAATATTGTAGCAATGATGTAAACATTTTGAGTGAAGCTTGCTTAAGCTTCAGAAGAATATTTTTAAGTGTAAAATGAAGATGTGATTAAGTGTAAAATATTTATACCACCAGAAAGCTTATTTCTTCCAGTTTTACCGCTAAAACAAAATAATAAATTGATGTTCTCACTTTGTCAAAGCTGCGGCGATCAAAAAAATCAAAATGAATTTTGTTTTCATTCTAATGATGAAAGGGCATTAACTGGAACATGGATGATTGATGAAGTTTTACAAGCTATCAAAAAAATTTAAATTTAAAAATATTGTTAACAATCCTGGTTTTAGGTCTTTTGCTAAATTAATTTTAAGTTCTTTTTGGGGAAAACTTGGTCAGGTAGAAAATCAACAGCCAACAACCATTATTTATCAACCGTTTGTGTTGAACGAGTTATTAACAAATCCTTCAGTAGAAGTTTGTCAAATACTATCTATAAACAAGGAAAATATAATTGTGAGCTGGCAGTATAAAGAAGAAGCAGTAAGTTCTCTATCAACAATTAAAGTGAGCATAGCTGCTTATACAACAACACAGGCTCGACTTCGTCTTTATAGTTATCTAGAAAAGGTCACAGAGGTAGGAGAGTAGATAGGTCACAGAGGTTTGTATTACGATACTGACTCAGCAATTTATTTAAGTAAAGAAGGAGAATATGACCCAGATCTAGGAGAATGTATAGGATATATGACCGATGAACTAGAATGCTATGGTCCTGTGGACGGCGGTGAACCAAAAAATTACGCGTTTAAAATTTTTTCGACTAACGATAACTCAGAAAAGCTGGTTTGTAAAGTTAAAGGCATAAGTTTAAATCATTCAACATCCAAGCAGGTAAATGTTGAAACGATTAAAAATGCTGTTCTTCATCCTCAAGATTGGGAAAACATCGTTGTGGTTTCACAAAATATTAAGAGAACTAAGGATCATGAGGTTCGTGCAGTAACTGAAACAAAAAGGTATCAACCAAAATCAGAAAAACTTCGATTTCTGAAAGATCATAGTTCCGTACCGTATGGATACAAAAGGACTAAATTTATGTAAACTTATAGCTAGTAGTTGTAGCTATATAATCCAATAATTTATTCCAATTCCAATTCCAAATAGCTTGTCATTCGCGCTATTGTTCACGTAGAACTTGAATTGTTGTTTGAAACTTCAAATATTTTCTTCTTGATTAAAGTTTAGTTCATATATTAATTACACAATATTTAATATTTTAGTAGAGAACTAATACAATGATACATTCTGCAATATCTTTGCAGACGGCGGTGAAAACAAAACTTTTCACGATTAAATACATAAACTTGAATAAATTTAAATGTAATCTTTTAACAATTACAATAGATTACAGTTCATTGATAAAACACTAATATGTTTATTAAAAGTTAATCTTTTATCACCGATAAATAATAAATTAATTTAATAACTAATAACATTTTTTTGTCGCTTAAATAAAAATGAAACATATTGGAAAAACATGAAAATTCTAACTGAAAAAGAAACTGAAAACTAATTTTGTTTTTCGTTTTCATTAACTACTAGATTAAAACATATATTTAAAGTTTTTAGTTTTAACATACGCCACATACACCCCCTTACCAGTGATATTGATGTATAGAAATATCACGATAAAAAGGTGTTTACACAGTGTGACGTATAAAAGAAAATATAAATTTTGATATAATTACAAATCTTGCATTAAAATCATTTTGCGTAACAAAAATTTTAATTTCTTAATTTAATAATAGATGTCAATAATTTAGAAGGTGGACGCGTTATCCGACCAGACCTGGTAACAAAGGTTTGAGGTTGTAAGTTAAATCGCACTGTTTTTTTAATTTTGATCGGAGTGCTCGAAAGTAAAATTGAAGAAGGATCGGAGTTAGAAATGTGATCCTGTTCCGTAGAATTCGAAACAGGTATCGAAGAACAGTGCTGAGGAGAACTAGATATTATCGGTGAATGGGTATTCAGGGATCGTTCAGATTTAGTGCTATCCTGATAGCTGGGTTTCAATCTGTCGATACTAACTTTAACCATTCTTCCTCTAATATCTATAGTGAAAGTTTTGTCATCACGATTGATGACGAGATAGGGTCCATCGTATGGTTTTTGCATTGACCTTCGGACCGTGTCTACTCTGAGGAAAACGTGTGAGCAGGTTTTCAAATCGTTGAAAACAAAAACGTTATCATTCGAGTGACGAGAAGAAGAAACAGGTCGGAGATTGTTGAACTGTAGCTTGAGGTTAGCTACAAAATCCGACTGTGGAACCAATGTCGTATGTTCCGATAAAAAGTGTCCCGGCAAGCGTAAGGTAGATCCATACACTAATTCTGCGGAGGTAGATTTAAAATCTTCCCGAAAAGCTGTACGCAGTCCAAGAAGTATAGTCGGGAGAGTACGTGTCCAATCTTGTCGATCGTGACACATTATGGCCGCTTTCAATGTTAGATGAAAACGTTCGATCATGCCATTACATTTAGGATTATAAGCTGTGGCTCGTCGATGTTCGAAACCTAACAGCTTTGAAAGTTCAGAATATAGTTGTGATTCGAATTGTGACCCTCGATCGGTCACAATAAAATTTGGAACCCCGAAGCGAGATATCCACCCAGAATAAACAGCAGTGGCTACAGTTGCAGCCGTAATTTCTGAGATCGGGATTGCTTCGGGCCATCTTGTGTATCTGTCGATCAGAGTTACACAATACCGTTGTCCTTCTGACGAAGGCATCGGTCCAATAATATCTAAATGAACTTCGGAAAATCGTTCTGAAGTTGAAGAATAATTAGATAGAGGAGATCGAGTGTGTCTTGAAACTTTTGATTTCTGACACTGTAAACAGTTTCGAGTCATTTCCCGGACATCTTTTTTTATTGACGGCCAGACCACGGCGTCAGTCAGTAATTTAATAGAAGCATTGATTCCGGGATGAGAAATGTTGTGCATTTGCACGAAAACGCTTTGACGAAACTGTTTTGGAATAAATGGACGAAGTTTCCTCGTTGAAACGTCACAATAAATAAATTTGTTAGAGTCAAGGAATAGAGGAAACTGTTGGAATTTAAGCGTCGTGCTATTTTCCGAAAGTAGTTCCTTCAACTCTGAATCAGTAGTTTGAGCATCAGCAATTGCCGAATAGTCGATGCTCTCAGGTAGTTGGATTTGATCAATGCGTGACAAGGCGTCAGCAACAACATTGTCAATTCCAGAAATATGTCGTATGTCAGTTGTAAACTGGCTGATAAAATCCAGATGTCTAAATTGTCTAGGACTAGCTTTGTCTGGATTTTGCGACAGTGCATAAATTAAAGGTTTATGATCCGTGAATAGGATAAAATTTCGCCCTTCTAGAAGGTAACGAAAGTGTTTAATGGCTAAATAAGCTGCCAAAAGTTCACGATCATAAGCGCTGTAGCGCTGTTGAGTTTCGGTTAGTCTAACCGAAAAGAAATTGAGAGGCTGCCATGAATCGGTGACCAGTTGTTAAACGACTGCACCAACTGCTTTGTCGGATGCGTCGACCATAATAGCAAGTTGGGCATCTAGAGAAGGATGAGCGAGCATCGTAGCATCGCTGAGTTGCTTTTTACAATTTATAAAAGCTTGAAGAGAAGATTCTGACCAGTTAATAGGTCGTTTGTCGTTCTTTTTTGAGCCTTTTAAGAAATCATTTAAAATGGCTTGATCACCAGCAGCGTGAGGAATGAAACGTCGATAGAAATTGATCATTCCAAGAAATTGACGTAGTTGTTTGACCATTTGAGGAGTGGGAAAATCGGAAATAACATCCACTCGTTCTTTCGTTGGTCTAATGCCGTTAGAATCAATGGTATGACCTAAGAAATTAATTTCGTGTTGTGCGAAGTTGCACTTGTTAAGGTTAATGATCATACCAGCATCTTGCAATTTTTGAAAGATGACCTTAAGATGTCCTAAGTGTTCGACATAGGACTTAGATGCGACAAGTAGGTCGTCTAAATAGACGAAACAGAAATCTAAACCACGTAAAATGGCGTGCATATGTCGCTGAAACGTTTGACCAGCGTTTCTTAAACCGAATCCCATTCGTGTGAACTCGAAAAGTCCGAATGGTGTAGTGATAGCTGTCTTAGGAATATCAGACGGCTCAATAGGAATTTGGTGGTAAGCTCGCACTAGGTCGATAGTCGAGAAAATAGTGCAACCTGCAAGTTGTTGCGAAAAATCCTGAAGAAAAGGGATGTTGTATTTGTCGGGGACTGTGACTTTATTTAAGCCATGGTAATCACCGCAAACACGAAAACCACCTGTTTTCTTTTCGACCAAGTGAAGTGGACTGGACCATTGAATACTAGAGGGTCTACAGATTCCTTCTTCTAGCATATAGTCAAATTCAGTCTTTGCAGCTTTAAGTTTGTCAGCTGCTAGTCTGCGAGTTTTGCAGGAGACTGGTGGTCCAGTAGTTATAATCGCATGTGTCACATTGTGTTTCACAGCTGAAGAGAGACCTGAGTCAAAGGTTAATTCTTTGAACTCGTTTAAAAGCTCGTTAATTTCACGAGAAAATTTATCATTGATAAGAACGGACAATGAAGGAGTAGAGATAGGAGCTGTGACTGCTGATGTGAAAATATCAGACAGTGGGTCGATAATTCATTTCTGTTTAATATCAACCAGAATACCGTATTTGTTTAAAAAGTCAGCGCCAATTATCGGAACAGAGACACTGGCGATGATGAAAGAGTGAACGAATGAACGTCGAAGACCTAAACTCAACGTTAAAGTTTTCGTCCTATAAGTAGACACGGTAGTAGAATTCGCAGCAATAAGAGTGAAGTCTGATTTCACACTGAGCTTCTGAGCGGAAGTAGCTGGAATTACCGATACCTCGGCACCGGTATCGATAAGAAAGTTTAGATTAGTGATGGTATCATAAACCATCAAACGGTAATTATTGTGGCAGTCACCGCATTCCGCTAAATGCGGTGAGCCATTTAGTTTTTTGAGTTAGAAGAGAATGAAGAATATCGGGAACATTCAGGATGGCATTTTAAAGCAAGGTCACCGAATCGATGGTGATAGAAACAAATGCCTTGAAAAAAATGTGGAGGTCTTGAGTTTGATCGCGATTTGCGATCGTTACCTCTAGAGTGAGTTCTAGATCTTGATCTAGAAGAGTTAGATAAACTTTGGCTAATTGCCGATAATTAAATTTCCAGCTTTTTATTTAGAAGTTCTAAATTTTTAAATTGCTGTTGCAACAAAGAAATTTCTAAATTTGATTTAGCAGAATTATCATTAATAGATTCAATGTGTTGCGAAGGTTGTGCAACTTGGAAAATTGATGGAGTCATCAAAGCGCTGAATACAGCATCTGCAGTGACGGCTACAGCGTCAAGAACGTCATTAATAGGAGCAATGGCGGTTTTAATGAGAGGAGGAAGTTTTTCGCTCCATAGAACTCTCAGTGTGTCATCAGAAAAGTTTTGTTTTGCTTCACTTCTCATTGCCCGCAACAATTCGGATAGGCGTTTATCGCCAAGATCCATCCCACGGAGCACGGTACGAATGCGGTCAGTATTAGATTTTCCTAACCGAGTGAGAATTGCTTGTTTAATTGAATCGTAAGGATGATCAGGGTCGGGATGTGCGATGATATCGCTAACAAGTTGGGCTAACTCAGGAGTAAGAATGCGACAAAATGTTCTAAATTTATATTTTTGGCTCGTAACTCGATCGTTACTGAACTGAGCCTCAAGTGTAAGAAACCACAAATCGGGTTGGGTATGCCAAAAGGGTGCAGGAGTAAAACCTACGGCATTAATGTCGATGCCGCTTTTAGGCTTAGATATAGCATTGCTGCTACAAGGAGCTTGATCATCATTAACCAGAGAAATTGGATTTTTGGTAGCTAGTGCTACAGCTCGTGCAATCGCGTCATTTAGTTCGCGTTGCGAAATCATTTTGGGGGTCTCTTCAGGTACTGGAGGAACCGAGTCAACCATTTTAAAAAATATTTCAGCAAAAATAATATCAAGAAAACCAAAAGAAAATAAAAATCTAGAGCAAAAATATCTTAATACAAGATAAGCATATAATAAATTATATGTATAAATTTTAAAAATAAAATTTAGAGTAATATTAAGTAGGTATTAATTTTAGTTTTAATATTTTAAAAATTAAATTTACTGTAGTAAATTAAAATAAGCATAGTATATTATAAATAATTAATTATAATAATAATTAATTTTTTCTTTTGTATTTCCTCAATTAATAATAATAATAAAATAACTAATAATTAAAAACTTGGTTTCTAAACATTTATAGTTGTGTTCCTGTTGAAAGTCGGGGTCACCAATTATAGCTAGTAGTTGTAGCTATATAATCCAATAATTTATTCCAATTCCAATTCCAAATAGCTTGTCATTCGCGCTATTGTTCACGTAGAACTTGAATTGTTGTTTGAAACTTCAAATATTTTCTTCTTGATTAAAGTTTAGTTCATATATTAATTACACAATATTTAATATTTTAGTAGAGAACTAATACAATGATACATTCTGCAATATCTTTGCAGACGGCGGTGAAAACAAAACTTTTCACGATTAAATACATAAACTTGAATAAATTTAAATGTAATCTTTTAACAATTACAATAGATTACAGTTCATTGATAAAACACTAATATGTTTATTAAAAGTTAATCTTTTATCACCGATAAATAATAAATTAATTTAATAACTAATAACATTTTTTTGTCGCTTAAATAAAAATGAAACATATTGGAAAAACATGAAAATTCTAACTGAAAAAGAAACTGAAAACTAATTTTGTTTTTCGTTTTCATTAACTAACATTCTAGATTAAAACATATATTTAAAGTTTTTAGTTTTAACATACGCCACAAACTATGATTATTACACAACATATAGCTGAAAAGAAGTAGATTTTTAACAAGTATTCAGTTTTTAGTTTTATGCAATTTTTGTAGCATATGTAAACATAAAATAAAGGTCGGGGTTTTTTCATATTTTTATCCACGACTACTAAAGAATATATGCTTTCCATGTTTATGTCTTCCAATGTAATTTTATACATTCTCTAACTTGTGTATAGAATGTGTCGCATTCGTTAGATTCTACTACAGTTCTATAGTTTATTTGTTGGTATAGTATTATCAAAGGGTTAAAACGAGAACAATAACTACATATATAAAATATAAAATAATAAATTTAAGTTTCGTTTTTCTATGTTATCTATGATTAACATATTTCAATATGGTGATAAAGACTTTAGTAGGCAAACAAGAAGTTAATCGAAATATTTTGCAGTCGTGGATAAAATAGCATCTTGTATTCGCATAGGATGATGGTAATTCTTCTCTCGGATGATTCCCTCCACTCGCTACGCTCGTTTCAGGAAACTTCATCCTCGTGAAGAATTGCCATCATTCTCAACTCATATAAGAATCTACTATTCCCGACGTAAACGTTAATAATTTCAAGGGGTAAAAACTTATTTTTTCTATGTTAACAAATATAAAGTCTATTTGCATCACGCTTAATAATGCCCTGTGAAAATGGGTTCTTTTACAACTATAGTCTAAAAAGAATATTAAATTTTAGTTGCTATGGTTTCTCATATTATTTTACAAAGTTTTTTAAAAAACGCAACCATGAAAAAATAGAATATGAATTTGAATGTTATGTTGTCGATTTTTAATTTTATAATTTATAGTAAATATCAATTATAAATATACTATCATAGAAAAAATTGCGAGATAAAAACGTTTTTCGTTCGTAAACATGTCTCACTCGACGCTAGCGCGTCTCGTGAACAAATGTTTACTCCCGAAAAAAACAAGATTTTTATCTCTTATAGGAAAATATACTATTTTTCTACTACCCAACATAAAAAATCTACTTTCGATGCTTGTTCTTTGCATCGAAAACTTCTTTTTCGTCACCAGTGATAAAAATACCTATACGAATTACTTTCGTACCAAGAAACGAAAGCAATTTTTTAAAAGCCATCTATTTTCTAATTTCTTAACTAGAATAAACCATTCTAGAATACCCGTTAAGTGAATCAATTGTAATTGATTGAATGAATTATGAAATAATTTGGTTAGTGTTAATTTGTCTCTGTTGGGAAGATGACGTTATTTTATTTTTGAATTATTTACGGACAATATACATTTAAAATGTAACAATAATAATAGTTAAATAACAATATTCATATATTCTTTTTAAATAGTATGATAAAAAACAGTTGCTGTTAAGATATTTTTTAAAATATTATTTCACCTTTATGTATTTAACAAAAATGAAAAAAAATATTTATTTTACGTAAAATAGTTTACGTTGTGTTAAAATATTATGCATATCAAGAATTTACGTAACGTCATACCCATTCGAAAACTAGATCAAAACTGATATTTTTATTTCAGAAATCTGACTGAAAAGTGAAATCTGAATTTAATTTTGTTTATGACAAAGTACAAACCGTTTTTAGTTATAAGCCTACTAGACGCGAAATGTAAAATACAATGAACCTTCAAAGATGTGTTATTGAATGATTTTAAGAACTTTATAGAGTAAATAGAATAGTAATATAGGATTTTGTACTGTAAATAGAATAAACATATAACATCATGAATAACTTATATGTATATGTAAAAAGTTCAAACAATCCAGGCTTGTAATTAAAACAGCTATTTATGACATAGAAATTGGATAATTTATTCATATTGAGTTATCTATTTTTTAATAGCAGAAACATAAATACACACATATAATTTTAATTTCTAAAAGTGTATGTTTTAAAATGTGAATTGTATGTAATTATAAATGAAAATGTTTAATAATTGATAATAATTTTTAAAAAAGTAGTAAAAAAAGTACAGTCTTCTACTCGCCGAAAATCATATTTCGAGCTATCGCCTCGGCTGGTAAACTGTCCTCTCGTTTCAAAATATGTTGTTTTCGGCATCGTTGAAGAATATACTATTTTTATAGAAAATTGAACGTTGAGTACGATGATTATATTAAAAACTAATTTCATGGGTAATGGTTAAAATTTAATTTTAACATTTTATTTGTTTATAACAATAGGAATTTGTTAATAATTTCAGTTGAAAATATTTATTTTTAAAAAATTCCATCTTTTAACTTTCAGAAACAGAATAATTCAAAAAAATTATTGAACCAAATTAAATACATTACCGAACTAACTCCATCAATACAATTTCGGAACAGTTTTTTAAGATGGTTTAAACTGCTTTTAATAACATATTAAATCCACCAAGGATCAAATGAACTACGTCACAACTACAATTATACCATCACACATAATTTATAATCAAACATTATCAAACAATTTTATTTCAAAATCATCTTTTGTTGTTGTGTTTCTTTGTTCTTATTTAATCTTTTTTCAAACGGTTACTTAGTAAAAAAAATAAAAACAAAAGAGATTTTGATAATTTTTCTATGAGATTAAATGGCTTGATATTTTTCTTGCAAGGGGTGTATTATACTGCTTATAAAAATGGAACCTTTTGAGTTAGAAAGCTGAAATTTTTTGAGGCTATAGTTTAAAAGTATGCTTAAAAGTTAAAATGAATTTAAATAACATAAACTGAAACATGATGAAAGCATTGCCTTTTGCGTTTGTTTTCATTTCAACAGCCCTAGGGTCGCAACCTTTAGACTTGAACTATTTTTTTTGAAAATTTTAAAAAGATTTATATTTTATATACGTGAGAAAAAGTTTTCAAATATGAGCTTGGCCATTTCAGCTAGATCAAGGACAGCAAAGTTTAATAAATTTTTAAAACAGCTGATTTTTGAGGAACCTGAAATGCCAAGATTGTCATCTGGATAAAAATGATAAAAAAAAATTCAAATATTCAATATTTTTAAATTTTATTAAAATATTATGATTCAAACGGAAGTTATAGCGCCCTAGATTATTCAACTTTTTAGGCTCTAGCCGCTTAACCGGTACCCGGATATGGCCAGTTCACGAACTTGTCGAAGACATTATTTGCCGAAACATACACAGAAATTTATTTTGGTGTAGATTGAAAAATGCGACCGTGAGAGTGCCGCTAAATTCCGTTATACCTCATATCGTTATATATATATATATATATATATATATATATATATATATATATATATATATATATATATATATATATATATATATATATATATATATATATATATATATATATATATATATATATATATATATATATATATATATATATATATATATATATATATATATATATATATATATATAATTTTTTTTTTTTTTGTTTTTCCGTCTCCGCTTATCATATATAGTCGTTTGGCACCAAAATTTTTCCGAAATTCCGAGATGAAGCCCATTGCAATAGGTAGATTTTTATATGAAATTTACCTAAACAGAAAAAGCTTCTATATTCTATACAACCGAAGTTATGAATTTTTGAAAATAAGTCTTCAAGCCAAAAATCACGAAATTCTCCAAATTTAGAACAGCTCTATTTTTCAAAAAAAAAAACCTCGAACACGTTTATCTTTTTTATCGATAAAAAATCCCTAAAAAATGTTCACCCAAATCAAAAATGGGTCGGTCAGATTATGTCCAAATCTGTTCGGTTTATAAAAGAATTACCCATATACAGAATAGCATAAGTATCGGGAATTGTGATATTGTTAAGAGCACGGTAGCCACCCCAAGGTCTCCACTAGCCGTTTTTCTTTTTGACGAGATGAGAGGAGAGGCCCAAGTACTGTAAGATGGTCGCCAAATGCTTTGGGATAACGTTAAGTCAAATTCTGACTTTGCAATGGAGTAAGCCGACTATATTCGGATATTCAAATTTGTCTGTAGCAAATTAGCCGTTGATTAAAGTTAGAGAAGGTGCTGGAGAACTGGAGGGTTTAGCCAAAGAGCATAAGGAATTTAACGGATCGACAATACGTCGGTTTTTATGTTCACTAAAAGGCCATACTTGTTAAGAAAATCAGCTCCGAGAGTAGGAATGGTAACATGGGTAATAACAAAGGTCTGACAGAACTCTCGTCTAAGACCAATGTTTAAATTTAGAGACACTGTACCACTGGTGCTCCACAGTTGCAGGGATAACTGAAATTTCAGCACCTGTATCAATTAGGAAGTTCGTTTTAGAAGAAATGTCAAGGACCAGAAAACGGAGTTGAGAATGACTGTCATCACACGCCATCACACGTCTGATAGAAGAAAACGTGTTCTAGACCGAGTTGGGAAAGCTTGACCATTTTTGATTTTCCTGAAACTTGTAACTTTATATAATAAACTGCCAACTTTGAGATGAGGTTGCCATGACTTCAATTTTTTTCAGTGCATTAAACCAATTAAAAGTTTATAAGTTTATTTTTATAAGTTTATTTTTTTCCCCTCCAAAATAAACAAAAGTCAAAGAACCGCAGTTCAATTACTTAACAATTAAACGTTCGTATAATTGCTGAGTAACTAATAAATATTACTATTAATTTTAATATGTTTTGAAATAAAATTATATTAGCAAAAATATTAAACCGAAGCAATTTGGGTTTTATTTAATTCGAATATGGTATGGATTGAATTTAAGTTTAATTTTATTGAATAATTTTAAACATTTTCTCGAGACTACGATGATGGGTCATGACATAAGTAGTATGGACCAAACCGATGGCGTCAGGGTCAAAGATCAATTGAATTTTGAAACAGTTCTATCCTACTGTAAAATATGCGGGATACCCTGATCCAGTTCGCCATATACAATTAAATTGAGCAAAACCTATGTATTTCCTGTCCTCCCAATTGTATGATGTACCGGCAAAGAAGTCTTTTTGCGTTTTCTCTCTATGAAATTGAGTGATCTCGACATGGATGTTTGCAAAAAGCCAAACGATGAGGAAAACGAGGAAAATTATATGTTTGATGCATGATGGATTTGAGTTCATCCGAATACTGCTGGTAACGGTATTTATGAAAAACAACGAGAATCGCCGTTGTAACAGACGCGAAGCGCCTTAAACTTGAAAACATAACTCCATACAGGGACTTGTATTCCTATACATGGATACAAACTGCATGGATTCATCATATCTACGGATTTCATCATATCTACACCATTTTTTTGAATATCGTTTTATCAGCTCAGAAACACGAAAAAATCTAGAAATCTTGGTTGTCTGGTGATTATAGGTGCTGATTTAACTTACAACTGGCTGTTGATTCGATCCTTTTTCAAAAACTAGTATCAACTCTTATCTAAGACTAGTAGATTCTTGTATGAGTTTAGAATAATGGCAGTTCTTCACAAGGATGAAGTCCTCGGATGATCATCCGAGTGAACAATTGCCATCATCCTATGCGAATACAAGTTTGCCTGTTTGCCAGTTTGCCAGTTTGCCTGCTAAAGTTTTTATCACCATATTGAAATACATCATAGATACCATAGAAAATCAAAACAATTGACATAATGGAAAATCTTAAATTTTTTATTTTATATATTTTATATATGTATTGTTCTGGTTTTAACCTTTTGATATTACTATACCAACAAATGAATCAATAGGTGTATGCAAAAACATTCGGTTATTGGGTGTCACAGTTTCAAATGACCTACTCTGGAACGATCATGTAATGGCGATGGCCAAAATCGCGTCTAAAAAACTCGGCCTCATAAATAGATGCAAAAAAATGTTCACTCTAAACCAATGTTTATAAGTCCTATCCCTGTATGGAGTACTGTTGTCAAGTTTAGGGTGCTGCTTCTGTTTCCATCTTTGCCCCTTTTGCATTTTGTTCAAAAGCGGGCTATACGAATTGTGGGTGAACGAGATTTCACATCAAAACTTGATTCCCTACAACATCGTCGCACTGTTGCTGACCTCGTTGTTTTTTACAAATATCGTCATCAACGGTGCTTGGATTAAATCAGCGGCATCATGCCTCAAACTTATTCTTACCCCAGTTCCACTCGGCAATCGGCTAGCGCAACCAGCCAAACGGTCGAGATCACGCGTTGTCATGCTGGCAGATCGCAGAAAGACTTCTTTGTCCAAACTGTATACAAATGGAATGGTTTACCGGAATCCATAGTCTCAGGTGGTTTCTATCCGCAGTGGTTTAAAAGAAAGCGTTCATCAACACCTTGAAGCGCAAGTTGTTGTGGGACTAGGTCTAAAAAGGTATTTATGTGTTGTTGTGACACATATTGTAAACACTTTTTAGTTTAAAAAAAAATGAAGTTTTTAATATGTTAGGGAAAATATGGAGAAGCTCTGAGATATCAAGGCTTCGGTCTGGGTTAAGGATTTTGATATAGTTTTCGGAAAAATTTTTTTATGAGGACATGGTTTTTAGTTTTGGGCAGTCATGTATATCAAACATAAAACTCTTTGTTAAAGTCCATGAATTTTTTATCTCTGTATAGAATTTTCTTGCAAAACTAACACGAAACATCAATACGTTGCCGGAAAATTATAACAAATCATAAATTAACATAATTTAGTAAAAAGATGATACAATAAGCAAACTACTCAAAAACCTCTCCATTTAGCGTTTCTAGAAAATATTACAAAATCCCAAATTCATATTTCTTTCAAAATTCCAAAAATATTGTAAAAATTAAATAAAATCAATCTTTTTTAAGAATTCTAAAAATATTCCAAAAATTATTACAAAACCGAAGATTAAAAGTTTTTTCAAAAATTCTAAAAATATTGCAAAAAATATAACAAAATCAAAAATTGAAAATTTTTTTTCAAAATTCGAAAAATATTCCAAAAATTAGAATAAAATCAAAGATTTAAACTTTTTCTAAATTTCAATAATATTCCAAAAATTCTTAAAAATTCAAACTTTTTCCAAAGTTCTAAATATATTGCAAAAAATATTACAAAATCAATAATTGAAACTTTTTTCAAAATTCCATGACAAAAAAAAGGAATTTTGAAATACAAAAATTTTATACGAAACTAGTTGAATTTTCGGTTTCGGTTTGTTTGTATTCGGTTCGTTTATATTAATTATAATAAAATCAAAAATTTTAAAATTTTCAAAATTCTAAAACTATTTCAAAAATTCTTACAAAATCAAAAACTGAAAATTTTTCAAAATTCTAAAAATACAAATAAAAATACAATAATTCTATTTTTTTCAAAATGCGAAAAATATTGCGAAAACTTTTTCCAAAATTCTAAAAATATTGCAAAAATTATTACAAAATCAAATATACAAACTTTTTTCAAAACTCCAAAAATATTTCAAAAACTATAACAAATTCAAAAATTTCCATGTCCAATTTCATGTTCAATTACATCTACGTCATGAAAACAACAAAATTTTTATTTCCCAAAAATTGTCTAAAAAATAAATGAAATCAATTTTTGACACACTTGACATTATTTTGTTGGCAACTTATAATACCATAATTCTCTATAATAAAAATAAAATTTCATGTCATACAAATAGTTAATTTAATTTTTTTCCAAAAAATTGGTTAAAAAATAAATAAAAATCTTTCTTGTGACACACTTGACAACATTTTTTTGACAAACTTATAATTAACTTATAACATAATTCTCTATAATAATAACAAAATTTCATGTCATACAAATATATTTCATGTCATACAAATAAGCAATTTTATTTTTTTCCAAAAATAGTAAACAAATAAATAATAATCTTTCTTTTAACACACTTGAACACATTTTTTTGAGAAACTTCTAATGCAATAATCTAGTTTTTGATCTCACATACCAATCCCTACCATCAAAATTTCTCCAAATTCAATGTTCCTACTCGTAATCACTTAAAATGAACGTTTTTTAAGCCAAAAATTGAAAATTTGTTATTTTTGGCACACTTAATGATTTTTTTGACACACTTCTGGTACAGTTATCGAATACAGCGCCCTTTTGAACCTGTCTCTTGGGTTGACCTATTTGTAGAAAAAAAATGTTTGAAATCCCTTCAGCTGTTTTCTAGATTTCGTAGGTAATGACGGCCGGCCGGCAGACAGACATACATTTTTTTTGCTTTTTAGAATCAGTAAATCCTAAACCGTCGAAAAATGCCAAAAAAGTGGGGGTAAGAATTTCACTTTTGGCTCATGGATGTAATACTTAGGTCTTTCAGACCGAATAGTCTAAGACCTAGCAACGTTTTCGAGAGAGAATTTTATGGAGGCCAGTTTTTAGATATGCTATCTCTCTCTCTCTCTCTCTCTACTGGCTGGCGGTAGTGATTGCGTTCATCAGTGCGCATCGTACCTGTACAGGGAAAATATCAATTTTTCAAAAAATTTTAAGAAGGTTTATTTTTTTTTATTAATTTAATTGAACTTTTAGCAACATGAATCTATTATTGCCAGATATTTTTATTGTTGTTTAAACTGTGCCAAACGCTAATTTTGAATTTAAAAAAAAAAATTTTTCAACATATTTTAGTATGACTGAAATTTTTATATGATGTTATTTAAGTATCTAAAACCCCAAAATTAATTTGCCAAACAATAATTAAATTGTTAAACCTTCAGCCAGACTGATCTAGAAGTGAAAAGTGATGGGGTATCAGTTTGCTTGGTCTAGAAATAGTTATCATATAAATTTTAGAGAAAGGACTAAAAACTATTGAATTAATTTGTGGACTAATACGGTATCAAAATAATAATTTATTGTTGTACAAAATTAACATAATGATCAACCTCAAGTATGTAAATAAAAAAAAATTTGGATGGTTAGGTTAAAATTCAGGTTAGATTTTTTAATCCATAATTGTATCGCAAAAAACGGAGGCGTCTTGATAATCATCATCATCATCTTCTTCATCACTGCTATCATTTTCATTGTCAACATCGTCTTTTGAATTTTTATTTTTTTGTAATAAGTTATTATCTGTAAAAGAATGAAAATTTTTATAATCTTTCAGCAAAGAAATTTGTAAGTATTTTTTAGTCCTTTCTCAATAGTTTCTAGTCCTTTCTCTAAAATTTATATGTTAACTATTTCTAGACCAAGCAAACTGATACCCCATCACTTTTCACTTTTAGATCGGTCTGGCTGAAGGTTTAACAATTGAATTATTGTTTGGCATATTAATTTTGGGTTTTTAGATACTTAAGTAACATCATATAAAAATTTCAGCCATACTAAAATATTTGGAAAAAAAAATTTTTTTAAATTCAAAATTAGCGTTTGGCACAGTTTAAACAACAATAAAAATATCTGGCAATAAGAGATTCATGTTGCTAAAAGTTCAATTAAAATAATAAAAAAAATAAACCTTCTTAAAATTTTTTGAAAAATTGATATTTTACCTGTACATATACGATGCGCACTGATGAACGCAATCACTACCGCCAGCCAGATAGCCCGTATGACGTCCGGGAGAGTGTGAGAGATAGCATATATAAAAACTGGCCTACCTGAAATTCTTGTTTTCCCGACTTTGCTAGCTCTCATACTAGAAGGAATATTTGATAAACTATAGAACTGTTTTATAATGTACTGATTGCGTCATATTCTTCATCAAGTGAAATGTACATGTTATATGTAATATAGGTTATCATAAATTATGTCATAACTTACGTTATCATAACTTATGTCTTTCTTTCGATCGATTTTGTATTTTTGTTTACTTTAATTAATTGTAAGCAGAATATTTATATAACAGAGGGATAAAAACAAAACAGCAAATTAAATTTTTATAAAGTTAAAGTTATAACTTTTATTTTTTTTCTCCTTTTATAATTACATAAATAAATTATGTTTTATGTACAACTATTGTATGATTTATTCTACACGTTTTTTTTGTACAACGATATTAAAATGGTAAAACTGTAGTTTTTAAATTGTAACGACGGACTATCTCCAATTTTACTCTAAAAATAGTAGTTTTCAAATTCAATAATAATTTTGTTAATTTTCTTCAATTGTGGTAAACATAGACGTTTATCTGTACCACTGTACATTTAAACATTTAAAAAAAAATGTTTTTTGATGATTTAAATAAACTCAATTTGAATTAAAAATACAAGTTTTGTATAAATGATTGGCTGTATTAGTGGGGATTGCTGTTACATAATGGAAAATGAAACAGAAGATCTGGAAGAATATGATATAAAAACAATTAGGACATAAAACAACTAGGACGTTCAATTAGGACATAAATTAAAATCAAAGAATTGTGTGTGATCGCAAAATTAAAGTTTTAATTTAAAAAACTATAATAATGGTTCTTAATAAATTCTATTTATTTTCATTTATAAATTGTTTAAAAATATATCAATTTTATACCAGAATATTGAGTTTGTATTTTGTGACATTTCAAAACCATAATTCGTTTTAGTGATAATATGAATTGAGATTTTAAGCCTAAAGAAAATCTTTATATATATAAATACGACAGAACCAAAAAAAATCGAGAGCTTAAGTTTTTTAAGAAAAAATAATGTTATCTGGATGTGTTGTGTTATATTTGGACATGCAGTTATTTACAATTTGAAAACATTAAAATTTTGCAAAGTTAATTAAATAATAATAGTTATCAAATGTTGTATAGATTTCTGATACAAAATATTTAAATGCATGGTTGAAAGCACTAAATTTAAAACCTTAATAACCGCAGAAACATGATTTAATTTGTTCGCAGCATTTTGAAGAAAATGTTTAAATCAAAGTTCACTGTTAAGGATACGTCTTAAGAAAACTGCTATACTTACTATTTTAAATCAAATCCAATTAATAAGTTTCTTTACAATTTTTCTGTGATTCATAATATAAGAGATTTCAAGTGTAAATTCTGTTTGTCTTAGATTCAGTTTTCATATAGTTTTTTGAGCTTTCCGGTGTAATATATAGTTTTTGAATAATATATTTCGTGATAAAGTCCAAAATTCGTAACAAAATAACAAATAAATAAAAAATAATTAAAACAAAATCAGATAGTCCAATTTAGTAGACTCCCTTTGCTCCTAAAATGGAGATAAAGGGAAAATAAAAACTTGCAAATGGAATTTGAAGAACTACAATAACATATATATTTTTACAAATTGTTTATTTTTAAAGCAAATATCCGGCTCTTCTGTACCTTACTTTGTGTCATGCCATCACTTTTTTTCAAAGGACCCATATTTGTGAGCAGTTTTTTTTCGCGTATAACAAAAGATAAAAACTACACTGAAAATTGTAGGTAAAATACAACAAACAATGGTCTGTTGAATTTATTTAAAGGAGACGTTGTTTGATTTTTTATTGTTTTAACAAACATAGCTGTTAATTTCCAGTTTCCAACCACTATGTATGTTAAATATTTTTAACTACGTTTAGAAAAACTTCGTTGATTTTCGTTGTTGAATAAAAGAAACCTAAACCAAAATTATAATATATAAATGTGAAAAATTCGATTGGTAAAGGCTTGAAATTTATAATGAACTTATATAGTGTTAGTACAGAAAAAGTGAGATTTTTTAAATAAAACCAAATATTTAAGCAAAATAAAATTCTAAAGTACCAAAAAAATAAGTGAAATTTTAGTGTTTACCAATTATATAATTTAAGTGATCTGAAAAATTTAAGATAAGCAAATTAACAATTTTGTCTTACAGATGTCAAAGGTAAATTTTGTTTCTTCATAATTTTAATTTTTAATTAAAATCAATCAACATAATCTAACTAATTGTGTACACCATGGTTATGGAAACAATTAATAAAATCATTTAAATAACATGTCAAATAACAAACATGTTCGTTATTTTAACAGTCTGGTTGTGGTTTTGTTCGTAATAATCAACAAACATGCCTATAAAATTTACAAACTGTCTGTTAAAAATTGTTGGTTAAATAAATTCAACTGACGTCAATTTGTTGAATTCAACGAACAATTTGTAGGATCAAAACTAACAGAAATGTATAATAAATCATCATAGAAGATTTCTGTAAATTTTACAAACATTATTTTTTTAGTGTAAGATAAGAATTTGCTATGCGGCACTAAAATAGTAAAAGGTTTTACACCTATAATTTAGAGTTAATTGCATGCATATATATTTTCACATTGACATCCAACTTCTTTTCAGAATCTTTACATTCGTAATTTTAAAATTCAAACAGCAATTAACATCATATATAATCCCATTAAAATTGGATAAATAAAAATTGTTATCAAACCCTGCATCAATATATCTATATCAAAAAAATTGAATTTTTAAAACCGTTATAATGATCGTTTGGATGCTAATATATTAAAAAAATTAACAAATTTAAAATCTTTGAAATCTTTTTTATCTAAAAATAGACCTTTGCAGTTAGACGTCCCGTAGTGAGCGGCTCCAACAAAAAAGTTTGCAAAAAAATATTATTTTTTGAACCAACTCTCATGGTCGCATTTGTGGAGCCAGATCAAAAACCCGTTTTTAAAAATGTGTGTTTTATTAATATCTTGAAAAAGTTCGTAAATCAGCAAAATCCAACACATGGTTAAGAAACTAGAAGCTTTATACTAAAAAAAAAGTTGGTCTTTTAAATCCGTTATAACGGCCGTTTGGATACTAATATTTTTAAAAACTTCATAAATTTAAAATTTGTGCAGTTAGAGGTTTTTGATTTGTTGGCTTCAACAAAAAAGTTTGCAGCAATCCCCTACAACAACAATTTGCAAAAACCTTATAACAACAATGAAAAAAAAATAAAAAGATTTGAATAGAAGAAATTAATTTTTTTTTCTTAGAAATAAATTATTTTGATATTTTGCAGCAATTACACGACATATGATATAGGGTAGTTTGGAGTGTGTTTTTCATATAGTGTCATACATTGTCACACATGTGTTCTGTGGTAGATTTGATATTTGTTTGTCGCAAAATTACATAGATGTAGTTTTGCTTGTATGTAACTAATTTTCTTTTTAAAATTTGTTCGATATCTGTTTGAAATTAGTTTGTTTTGTTTAAACTAATAATAATATTGTATATATGTATTTACCAATTGGTATTTATCATACAGAAATCAAACTAAATTGACGTTTAAATTAAATGACAAATGGTTAATCTATTAAAAATTTAGTGCGCACAGGTGTCACATTTTTTAAAAATTCATTATAGATTAATACTCCCTTATACAAAAGAGAGTTTTGACGTCTTCAGGTATTGTGGAGGACACTGAAGTGCACTTCCTCTTGTATGTATTGAGTGTATATCTTCATTTTTTTTCATTTTTTCATACAAGTGTTCTGGTAGAACTTTATTGTAAATTAAAAGTATGAAGATTAATGAATTGAAATAAATCCTTTGTTTTACACTGAGTCACTGCAATGTGTCCTGCATCAATCTTCTTGATGTGTATCTATTTACTTTTAATATTATTCTATAATATTTACTTTTAATATTACTAATCTGGTACAACAGAATCTGAACAGATTCTTCTTGCACACAAAAACGTCTGCTCTCAAAATCTACCTATTTCTAGCGGACATACTGCCGCTCGGACTTTTTTTATTCTGAAAATGTTTTTAAAATAAATCGGTTTAGTCCTGTGATTATAATTTAGGTGTATCTACAAATATTTTAGCAATAAATGCAACTAAGGGAGTTTGGCGTTTTGGATTATGGGGTATTTATAGTATTATTGCTTATTTCTATTGGTATTGGATTTTTTTTTCGGTTTTATAAGTAAAGCATTGAAAATTACAGAAGAATTCTTATTAGGCGATTAAAATCAATTCCAGTCGGATTATCAATAATTTCAAGGTATTGTGTTAATTTTGAAAAAAATTCTACACTACTACTACAGCTAAAGTTTATGGTGTTTTTAAGTCAGTTAAATGCCATTTCAATAATAGCAATACCAGTTGACATTTGTATTTCCTATGGTAATTCCAGTTTTATTATAGATTATATTTATATTCCTGTTTTTTATAACACACAAATTTAAAATTATTATGAGGTATGCCAACAATCTCGTACATTAATTAAAAGGTTTTGAGTGACCGTTTTAAACACATTTACGAAAAGAATCTTATACGTCAGCGTGATATCTTAAACAAGGATTTTAATTTCCAAAATTTTAATTATAATATATTTTCAATTTGTGAAACTCTGGCTAAATAACCTACGGCATATATAATAAATACATATTTACACAATAAAATAGCTTTTGTTGAAAATAAAGCTATTAAAATCGAATTTAAGCGTGTAACGGATTAAACGTGTATCGGATTAAGCGTGCATCATAAAATGGAATATTAATTATGGTAATAAAAAGGAAACTTGATTATAATAAACCAAAATTAATTGAATTGAACTTTAAGATGATATTGTTTTAAAAACTCCTATACCAATATCTCTTATACCTTAATGTTTATTTCAATTAATTTTTGTTTATTATAATCAAATTTGATTTTTGATGGAATTATTGTTGGGGGACAGAGTTCATGCAAAGTTCAAATATATATATACCTAATGTTCGGTGAAAACATTGTGTTAAAAAAATATGATTTTTCTGTCAGTCAATATGACAAAAATCAGTTGTGATATCATGAAAACCGTTAACGAAGTTTTTGACGAAAATCATCCGGTTGTACTGAAATGTAATATTTTAAACATGTTTTTAACTTTAATTCTATGTCATATATCGTCATATATCAAGTTCTACAAATATTTCAACACGTGGGATCAACCATAATATTAAAATAATAATGCTGAACATTATAAAACTGTATACATGTGGGATCTGGACCACAGGGTTGAATAAAAAACTTAATCCCACTTCAAAACTCAATATAAATTTTATTATAATTGCGTCCAAATTCTATTTTTTCAAAATTAAAATATTTAGTAAATAATTTATTGATGATGTGTCTTGATCGACGTCTCCAGCCAAAAAAGAATTATTATTATATTTTTATAATAGTTTTTTCTATCAGTATTTTCCGATAAATACCGTATCTTTGATTGTTGCCTAACTTGTTTTGCAATTCGTTTAGCTAGTAGGATAGGGTGATCCTACATACATATTTAGTTTATTTACACATAATCATTATTAAAAAGAATATTGATTTGAACCACATCTGTTCAATTTGCACTTTTAATAATGAATTCCAAAAAGAAAATTCTTTAAGCTATTGACGAAACAATTTTTCTAATGAATAAAACATAATCAAGGAATGTATACTGTCTTGTAGTCTTTTTAATATTAAAGGATCAAAACCAAAAAAACTACCAAGCTCTTGACCAATAATTGCTTAATTTATTTAATTTTTAACAAATACTTCGAGGCTATTGTTGACCTCCTCATCAGTGTAAACTATGAAAAACAAGAACATGATTTTATCACAAAATTAAAAATTTTCTTATATAATATATAAATTAAATTAAAAGTAACTTTTAACCTACTTTATATGATATTACAGATCAATTCCGTTACTATTTAATCATGATCCTAATCGTATGCAGGTATATTGGCATTTAGTATTTTTAGAAAACAATTTGAATTTACATTACAATAAATAACTGATAATTAAAATAACATAAAATAAAATAAACTAAATTCACATAATTAAAAACAATTTTGCTATGACATAAAATGAATGAAATAAATAATATTAAACTAGGTTAAAACAAATGACACATCACATTAAGATCAACGACCTGTAATGGACGAAAAATAATGATCCCGCCAATTGTATAGTCTAGACTTCGAAATTGTTAAATTTCCCCTCATCAGCTATTTTGTTGATTTTTTATGTATATACATCAATATTATTGGACTGGTGGTTTCGTCGTAAAACAAATTTTGAGATAAAACAAACAACTATACTTCAAACATAGCATTTAAATTTAAATAGCAAAATTAAGAAACTTTACATTTGTTTTGCGAATTTTGCGATGCACAGTTTTTGAGTTATTGTCAAAAAAGTGCAACAAAAAGTTGGTCCCCCCACTACGTTTCTTCGTTGATTGACAGAAAACTTTGAAAAAATTCATAGAGATAGGAAATTTGATAAACCCTGAACGAAAAATATAGCGAGGTCGCAAATGATTTTATTTCTGTGTGTTTAGGGGATGGGAGTGGGGAAGGGTGATAAAAAGGTCTTGTGACCCGCATGAGTGGGGAGTCATTTAAAAGAGCACCAAAATTAAGAAACATTACAATTTTTTTTAGAATTTTGCGATGCAGTTTTTTAATTATTTTCCAAAAGAGCAACAAAAAGTTGGCCCCCGCCCTACGTTTCTTTGTTAATTTGACAGAAAAATTAAAAAAATTCATAGAGATAGGAAATTTGATAAACCCTTAACGAAAAATATAGCGAAATCTCCAATTATTTTACTTCTTTGTGGGGGATGGGAGTGGGGAAGGGTGAAAAAAGTTTTTTTGACCCACATGAGTGGGGGGTCATTTGAAGGAGTTCCAAAATTATGAAACATTACAATTTTTTTAAAGCATTTTGCGATGCACAGTTTTTGAATTTTTGTCAAAAAGTCCTACTTTTAGTGTTAACACCTCCCACCCCCTAAATTCTGTCGTTGATTAACAGAATTGGGTCGTTTCTTAGCTACCATAAACAGTTATGGATAAAATTTAACCTAAAGTAATATTTTTTATATCATTTCGATCAATTTAGATGAGATTGACATTTACTATTGATATTTACGATGTTGTTTGTTATTACTTTAAAGCATAAATTTGTTTTGTATTGCCGGGTAACAAGAAATGTAAAATTTCGTTTTAGTTATTAGTAAGAATTTCGAATTTATCACTTTATTTGTTCTCTTCAATTTTGTTAGTGTCTTTTGTGTTCCCATTTTTTTGCTTTTCCCTTATCGTGCAACTGTTGCATGAGACCTACTATCGTGTTCTTATGACTGAGATACCCAGTTTTTTTTGTACTGTTTAGTGCTGAAATTTAGGCCTGACCGAATTTCAATATCTAAACCTGCAATGGCAAAGGGCAAGTTTTTGTCTCAACAAAATGGCAGCAGAGTGAGCCAACAGCTTAGCATTGATTTCACAAACATAAAAGGTCTCAATTCGAATCTAAACGAGGTTCATCTCTAATCGAAAAAAATAAATCTGACATATTGTTTCTTACCGAAACAATTGTCAGTGGCAAAGCATCGAAATTGGGTAGCGAAATCCGAAATTCGACGTCCACGCCGTGCTGCCTGGGTAATGCTGACAGAATTAGGTTGGTGTATTGGAGACAAGCAGAGTAAAACTGCTTAGTCAATGACGCTACATCACGGCGAATTGGCGCCTTAAAACCAATGTGACTC
This sequence comes from Diogma glabrata, assembly GCA_963693315.1. Taxonomy (NCBI): domain Eukaryota; kingdom Metazoa; phylum Arthropoda; class Insecta; order Diptera; family Cylindrotomidae; genus Diogma; species Diogma glabrata. Next base: position 82,710,157 of record OY856188.1, read on the forward strand.
AAGCGTCTGTTCTCCATGTCAGGGGCGGCTTGGAGCGGGCGTCTGTCTTGAATCAAGCGGCTCGCTATATAAACGTGTAAAAAGGTTGTTTCTGGTGACCTTAATATGCAGAACGGACCCATTCACGACAATTTGGGTTGGGCCTAAGGTTAACACCCTAACCCCGGAAAAAAACTCATATGTTAAATTTGGTTATCAAAAAAAGAATAACAGACCCGGACAAAAAAATGTCGCTGTTGCGAATGACCGTGGTGAATATTCAAAGCTGATTAACCTGGCAACGCTCCTACATGGAGCATGAACGCCTTTAAAAAAAAAAAAAAAAAAAAAAAAAAAAAGCATCGAAATTGGATCTCGATAAATACCGGATACCTAGTTACGAATAGGAACATTCCTTTTATAACAAGCATGGTGTCTGTGTATTTGTTCGAAATTCACTAGAGAATTAAGGCTTATGAGTTGAACTCTAAGCACCATATTTTTTTAGCACAGAAGATCTCAGGTGATGATGAAACTATGTTTATAATAGGATTATACAGATCCCCGAATTCAGCAAGCCCCCCCCCCCCCTTGTCAAAACAATTCGATCGATTTTAAAATAAACAAATTTATGAAATTTAATACTATTTATAAAACCTAATATTTACTTAAAACCAACTAACTTTATGTGAATCATGTTTGTTTTCTATTTCATTGTTAAGCAAAACGTGACTCGCACTGACGACGTAGGAAGATAAGCCGAACTGATACTCGCAGATTATCACGGTTTGATGCAAATGATAGAGTGTCCCACTAAAATCCTAGATAAGTTACATCATAACAATAATTTGCTGGATTTGTTTTTGACAAACGAACCAGATACATACGAAGACAAAAGTTGAACAACCCCTCGGAACATCGGACCATTTACTAATATCAGCAATAGTGCAATTTACATCACCAACACAAATTAAAGCAAATCCTCGTCGCGTTTGGAATTATTAACGCGCTGACTGAGAGGGACTGAGAAATTTTTATGAAGACACCTTGGAAAACTATATGTTGTGTTGATCAAGATCCTAGCACATCGACAACAAGAATTTCTGAAATCACAAAAGACGGAATGAGGCGGTTTATTCCAAATCGATTAATCACTCCTTAAACTGAACCTTGGTTCACCCGGGATGTTGATGAGGCAATGAGGAATAAACGCAAAGCGTTTAAGACGTATAATTCAAATAAAACACCTGAAACCCATAGCGCCTATAAGAAAGCCAAAGAATTATTAGTAAATACAAAATAGACTTGGACAAAGACGCGTTTATCCAGAAAAAAGCAAAGAAATTCGCCGAGCACCCTTCTGGCTCACGTAGTTTCTTTCAGGCAGTTAAATCGGTCCAGAGCAATTTTACGCGATCCTCTATTCCATCCTTAGTTCTGAATGACATTCCTTTAAGCGATTTAAATGAGAAGGCGGATCTTTTGGGTCGTATTTTCGCAAAAAACTCAAACATAGTTGAACCTCCTCATTCTCCCACACTCATTTCCCCAGTTGTAACGAAAATGAAACCAATTATTTTTCGTTGCAATATTGTACGGAAATGCTTCTTTCTATCAATATCAACAAATCTGCTGGCCCCGATGGTATTCCACCCCTCATTCTTCAAAACTTTGCTAGGCAACTAGCTTCAAATTTAACAAAAATTTTCTATTTATCTTATAAAACCGGAATATTTCCCGATTCTTGGAAGCTGGTCAGCGTGCAGTCCATATCAAAGAAAGTCAGTAAGATAGACCCTAACAATTATAGACCAATTGCAATTCTGTCGGTTCTAGCTAAAATATTTGAAAAATATGTTAACTACAATCTATTAGATTATATGGAAATGTCGCGAATTATTGATGATAAGCAGTATGGTTTTCATAGAAGTCATGTAACAGGTGATCTGTTAGCCTACGTATCCCATTTCTGGAACAAATCGCTGGAAAACCATGGTGAATCATTCAGTATTTCAATTGAAATTTCTAAAGCATTTGATAAAGTGTGGCATAAAAATCTCATTGCTAAATTAAAATCTTGTGGCATAGACCATCTTACTGTCTCATGGATTCATAGTTTTCTTACAGGTCGCAAATTTCATGTTAACTAAGATCCATCCAATATTTTCACAACCAATGCTGGGGTCTCCCAAGGCTCTGCACTCTCACCAACCTTGTTTCTTCTATACATTAATGATTTACTTATTTCCACAGTGCACCCAATCCATAGTTTTGCTGATGACAGCACATTGCATGCATCATATGCATCTCCCAAATTGCTATCTCATACTGCAGTTACCACTGATAGAGAGCTGCTAATTGATTCTATCGTATTCTATAGACCTGGATCGTATAATGGAATGGGGTGATCGTAATCTTGTTTCATTTAATCCAACCAAAACCAAACAATACGTCTTTCACGAATAGAGCAACATAAAAATTTCCCTATTACGATAAACCATGAGGAACTGCGTGAGGTTGAATCAGTTAGACTTCTTCGAGTGGATATTAAAAGTAACCTGAAATGGAATAAACATGTGTTCAACCTCGCTAAATCTGCAATGCAAAAATTAGGATTCTTGAGTCGATGTAAAAAGTATTTCAATCCCGATCAAATCCCGCTAATCTTCAAGTCCTTTATTCGTCCATGTATGGAATGCTGCTGTCATGTTTGGGGAGGTGCTTTTCAGTCAATAATAAAATGTCTAGACTCTGTACAGAGAAAAGCAATACGGTTGATTGGTAATACCGAACTAACGGACCAGCTTGATTCACTCCAGCACAGAAGAAATGTGGCTGAATTGTCAATCTACTATAAAGATAACTTTAGCGAATTCTCCTCTAAGGAAATTCAAAATATCCTTCCACCATGTGCGCAGTATAATCAACAAACAAGAGCTGCTTAGTTATCTCATCCATTTGTTGTACACATATCTCGTGGTAGAACTGTGTCCCTGCAGAACGACTATTTTAATAGAGTGGCCAAATTGTGGAACTCAATGCCTTCCTCTGTATTTCCTGAAGAATTTTTCCGGCATTTAAATAAAATGTACATCGTCATTTAAAACAATTAGTATAGTTGCCCCTATATCCTCTTTCGTTCCATTTTCCTCATCTCCTTCCTTTATAGTTGACATGGTATCTTCGGACATTCAAAGAGTCTGAATAATGAATATTTCATATTTAGTGTGCTAAACATGTCTAACTAATTAATAAAAAAAAAAAAAGAAACATTTGTTTTTTATGTCTGGCAATATAAACACTTTAAGACACAACTTTATGTCAATTATTTTGATATTGTGTTCTTTACATTCACGGAACCCTTGACGAGCGAATTTTATTCGCACTTGTCTGACTTTTTATTTTATTTGGCTTTAAATTGTTTCTTAACAGGCGTTATCGATATTTAAATATTTTGGATGTCCTTTCTCTTCCAAGTACAAAAAGTTATCTCTATATATTAAAATGTTTCTAGTACGATTATGAGTCTTCTGTTTTTTTTCTCTTTTTTTTTTTATTCCTGTTCGCACACTTCGCCCGTCATTTAGTTACTCAGAAAATCTACGCCTATGAACAATTTTATTGTGCTATGAAGAAAGACGGCGTGAATATTCGATTAAGACCGATGTATTTTTAAAGGATTTATGTGCCGTAGGTAGCAATCTTTCTTTACGCCGTTGGCCTCCGCTAAATTTTCACTTTGAACCTGTGACTTCAAATTTTTTTCTTTGTTGTTCCTCAATTCCTCTGCAGCAAATTTAGTTAACCTAAAAATATCTAGATATTCAATTATTTCAAGCGTGGTGATTAAACTAATCGTTGCTTTTGGTGCAAGCCTAAATAAATTTAAGACCTGTGAGAAAAAGAGCTTAAATGCTGAAGCAAATAATTAAATTCAAAAATACTTAGAATTTCCATGTGGGTTTTAAAGTTGTAACGACGGACTATTTCGAGTTTTACTCTTAAATAATAACTATCATAATAAAATAAATCCCCTAATAGTTTGCTAATTTATTTCGGTTCCAGCCCTTAAGTTCAAAGAAACATAAAAGCATTTATGTGTGCTACAAGCTAGTCAATAATATTTTAACATATTTTTTAGTTAATTGCTTTGGTGCGTCACTTAATACCAATTAATAATGCTTGCTTTGTGTCTTCATAGAAAATTTTGATATGTAAAGCATAGTCATTATGTTATATGTAGACAGAATACAGTTGTGCGTTTATAAATAATAAGAACGGTTGTCTGTATTTGGAGAGGAATATTTTCTCGTTTAAATAAATTTTTATTGAGATGATACATGGAAATGGAAATTCGGATTGGACATTTTTAAATTGTTGACGATGAAAAAGATGAGAATAGGAAGCAAGTGATGGAAAATCTTACTACATATATATACTCTTCATATACTCGTCATTTTGTCCGATCGAGGAAAATATGTAAATTAGATTAGTAGATTATTATCAGAGTGACCGTGCCACAAGCGTTTTGATATAATATAGAGTACAACTTCTCAAATAATTTGTTTTTTATTTTTGAACTTAGTTAAGTTGTTGTGGCGTGATATTAAGGTCTGTGTATTAAACTTTTACCTGATAACAATTTTATTTTAAGGAAAAAAAAAGGAAAAAAATTGAAAAATCAAATAAAATTTCAACCATTTTGGATTTATAATAAATAGCGTTTTTATTTGTTATTTTTGAGTATGGTTTGTTGCTTGGCATACTATGTAGTTGTTAAGGGGAAAAAAACTAAAAGACTGGCAGCTGAGGAAATGTAAAGGACATTTATTTAATAAAAGGTAAACAAGAACCTGTATAAAAATAATATATGGAGCAGCATAAATTGTGAATCAGCTCATTTAAATTATTTCAATATTTGTGTGTAGTGGATTTATTTCAATGAAGAACATACACGCTTTGTCTATTGCGATGATTTTAAGGAAAATGTGAAATTGAATATCTCAGAAGCAATTTGGTATTATATTGCATTAAGTTTTACAAAACGTCAATGGATGACGATACCGATTTTTGTCGATATGGGTATTTTGTTAAGTAATTCGTATCAGCTGCAGTCAACACTTGTTACTCAGGACTGGTTTTGGAAGAATACAGTAATGTAAGCTTTTTTGTACAATTTTCGAGTGATTAATATAATTTTAGTTGGTTTGTTTTTTTTTTTAAACTATCTTATTTTTATATGCAATCTTCTTTTTATATGAGTTCTTTTTTGGTTAAAAATATTTTAGCAAACAAGATATTTGGGAAATCCCAAGTCAGAATTCCGTATAGGCCCATAGAATAACGGAAAAAGATATGGCTTTCGAGTTGTTGTCGGTTACCGGTCGGAGTTTTTTTTAATATCTGGAGGAGGGTACTCACATAATGGACCTGCCGAGTCCACTTGCCGGGAACCTGGAGACTGGAGCTATTCAACAAATTCGTGCAAATTTTAAGACCGCATCTCGTTAAGTTGAAAAATCGTTGAGAAATTTCATTTTGCAACTAAGGAATTTTCACAGTTTTTAACCGCTGTAATTGTTGTTAATATTGAATATGGATATAGGCAACACAATTGATGATTAAAGTTGATATTTTACCCTTTCGACTACCGTTAAGCAGATTGCGATCAGATAAAAACTCAGACCTTGCGGCCTGCCCAAAGTTAACAAATTTTTTTCAGATATTAAGTGCAAAATGAATTGTACAAAAACTGTTAAGCCGAATGAAACGTTCTAAAGCTGATATTTTTTGTTGAGGTTTCAACTACAAGATAGAGGGGTCAATTATATTATAAACAATTGTTTGCAAATAACTAAATTCAATTGAAAAATATCATTTTTAGATATTTTTTCGCAGTTTTTTGCAAAAATTTGCAACAACAAAAATTTTTTTTGTCTATTTTTTTATTTTAAGTTATAGAAAAACATTTAAGAAACAAGAACGTTCCGTGGCACCAGCACCCTAAAGTGCACCATTTACAAGTTATATCGCTTACAAGGAAGCAAAAAACAATTACAGCCGAATTTGTTGAATAACTCCAGTCCCCAGGTTCCGAGCGAGTGGACTCGGCAGGTCCATTATGTGAGTACCTTCCCTTAGAGATTAAACAAAATTCCGACCTGTAATCGACAACAACAAACACGTACAATCCGTAATTCTTTGGGCCTAGTATATTTGTATAGGTTCAATTCTCTATACAATGTTTAAAGTTTTTCGCATATATAATTTTCTTTATTAAAACCTATAAAAAGTCGATTCCTCGGAACGTCGACATCCAACTGCTTGTCAGAAACTTTACATTCGTAATCTCAAAATTCAAGTAGCACAATTTTGATCATATTTATTATTTAAACCCATTAAAATTCGATTAAAAAAATGGTTATAAAACCCTGCATCCGTGTTTTTTTGTAATATGATTTCTTTTACGAAACAACATTACTTTGCATCAAGATTTCAGTATAATTTAGTTTTTTTTCTGAGAATGTTTTTAAAGTAAATCGGTTCCTACTTACAGTCCTGTGATAAAAATTTAAGTATATACAAATATTTTTTGAACAATGGATGCAGCTAAAGCTAAAGTCTTAGGAAGTAATGTAAGAAACTTTGAGGTTTGGGATTATGGGGTTTTTATTGTATTATTACTTGTTTCTATTGGTATTGGATTTTTTTTCGGTTTTATAAGTAAAGGATTGAAAACAACAGAAGAATACTTACTAGGTGGTCGACGATTAAAACCAATTCCAGTCGGAATATCAATAGTTGCAAGGTATTTAGATAATTTTGGAGAACTTGCTTCTACTACAATTAAACTTTTATGGTTTTCTTTTCAGTCAGTTAACTGCCGTTTTATTAATGGCAATACCAGCTGATATGTACAATTTTGGAACACAATATTCTATGGTTGCATTTGCTATAATAATTCCAGTGTTAATTATAAATTATATTTATATTCCTGTCTTCTATAACACACAAATTTCAAATTGTTATGAGGTATGTTAACAATCTCGTCGTTAAAAATATTTTTATTATTTAATCATTTTAATCGAAATTATTGATTGATTGTTTTTAATTGTTTTAAAATTGTTTTAAAACAAGGTGTTTATTTTCAAAAATAATAATTATTTTTGAATTTGTAAAACTCTGCTAAATAAACCTCCGTTTCAGATCTAAATTCGAAACTATTTATTTGGCAGATGCAATGGTTTTGTTTCGATTCTGTTTCACTACTAGCCCAAAAATACTGTGTTATTATGATTTCTTCTTTTTCCATGTCCATCATAAAAATATTAGTCAAAATATTGCTGCTGTTGCAGTTTTTTGTGTTGTGAACTTTAGTAGAAGTAGCATATTTATTAATAATAATCATAAGTTTACACAATCAAATAGCTTTTGTTGAATATAAGACCATTAAAATTGGATTAGGCTGAGTAATCACAAAACGGAATATTAATTAAGGTAATCCTATAAACAAGTTTGTTAAAACAATATAATCTTAAAGTTTGTTTCATTTAACTTTGGTTTACTATAATCAAATTGGAGAACAGTTTTTAAAATTTAGTATCAAAATATGGAGGGGCTGAAATCTCACAGCTCTGAGATATCAAGACTTCGGTCTGGGTAAAAGATTTTGATATAGTTTTCGACAAAAAACTTTCACGAGGACATGGTTTTTAGTTTTGGGCAGCGATGTTTATCAAACATAACTCTTTGTTAAAGTACAAGTATTTTTATCTCTGTTTAAAAATTTATTACAAAACTAACCTGGAAACATCAATACGTTGCCGGAAAATTATAATCAAAATTCCAAAAATATTGTTAAAAAAAATATTGTTTAATAAAATAATATTAATATTTTTAATATATTCCAAAAATATTGTTTAATAAAATCAAACTTTTTCAAAATTCCAAAAATATTCCAAAAATTAGAATGAAATCAAATATTTAAACTTTTTCTAAATTCCGATAATATTCCACAAATTCTTAAAAATTCAAACTTTTCCAAAATTCTAAAAATATTGCAAAAATTATTACAATATCAAAAATTAAAACTTTTTCCGAAATTCTAAAAATATTGCAAAAATTATTACAAAATCAAAAATACAAACTTTTTCAAAATTCCAAAAATATTTCAAAAACTATAACAAATTCAAAAATTTCCGTGTCAAAATTCCAAAAATTATAATAAAATCAAAAATTTAAAATTTTTCAAAATTCTAAAAATATTCCAAAAATTTTTACAAAACCGAAAAATGAAACTTTTTTCAAAATTCTCAATATATATATAGATAAAATTCAAAAATTCTATTTTTTTTCAAAATTCTAAGAATATTGCAAAAATTATAACAAAATCAAAAATTGAAACGTTTTTCAAAATTCCAAAAATATTCCAAAAATTAGAATGAAATCAAATATTTAAACTTTTTCTAAATTCCAATAATAATCCAAAAATTCTTAAAAATTCAAACTTTTTAGAAAATTCTAAAAATATTGCGAAAATTATTAGAAAATCAAAAATTGAAAATTTTTTCAATATTCCAAAAATTATAATAAAATCAAAAATTAAAAATTTTTCAAAATTCTAAAAATATTCCAAAAATTCTTACAAAATCAAAAATTAAAACTTTTCCCGATTTTCTAAAAATATTGCAAAAATTATTACAAAATCAAAAGTACAAACTTTTTCAAAATTCCAAAAATATTTCAAAAACTATAACAAATTCAAAAACGTCCATGTCCAAATTCATTTTCAATTACATTTACGTCATAAGAACAGCTACATTTTTTTTTCCAAAAAATTGGCTAAAAAATTCTCAATAATAATAATAAAATTTCATTTCAAACAAACAGTTTTATTTTTTTCCAAAAAGTTGGGTAAAAAATAAATAAAAATCTTTCTTTTGACACACTGACAACATTTTTTTAACAAACTTATAATGCCATAATTCTCAATAATAATAATAAAACCGAAGTAATTTCATTTCAAACAAACAATTTTATTTTTTTCCAAAAAATTGGGTAAAAAATAATTAAAAATCTTTCTTTTGACACACTTGACAACATTTTTTTGACAAACTTATAATGCCATAATTCTCAATAATAATAATAAAATTTCATTTTAAACACACAATTTTATTTTTTTCCAAAAAATTGGGTAAAAAATAAATAAAAATCTTTCTTATGACACACTTGACAATATTTTTTGACAAACTTATAATGCCATAGTTCTCAATAATAATAATAAAACCGAAGTAATTTCATTTCAAACAAACAATTTTATTTTTTCCAAAAAATTGGGTAAAAAATATATAAAAATCTTTCTTTTGACACACATGACAACATTTTTTTGACAAACTTATTATGCCATAATTTTCAATAATAATAATAAAATTAATTTCCAACAAACAATTAATTTTATTTTTTTTTCCAAAAAATTGGGTAAAAAATAAATAAAAATCTTTCTCTTGACACACTTGACAACATTTTTTTGACAAACTTATAATGCAATAATCTAGTTTTTGATCTCACATACCAATCCCTACCATCAAGATTTCTCCAAATTTAAAGTTCCTACTCGTAATCACTTAAAATGAACGTTTTTTAAGCCAAAAATATGAAAATTTGCTATTTTTGACACACATAATGATTTTTTTGACACACTTCCGGTACAGTTATCGAACACATCGTCCTTTCAGACCTGTCCCTTGAGTATACCTATTTTTGGAAGAAAAATTTTTGAAATCCCTCCAGCCGTTTTCCCTGCAGCGTACATAATGACGGCCGGCCGGCAGACAGACACACATTTTTTTTTGCTTTTTTTGAATCAGGAGTCAAAAAAAGTGGGGGTAAGAATTTGACTTTGAGCTCATGAATGTAATACTTAGGTCTTTCAGACCGAAGTAATATTGAATAAACGATCGTAAAAAGATTAATTAGAGTTTTTGAGTAAAGCAAGTGCTCTTGTTTATCAACTCATATTAAATATAACAAGATGGTAGTTAATATAATATTTTTTTTCTATTTTGCGTCTAAAATAAAGTCATTTCGATACCCAAATGCGTATCGAAATTATGATATGCCTTCATTATGATATGCAAAGTTTTATCTCTCAAGGTTGGTCACATTGGTCTTACAAACGTCAGTGAACATTAAAACGAATAATTATGTAAATAAAATTAATAAGAATATCTAAATTAGTGTTAAATATTTTAATTAGTTAAAATAATTAGTAATGATAACAAAATTTCACATTGACTATTTTTTAATAAAATACACATTTTTTAAAATTTCAAGACGGAAAATGCAAAATAGAAAAAATAGTATAAAAAACTCGTTTCATAAGACGTTTTATCGCACTTATCCTTTAGAAAACTCCCCGCTGCGCGGGTCGTTTTCTAAACAGATTGCGTGCGATAAAATCGTCGATTATGAAACTAGTTTCTTAATATACTATTTTTTATTTTTAATTGTAAAATCCAAATTCACTCCAAATATTTTTAATAAATCAATTTTATTTAATAAAATATTTTTAGTGAATTTGGATTTAACAATTAAAAATAAAAAAAGTCCAGCGGCAGGTATATCCGCTAAAAATAGGTAGATTTCGGGGTCATGCAGTTTTGTGTACAAATAAAATTAGACGTGTCAAATTAGTTTAAATAAAAAATTTAAGTAGAAACAGAATAACTCAAAAAAATTATCGAACCAAATTAAATGCATTATCCGAAATAACTTCATCAATGCAATTTCAGAACAGTTTTATTTAAGTTGGTTAAAACTACTTTTAATAATATATTAAATCCACCAAAGGTCAAATGAAAGTCCACCAAAGATCAAACGAACTACGTCACATCTACAATTATACCATCACACATAATTTATAATCAAATATTATCAAATAATTTTAATTCAAAATCATCTTTGTTGTTGCATTTTTAGGGTACCGTTTTTTATACGGAACACTATTGGTGAGAGTACAACGTGTTTTTCACATTATTTCGATTATCTCGTGAACCATTAATCCGATGAACTTAAAATTTGAGGTGCTTATAAAACTAGCTTATCCACACAATATGGTGGGTTAAAAAATAAATAAAGTTGTGTTCGTTTGTTTTAAGGAGGTACGATGTAAAGCCTTTGAAAACCTACATTTTTTTATCGAGACAAGTAGGGTATCATATGAAAGGGTTTCATTTCAGCATTATTAAAAAATATATTTTGGAATTTTACACCTCACCATTTTTTGTATAATTTTGAAAAATGACGTTTTCTGGATGTTTTATTGTCCCGAATAACTCCGACCCTACTTGAGTAGGTTTTTAATTAAAAATATGAAAAAGTGGCAGATACTCATAACTATATTTATTAAAGGGGTGGGAATGTTAAGGGGTAAAAACATCATTTGAAACCAGGTCATGTGGGGTGTCATTTGCAAGAGCACTTGATTTTAGAAATATTGCCATTTTTTTAGAATTTTGCAATGCATAGTTTTTGAATTATTATCAATAAAGTGACACAAAAAGTTGGTCCCCCCCCCTTGCATTTCGAGCCTAATTAACAGAAAAATTTGAAAAAATTCACAGAGACAGGAAATTTGATAAACTCTGAACGAAAAATATAGCGAACTCTCAAATAATTATATTTCTGTGCTTTTAAGGGATTGGGGTGGGGAAGGGTGAAAAAAAATGTTTTTGACCCAAGCGAGTGCGGTGTCATTTGAAAGAGAACCGAATTTCAAAAACTTTGCAAGTTTTTTTAGAATTTTGCGGTACACAGTTTTTGAGTTATTCTAAAAAATGTGCAAATCCCAGACCGTTCCCCCCCCCCTACGTTTCGACACTGGAAAACAAAAAAAATTGAAAAAATTCATAGAGACAGGAAATTTGCTATATTTTGAACGAAAATTATAGCGAACTCTCAAATAATTATATTTCTATGTGTTTAGGGGATGGGTGTAAAGGGGGTAAAAAAAACTTTTTTTGACCCAAGCGAGCGTCATTTGAAAGAACACTGAATTTCCAAAACATTGCAATTTTTTTTAGAATTTTCCAGTACACAGTTTTTGAGTTATTCTAAAAAATGTGTAAATTCCAGACCGCCCCCCCCCCCTACGTTTCGAAAAAAAAAAACCTTTTTTGACCCAAGCGAGTGGGGTATCATTTGAAAGAACACCAAATTTCCAAAACATTGCAATTTTTTTTAGAATTTTGTGGTACACAGTTTCGGAGTTATTCTAAAAAATGTGCACATTCCAGACCGTTCCCCCCCCCCTACGTTTCGACACTGATTGACAGAAAAAATTGAAAAAATTCACAGAGACAGGAAATTTGCTACATTTTGAACGAAAATTATAGCGAGCTCTCAAATAATTATATTTCTGTGTGTTTAGGGGATGGGTGTGGGGAGGGTAAAAAAAAACTTTTTTTGACCCAAGCGAGTAGGGTGTCATTTGAAAGAGCACTGAATTTCAAAAACATTGCAATTGTTTTTAGGTGGTACGCAGTTTTTGAGTTATTCTAAAAAGTGTGCAAATTCCAGACCGTTCCCCCACCTCCCTACGTTTCGATACTGATAGACAGAAAAAATTTAAAAAATTCATAGAGACAGGAAGTTTGCTATATTTTGAACGAAAATTATAGTGAACTCTCAAATAATTATATTTCTGTGTGTTTAGGGGATGGGTGTGGGGAAATTCAAAAAAAACTTTTTTGGAACCAAACGACTGGGGTGTCATTTGAAAGAACACTTAATCTAAGAAACATTGCAACATTTTTTAGAATTCTGCGATGCACAGTTTTTTAGTTATTGATAAAAAAAGTGCTATTTTAAGTGTATGTATACCACCCTATATTTCAACGCTGATTTATAGAACAAATATTCCCTATGTAGACCATTAAAATACTGCTTAAATCTTTCTTTAGCTAACATAAACAGCTATGAATAAGATTTAACCTCAAGTAACATTTTTGATCAATGTAGATGTGATTGACATTTACGATTGACGTTTACGATTAAACATTTATTCTGTTATGCGTCCATAGTCTGGCGATATAAAGACTTTACATCATAACTTTACGTCATTTATTTTTGATATTGTGTTCTTTTACATTCACGGAACCCTTGGCGAGCGAATTTTATTCGCACTTGTCCGACTTTTTTGTTTTTATTTAATCTTTTTTCAAACGGTTTACTTAGTGAAAAAAATACAAACAAAAGAGAATTTGATAATTTTCCTATGGTATTAAATGGCTTAAGATTTGTCTTGCAATAGGTGCATTATACTGCTTATAAAACTGCAACCTCTTGCGTTAAAAAGCTGAAATTTGTTGAGGCTATAGTTCAAAAATTAGCTTAAAAGTTAAGATTTATTAAATTAACGTAAACTCAAAAATGATTAAAGCATTGCCTTTTGCGTTTGTTTTCATTTCAAAAGCCTCAGGGTCTCAACCTCTGAGCTTAAACAATTTGTTTTTTAAGTTTTGTATAGATTTATGTTGGTAGCTACATGTGCAAAAGTTTTCATTTTTGAGCTTGGTCATTTTCATCTAGATTTACGACAACAAAGTTAAGTAAATTTTTAAGACAGCAGATTTTTTAAGAAACTGGAACGCCAAGGTTGTCATTTGAAAAAAATTGACGGCAATATGTTCAAATATCAATATTTAAAAATTTTATTAAAAAATTATGATACAAACGGAAGTTATAGCGCCCTAGATTATTCGACTTTTTAGGCTCTAGCCGCTTAACCAGCACACGGATATGGCCAGTTCGCAAACTTGTCCAAGAAATTACTTGCAGCAACATACACAGAAAGTTTTTTGGTGTAGGTAAAAAATTACGACCGTGAGAGTATTGATATGAGCAATTTCACGCAAGTTCTTTTAATTTTGATTATTTTTTGTTTATAGATAGTCTTTCATAAATAAAAAATACCAGTTCTCTTAGAATTTTTTTTCGACCAGGGGTCTTAACAGGGTGGCCCTCAATTTTTTGTTATTTTGTGATGTGAGTGCATTTTGACGAGCGATTGTAGAAAAACTACTGAATGGATTTTCATAAATGATATGTCGTTGAATAGGTATTAAAACAAAGTTTTTAAAAATGTAGACTGTTAATTTTTTGAAATAATTTTTACCGGTGTAACATAAGAAAAAAACGGTGTAATTGAAAAAAAGATGGCATAGCCTTTTTTTTGGGGTTCCGTTTTTTATACGGAACACTATTGGTGAGAGTACAACGTGTTTTTCACATTATTTCGATTATCTCGTGAACTATTAATCCGATGAACTTAAAATTTGAGGTGCTTATAAACCTAACCTATCCACACAAGAATGCGGGTTAAAAAATAAATAAAGTTGTGTTCGTTTGTTTTAAGGAGGTACGATGTACATCCTTTGAAAACATACATTTTTTTAGCGAGACGAGTAGGGTATCATATGAAAGGGCTTCATTTCAGTATTATTTAAAAATATATTTTGGAATTTTACACCTCACCATTTTTTGTATAATTTTGAAAAATGACGTTTTCGGGATGTTTTATTGCCCCGATTAACTCCGACCCTACTTCATCGAAAATCTTGAAATATATTTGGAATGATAGAAAATTGAGTAGGTTTTTAATGAAAAATATAGAAAAGTGGCAGACACTCACAGGGCCGGTCCTGCGTTGTACAAAAGTGCACAGTAAAACAGGGCGCTCAATATATCACGAAAATAAGGGCGCAAAAACCAACATCAATTAACAATTTAAATTGAATTAAACCGTTTAAAATAATATTTTATGAACATCAAATTTCTTTCTTTTTATCCAGTGTTTCAAATATTTGCTTTCATTCATTTCTCTATATATGTATATAAATTTAAACATATAAAACATGTATTCTCTTTTCAACTTTAAAACTCAATACACACAAATTAAAAATAAGGAAACGAAACACACAAAAGTATTAGTACTGCTACTGTTCATTTTTAATTTTTGTTCACAAAATATTACCCATACTATTGATTGCTGCAATGTTTTGAAATATAATGCACATATACCATGAAAAGTCTGAACAGTTTTGAAATTCTGTGCACCAAAATATTATTTTTTACAAGTATTAACGAAATTTTGAATAAAACTATTCACAGATACATTCAACGTGTGCACAGTTTTGAAATTAGAATAACGAAATCAGTTACAGGATGTTTATGATTGTGTATATATGATATTTTGAATGTGTATATTTTTTTATGTTGAGTATGGATAATAAATATTAAAATTCTATGGAAAAGAAAACTAGACAATTTTTTTTTGGTAATTGATAAATTTAAAAAGTAATGAATGAAATAGTAAAAATTAGGTCCATGCAATAAAAACAAAATTAAAGAAAACCATTTGAAGGCAAATATTATATTATTTAATTAGGAGCTGAAGTGCTACTTTTTGTGTTAAGTCATTGAATAAATATCTATGGAAGAGTAACTAGACATTTTGAATGCAGCATCTCATTTTTAGTATAGTGTTTGCATTCTAGCTGGGTGGTACTGTTTACAATTTGCATATTTATATTTTCAAAACAAATAAAAGAAATAATAAATGTTACATATAAATTTAAAAGCTTAATATGTTTGAATAAAATATTTCCTTATATTTCCATATAAATATTTTTAACTGTCCATACAACACAAATTTTAATCATATTGAGTTACTTTAAGAACACCTTACATTCGGCTGTGATAGCGTTTGAAATTTGGTTTGACAACGATGGATTAAGAAAATGACATTTACGTAGGGTAATAATATATAAAATTAAACTAGAAAATAACAGTTTTTGTAAAGCAAATACTTTTTTCTCCGATAGACAGCAAATATAAATTTTGCAGACTTATTTCAGTCAGCAAAGTGGCACTTTTCCTGCCTGGCAGCAAAGCAAGTACTTTGCTGCCTAGGCAGCAAAATAATTAGACTTCATAGAAATAAACAGATATTGCGATTAAAAAAAAAATTTTTTTAATCGATTTTTGTTTTCATTTTTAAAATTTTGCTTTATTTTTAAAGTAATAATTATTAAATTACATATCATTGTAATTAATCGGAGAAAAAATTATATGTTCAACTCGGCAGCAAGGTAGATTGACTGCCTTGGCTGAATTCCTAGCCTCGCTCGCTCGGCTATGAACTATCAGCCGCGGCAGTCAATCTACTACTTTGCTGCCTAGTTAAACAAATAACTATATATTTTTGTTAAAACATCATTCTTAACCCTTTTTATGCATAGTATTAGTAAAAATATTCTAATCATTGATATAGAATTCGATGATCAAATATCAGTTATTTAAGATTATTTGTACATATTTTAATGCAACACTTCATTTTTATGAATAAACTACTGCACAAATACTAATATGTAATTGTTTTGTAAAACATTAATTTAAACGAAGATTTTTTGCATTGAATTTTCTTGACAGTAATATTGTGTGAATTCATAGAATGTGTAATATTTCTATTATAGTCAACATTCTAAGTCACGAATGTATAGTCATTATTGATTGTTTTCCAATGAATGCGAAAATCAATGATCGACACTTGGTCAATTATTGTCATATATGCGCGCTTGCATATTTGCCAACATTTTGGGGAATTTTATTTATTCAGGATTTTGTGAACAATTAAACTCAAGTAACTATGGAATTAATTTGATTTTTTCCAATTCAAAGGCATGGTTGAAAATATCTCAGAAAAAAACTCAGTTTTTCTCTTTTACATGTTTTGGTTGAGATTCGAACTCGTAACCTCATCAGTGCCAAACTGACGAGTTCAATTCCTTTGGCAGACACGTTTAGCCACTACGCCACCAAGGCGATGATATTTCTAAGTTGAAACTTCATCATCAGTTATCTTACTTAAGTTGAATTTCTCAATCGTCAGTTAAACATAGCCTTTTTATGGAAATTTTATTAATTTTGAATGCAGATTTTTTGCATTGAATTTTCTTGACAGTAATATTGTGTGAATTTATAGAATGTGTAAGTTTGGCACTTAATTTGAAAGGTTACGAGTTCGAATCCCAACCGAAACACGTAAAAGAGAAAAACTGAGTTTTTCCTGAGATATTTCCAACCATACCTTTGAATTGGAAAAATTCAAATTAACTCCATAGTTACTTGAGTTTAATTGCTCACAAAATCCTGAATAAATGAAATTCCCCAAAATGTTGGCAAATATGCAAGCGCGCATATATGACAATAATTGACCAAGTATCGATCATTGATTTTCGAATTGATTGGAAACAATCAATAATGACTATACATTCGTGACTTAGAATGTTGACTATAATAGAAATATTACACATTCTATGAATTCACACAATAGTACTGTCAAGAAAATTCAATGCAAAAAATCTTATAAATTAAATTTCCATAAAAAATTATGTCTAATTGACGATTGAGAAATTCAACTTAAGTAAGATAACTGATGATGAAGTTTCAACTTAGAAATATCATCGCCCTGGTGGCGTAGTGGTTAAACGTGTCTGCCAAAGGAATTGAACTCGTCAGTTTGGCACTGATGAGGTTACAAGTTCGAATCCCAACCGAAACACGTAAAAGAGAACAACTGAGTTTTTTTCTGAGATATTTCCAACCATAACTTTGAATTGGAAAAATTCAAATTAATTCCATAGTTATTTGAGTTTAATTGCTCACAAAATCCTGAATATTAATTTAAACTTAAGTTTTTATAAATTTTGTTTAATTTGAATATCTTAAAGTAGAATTTCGAATAAAAGCTATCATTTTATTTTAAAATACAAAACGAAATATGTCAAATGTTATGGATAAAGAACGCACAGATATACAAATTACGGGCTAGGGCCATCTTCAGGATAATAAATCTAACAGTATTCAGTAAAAATTTTAATATTTTTAATAGTTTTATGATCATGAAGATGGGCCTAGTCTAAAATATGTAGATATTTAATAATAAACAAAGTATTTTAATTCAATTGAGGAAGAACAAATTTAAAATCAAATATTCTAAATGGTATGCAACAAACTTTAAAATACGATAAGATAAGCCACAACAATTTTGAGATAACTCTTAAGTTCTGGGGCGCATTTCTCATGTTTGAACAGAGCGCAAGAATGTCTTGCACCGGCCCTGGACACTCATAACTATATTTATTAAAGGGGTGGAAATGTTAAGGGGTAAAAACATCATTTAAAACCAGGTCATATGGGGTGTCATTTGCAAGAGCACTTGATTTTAGAAATGTTGCCATTTTTTTAGAATTTTGCAATGCATAGTTTTTGAATTATTATCAATAAAGTGACAAAAAAAGTTGCCCCCCCCCCTTGCATTTCGAGCCTAATTAACAGAAAAATTTGAAAAAATTCACAGAGACAGGAAGTTTGATAAACTCTGAACGAAAAATATAGCGAACTCTCAAATAATTATATTTCTGTGCTTTTAAGGGATTGGAGTGGGGAAGGGTGAAAAAAAACTTTTTTGTCCCAGGCGAGTGGGGTATCATTTGAAAGAGCACTAAATTTCCAAAACATTGCAGTTTTGTTTAGAATTTTTCGGGACACAGTTTTGGAGTTATTATGAAAAATGTGCAAATTCCAGACCGTTCCCCCCCCCCTCCCTACGTTTCGACACTGATTGACAGAAAAAATTGAAAAAATTCATAGAGACAGGAAGTTTGCTATATTTTGAACGAAAATTATAGCGAACTCTCAAATAATTATATTTCTGTGTGTTTAGGGGATTGGTGTAAGGGGGGTAAAAAAAACTTTTTTTGACCCAAGCGAGTAGGGTATCATTTGAAAGAGCACCAAATTTCAGAAACATTGCAATTTTTTTAGAATTTTGTGGTACACAGTTTCGGAGTTATTCTAAAAAATGTGCACATTCCAGACCGTTCCCCCCCCCCCCCTACGTTTCGACACTGATTGACAGAAAAAATTGAAAAAATTCACAGAGACAGGAAATTTGCTATATTTTGAACGAAAATTATAGCGAACTCTCAAATAATTATATTTCTATGTGTTTAGGGGATGGGTGTAAGGGGGGTAAAAAAAATCTTTTTTTGACCCAAGCGAGTGGGGTATCATTTGAAAGAACACTGAATTTCCAAAACATTGCAATTTTTTTTAGAATTTTGCGGTACACAGTTTTTGAGTTATTCCAAAAAATGTGCAAATTCCAGACCGTCCCCCCCCCCTACGTTTCGACACTGATTGACAGAAAAAATTGAAAAAATTCACAGAGACAGGAAGTTTGCTATATTTTGAACGAAAATTATAGCGAACTCTCAAATAATTATATTTCTGTGTGTTTAGGGGATGGGTGTGGGGAGGGTAAAACAAATTTTTTTTGACCCAAGCGAGTGGGGTATCATTTGAAAGAACACCAAATATCCAAAACATTGCAATTTTTTTAAAATTTTGCGGTACACAGTTTTTGAGTTATTCTAAAAAATGTGCAAATTCCAGACCGCCCCCCTCCCCCTACGTTTCGACACTGATTGACAGAAAAAATTGAAAAAATTCACAGAGACAGGAAGTTTGCTATATTTTGAACGAAAATTATAGCGAACTCTCAAATAATTATATTTCTGTGTGTTTAGGGGATGGGTGTGGCGAGGGTAAAAAAAAACTTTTTTTGATCCAAGCGAGTAGGGTGTCATTTGAAAGAGCACTGAATTTCAAAAACATTGCAATTGTTTTTAGGTGGTACGCAGTTTTTGAGTTATTCTAAAAAATGTGCAAATTCCAGACCGTTCCCCCACTTCCCTACGTTTCGACACTGATAGACAGAAAAAATTTAAAAAATTCATAGAGACAGGAAGTTTGCTATATTTTGAACGAAAATTATAGCGAACTCTCAAATAATTATATTTCTGTGTGTTTAGGGGATGGGTGTGGGGAAATTCAAAAAAAACTTTTTTGGAACCAAACGACTGGGGTGTCATTTGAAAGAACACTTAATCTAAGAAACATTGCAACATTTTTTAGAATTCTGCGATGCACAGTTTTTTAGTTATTGATAAAAAAAGTGCTATTTTAAGTGTATGTATACCACCCTATATTTCAACGCTGATTTATAGAACAAATATTCCCTATGTAGACCATTAAAATACTGCTTAAATCTTTCTTTAGCTAACATAAACAGCTATGGATAAGATTTAACCTCAAGTAACATTTTTGATCAATGTAGATGTGATTGACATTTACGATTGACGTTTACGATTAAACATTTATTCTGTTATGCGTCCATAGTCTGGCGATATAAAGACTTTACATCATAACTTTACGTCATTTATTTTTGATATTGTGTTCTTTTACATTCACGGAACCCTTGGCGAGCGAATTTTATTCGCACTTGTCCGACTTTTTTGTTTTTATTTAATCTTTTTTCAAACGGTTTACTTAGTGAAAAAAATACAAACAAAAGAGAATTTGATAATTTTCCTATGGTATTAAATGGCTTAAGATTTGTCTTGCAATAGGTGCATTATATTGCTTATAAAACTGCAACCTCTTGCGTTAAAAAGCTGAAATTTGTTGAGGCTATAGTTCAAAAATTAGCTTAAAAGTTAAGATTTATTAAATTAACGTAAACTCAAAAATGATTAAAGCATTGCCTTTTGCGTTTGTTTTCATTTCAAAAGCCTCAGGGTCTCAACCTCTGAGCTTAAACAATTTGTTTTTTAAGTTTTGTATAGATTTATGTTGGTAGCTACATGTGCAAAAGTTTTCATTTTTGAGCTTGGTCATTTTCATCTAGATTTACGACAACAAAGTTAAGTAAATTTTTAAGACAGCAGATTTTTTAAGAAACTGGAACGCCAAGGTTGTCATTTGAAAAAAATTGATGGCAATATGTTCAAATATCAATATTTAAAAATTTTATTAAAAAATTATGATACAAACGGAAGTTATAGCGCCCTAGATTATTCGACTTTTTAGGCTCTAGCTGCTTAACCAGTACACGGATATGGCCAGTTCGCAAACTTGTCCAAGAAATTACTTGCAGCAACATACACAGAAAGTTTTTTGGTGTAGGTAAAAAATTACGACCGTGAGAGTATTGATATGAGCAATTTCACGCAAGTTCTTTTAATTTTGATTATTTTTTGTTTATAGATAGTCTTTCATAAATAAAAAATACCAGTTCTCTTAGAATTTTTTTTCGACCAGGGGTCTTAACAGGGTGGCCCTCAATTTTTTGTTATTTTGTGATGTGAGTGCATTTTGACGAGCGATTGTAGAAAAACTACTGAATGGATTTTCATAAATGATATGTCGTTGAATAGGTATTAAAACAAAGTTTTTAAAAATGTAGACTGTTAATTTTTTGAAATAATTTTTACCGGTGTAACATAAGAAAAAAACGGTGTAATTGAAAAAAAGATGGCATAGCCTTTTTTTTTTGGGGTTCCGTTTTTTATACGGAACACTATTGGTGAGAGTACAACGTGTTTTTCACATTATTTCGATTATCTCGTGAACTATTAATCCGATGAACTTAAAATTTGAGGTGCTTATAAACCTAACCTATCCACACAAGATGGCGGGTTAAAAAATAAATAAAGTTGTGTTCGTTTGTTTTAAGGAGGTACGATGTACATCCTTTGAAAACATACATTTTTTTAGCGAGACGAGTAGGGTATCATATGAAAGGGCTTCATTTCAGTATTATTTAAAAATATATTTTGGAATTTTACACCTCACCATTTTTTGTATAATTTTGAAAAATGACGTTTTCGGGATGTTTTATTGCCCCGATTAACTCCGACCCTACTTCATCGAAAATCTTGAAATATATTTGGAATGATAGAAAATTGAGTAGGTTTTTAATGAAAAATATAGAAAAGTGGCAGACACTCATAACTATATTTATTAAAGGGGTGGAAATGTTAAGGGGTAAAAACATCATTTAAAACCAGGTCATATGGGGTGTCATTTGCAAGAGCACTTGATTTTAGAAATGTTGCCATTTTTTAGAATTTTGCAATGCATAGTTTTTGAATTATTATCAATAAAGTGACAAAAAAAGTTGGCCCCCCCCCTTGCATTTCGAGCCTAATTAACAGAAAAATTTGAAAAAATTCACAGAGACAGGAAGTTTGATAAACTCTGAACGAAAAATATAGCGAACTCTCAAATAATTATATTTCTGTGCTTTTAAGGGATTGGAGTGGGGAAGGGTGAAAAAAAAACTTTTTTGTCCCAGGCGAGTGGGGTATCATTTGAAAGAGCACTAAATTTCCAAAACATTGCAGTTTTGTTTAGAATTTTTCGGTACACAGTTTCGGAGTTATTATAAAAAATGTGCAAATTCCAGACCGTTCCCCCCCCCTCCCTACGTTTCGACACTGATTGACAGAAAAAATTGAAAAAATTCATAGAGACAGGAAGTTTGCTATATTTTGAACGAAAATTATAGCGAACTCTCAAATAATTATATTTCTGTGTGTTTAGGGGATTGGTGTAAGGGGGGTAAAAAAAACTTTTTTTGACCCAAGCGAGTAGGGTTTCATTTGAAAGAGCACCAAATTTCAGAAACATTGCAATTTTTTTAGAATTTTGTGGTACACAGTTTCGGAGTTATTCTAAAAAATGTGCACATTCCAGACCGTTCCCCCCCCCCCCCTACGTTTCGACACTGATTGACAGAAAAAATTGAAAAAATTCACAGAGACAGGAAATTTGCTATATTTTGAAGGAAAATTATAGCGAACTCTCAAATAATTATATTTCTATGTGTTTAGGGGATGGGTGTAAGGGGGGTAAAAAAAAACTTTTTTTGACCCAAGCGAGTGGGGTATCATTTGAAAGAACACTGAATTTCCAAAACATTGCAATTTTTTTAGAATTTTGCGGTACACAGTTTTTGAGTTATTCCAAAAAATGTGCAAATTCCAGACCGCCCCCCCCCCCCCTACGTTTCTAGTATCGCTGTGACCCTTTTACGGAGCCACGTATAATTGTTGGACCTTTGTTACTAGATATGTTATTCAAAGAAGTACTAAATATATTATTCAGAAAAAATTCTGTACAAATAAACGGGATAGCCGTGTTGCCCCTACATAAACCCGGTCTTGGGAACCTCTTATATACACTGACGGCTCTAGCCTAACATTCCCAGACGGAAATCAAAATTTGAATTCAATTCAAAATAAAAATAAATATATATATATATATAAAAAAACTTCAATAATGGAATATAATATATGTATAAAAATATTGATAAATATAATTTGTATAAAAACCTTATTTTATATTTCTGTTGATGCTGTTTCCACCAGTTGCAATACCACGCTCCAAAGTTGTTGAATTTTGATCTGGATAAGCAGAGATATTATTTCGGATACCAAGTGAACTCCTTTAAGCCAATATTTGCTTAATTCCTGATTTGAAATATTAGAATATCCATTTGAAACTACGGCACCACTACTATTGTTGTTATTATTATTCAAAACATTGACATCTTTTTGATAATCCAAATTTGTGTTATATATTGAAAAAAAACATCTGGTGTCACATGATGAAACATTTTCATTAATGTTAACTTCTTATAAAGTGGACAATTACAAGTCACAACTGGCCATAATAAATCTTTTTTATTGTATTCTTATTAATGTTTACAACCATAATAACAATAATAATTTCATTTCAAATTATAAATTTGACTTATATTTTTAGTATTTGATGTTTTTTTATTATTTCACATCATATTAATTAGCAATTAATTTAAAAGAGCCAACACATATATTAACACCTTAATGAATCTACTCAATTTTTTTCTAAAATCAACTCTGAAAATATTTGGTTGAAGCACAAATATGGAATGAATTTTTAAAAAATGTGTTTTAGTTTGTTACATCTTCCGATGTCAAAACAAATCGTGTAATACTGAAAATTCAGCAAAGATTAGCAACGACATCTGTTCGTTAGAATTGGAAATAAAATTGAGTACGTTCGTTTGCTTTTTATAGTATATTCGAAATTTAACTAGCAGTTAAGTATTAGAAAATTTTGAAATTATTATTAATGTAAAAATGAACGGAAACCAATGAAATATATTTTTATTGAATTAGAAAACGAAGATGAATTTGGTTTTATTATTGTTTTGCGAATATTGCGAACGTTACACGTTTCGACACTGATTGACAGAAAAAATTGAAAAAATTCACAGAGACAGGAAGTTTGCTATATTTTGAACGAAAATTATAGCGAACTCTCAAATAATTATATTTCTGTGTGTTTAGGGGATGGGTGTGGGGAGGGTAAAACCAATTTTTTTTGACCCAAGCGAGTGGGGTATCATTTGAAAGAACACCAAATTTCCAAAACATTGCAATTTTTTTTAGAATTTTGTGGTACACAGTTTCGGAGTTATTCTAAAAAATGTGCAAATTCCAGACCGTCCCCCCCCCCCCCTACGTTTCGACACTGATTGACAGAAAAAATTGAAAAAATTCACAGAGACAGGAAATTTGCTATATTTTGAACGAAAATTATAGCGAACTCTCAAATAATTATATTTCTATGTGTTTAGGGGATGGGTGTAAGGGGGGTAAAAAAAAACTTTTTTTGACCCAAGCGAGTGGGGTATCATTTGAAAGAACACTGAATTTCCAAAACATTGCAATTTTTTTTAGAATTTTGCGGTACACAGTTTTTGAGTTATTCTAAAAAATGTGCAAATTCCAGACCGTCCCCCCCCCCTACGTTTCGACACTGATTGACAGAAAAAATTGAAAAAATTCACAGAGACAGGAAGTTTGCTATATTTTGAACGAAAATTATAGCGAACTCTCAAATAATTATATTTCTGTGTGTTTAGGGGATGGGTGTGGGGAGGGTAAAAAAAAACTTTTTTTGATCCAAGCGAGTAGGGTGTCATTTGAAAGAGCACTGAATTTCAAAAACATTGCAATTGTTTTTAGGTGGTACGCAGTTTTTGAGTTATTCTAAAAAATGTGCAAATTCCAGACCGTTCCCCCACTTCCCTACGTTTCGACACTGATAGACAGAAAAAATTTAAAAAATTCATAGAGACAGGAAGTTTGCTATATTTTGAACGAAAATTATAGCGAACTCTCAAATAATTATATTTCTGTGTGTTTAGGGGATGGGTGTGGGGAAATTCAAAAAAAACTTTTTTGGAACCAAACGACTGGGGTGTCATTTGAAAGAACACTTAATCTAAGAAACATTGCAACATTGTTTAGAATTCTGCGATGCACAGTTTTTTAGTTATTGATAAAAAAAGTGCTATTTTAAGTGTATGTATACCACCCTATATTTCAACGCTGATTTATAGAACAAATATTCCCTATGTAGACCATTAAAATACTGCTTAAATCTTTCTTTAGCTAACATAAACAGCTATGGATAAGATTTAACCTCAAGTAACATTTTTGATCAATGTAGATGTGATTGACATTTACGATTGACGTTTACGATCAAACATTTATTCTGTTATGCGTCCATAGTCTGGCGATATAAAGACTTTACATCATAACTTTATGTCATTTATTTTTGATATTGTGTTCTTTTACATTCACGGAACCCTTGGCGAGCGAATTTTATTCGCACTTGTCCGACTTTTTTGTTTTTATTTAATCTTTTTTCAAACGGTTTACTTAGTGAAAAAAATACAAACAAAAGAGAATTTGATAATTTTCCTATGGTATTAAATGGCTTAAGATTTGTCTTGCAATAGGTGCATTATACTGCTTATAAAACTGCAACCTCTTGCGTTAAAAAGCTGAAATTTGTTGAGGCTATAGTTCAAAAATTAGCTTAAAAGTTAAGATTTATTAAATTAACGTAAACTCAAAAATGATTAAAGCATTGCCTTTTGCGTTTGTTTTCATTTCAAAAGCCTCAGGGTCTCAACCTCTGAGCTTAAACAATTTGTTTTTTAAGTTTTGTATAGATTTATGTTGGTAGCTACATGTGCAAAAGTTTTCATTTTTGAGCTTGGTCATTTTCATCTAGATTTACGACAACAAAGTTAAGTAAATTTTTAAGACAGCAGATTTTTTAAGAAACTGGAACGCCAAGGTTGTCATTTGAAAAAAATTGATGGCAATATGTTCAAATATCAATATTTAAAAATTTTATTAAAAAATTATGATACAAACGGAAGTTATAGCGCCCTAGATTATTCGACTTTTTAGGCTCTAGCCGCTTAACCAGTACACGGATATGGCCAGTTCGCAAACTTGTCCAAGAAATTACTTGCAGCAACATACACAGAAAGTTTTTTGGCGTAGGTAAAAAATTACGACCGTGAGAGTATTGATATGAGCAATTTCACGCAAGTTCTTTTAATTTTGATTATTTTTTGTTTATAGATAGTCTTTCATAAATAAAAAATACCAGTTCTCTTAGAATTTTTTTTCGACCAGGGGTCTTAACAGGGTGGCCCTCAATTTTTTGTTATTTTGTGATGTGAGTGCATTTTGACGAGCGATTGTAGAAAAACTACTGAATGGATTTTCATAAATGATATGTCGTTGAATAGGTATTAAAACAAAGTTTTTAAAAATGTAGACTGTTAATTTTTTGAAATAATTTTTACCGGTGTAACATAAGAAAAAAACGGTGTAATTGAAAAAAAGATGGCATAGCCTTTTTTTTGGGGGTTCCGTTTTTTATACGGAACACTATTGGTGAGAGTACAACGTGTTTTTCACATTATTTCGATTATCTCGTGAACTATTAATCCGATGAACTTAAAATTTGAGGTGCTTATAAACCCAACCTATCCACACAAGATGGCGGGTTAAAAAATAAATAAAGTTGTGTTCGTTTGTTTTAAGGAGGTACGATGTACAGCCTTTGAAAACATACATTTTTTTAGCGAGACGAGTAGGATATCATATGAAAGGGCTTCATTTCAGTATTATTTAAAAATATATTTTGGAATTTTACACCTCACCATTTTTTGTATAATTTTGAAAAATGACGTTTTCGGGATGTTTTATTGCCCCGATTAACTCCGACCCTACTTCATCGAAAATCTTGAAATATATTTGGAATGATAGAAAATTGAGTAGGTTTTTAATGAAAAATATAGAAAAGTGGCAGACACTCATAACTATATTTATTAAAGGGGTGGAAATGTTAAGGGGTAAAAACATCATTTAAAACCAGGTCATATGGGGTGTCATTTGCAAGAGCACTTGATTTTAGAAATGTTGCCATTTTTTTAGAATTTCGCAATGCATAGTTTTTGAATTATTATCAATAAAGTGACAAAAAAAGTTGGCCCCCCCCTTTGCATTTCGAGCCTAATTAACAGAAAAATTTGAAAAAATTCACAGAGACAGGAAGTTTGATAAACTCTGAACGAAAAATATAGCGAACTCTCAAATAATTATATTTCTGTGCTTTTAAGGGATTGGAGTGAGGAAGGGTGAAAAAAAACTTTTTTGTCCCAGGCGAGTGGGGTATCATTTGAAAGAGCACTAAATTTCCAAAACATTGCAGTTTTGTTTAGAATTTTTCGGTACAAAGTTTCGGAGTTACTATAAAAAATGTGCAAATTCCAGATGTGAGTGCATTTTGACGAGCGATTGTAGAAAAACTACTGAATGGATTTTCATAAATGATATGTCGTTGAATAGGTATTAAAACAAAGTTTTTAAAAATGTAGACTGTTAATTTTTTGAAATAATTTTTACCGGTGTAACATAAGAAAAAAACGGTGTAATTGAAAAAAAGATGGCATAGCCTTTTTTTTTGGGGTTCCGTTTTTTATACGGAACACTATTGGTGAGAGTACAACGTGTTTTTCACATTATTTCGATTATCTCGTGAACTATTAATCCGATGAACTTAAAATTTGAGGTGCTTATAAACCTAACCTATCCACACAAGATGGCGGGGAAAAAATGAAATAAAGTTGTGTTCGTTTGTTTTAAGGAGGTACGATGTACGGCCTTTGAAAACATACATTTTTTTAGCGAGACGAGTAGGGTATCATATGAAAGGGCTTCATTTCAGTATTATTTAAAAATATATTTTGGAATTTTACACCTCACCATTTTTTGTATAATTTTGAAAAATGACGTTTTCGGGATGTTTTATTGCCCCGATTAACTCCGACCCTACTTCATCGAAAATCTTGAAATATATTTGGAATGATAGAAAATTGAGTAGGTTTTTAATGAAAAATATAGAAAAGTGGCAGACACTCATAACTATATTTATTAAAGGGGTGGAAATGTTAAGGGGTAAAAACATCATTTAAAACCAGGTCATATGGGGTGTCATTTGCAAGAGCACTTGATTTTAGAAATGTTGCCATTTTTTAGAATTTTGCAATGCATAGTTTTTGAATTATTATCAATAAAGTGACAAAAAAAGTTGGCCCCCCCCCCTTGCATTTCGAGCCTAATTAACAGAAAAATTTGAAAAAATTCACAGAGACAGGAAGTTTGATAAACTCTGAACGAAAAATATAGCGAACTACTCTCAAATAATTATATTTCTGTGCTTTTAAGGGATTGGAGTGGGGAAGGGTGAAAAAAAACTTTTTTGTCCCAGGCGAGTGTATCATTTGAAAGAGCACTAAATTTCCAAAACATTGCAGTTTTGTTTAGAATTTTTCGGTACACAGTTTCGGAGTTATTATAAAAAATGTGCAAATTCCAGACCGTTCCCTCCCCCCCTCCCCCCCTCCCTACGTTTCGACACTGATTCACAGAAAAAATTGAAAAAATTCATAGAGACAGGAAGTTTGCTATATTTTGAACGAAAATTATAGCGAACTCTCAAATAATTATATTTCTGTGTGTTTAGGGGATTGGTGTAAGGGGGGTAAAAAAAACTTTTTTTGACCCAAGCGAGTGGGGTATCATTTGAAAGAGCACCAAATTTCAGAAACATTGCAATTATTTTTAGAATTTTCCGGTACACAGTTTCGGAGTTATTCTAAAAAATGTGCAAATTCCAGACCCCCCCCCTACGTTTCGACACTGATTGACAGAAAAAATTGAAAAACTCAGAGAGACAGGAAGTTTGCTATATTTTGAACGAAAATTAAAGCGAACTCTCAAATAATTATATTTCTGTGTGATTAGGGGCTGTGTGTAAGGAGGGTAAAAAAAAACTTTTTTTGACCCAAGCGAGTGGGGTATCATTTGAAAGAACACTGAATTTCCAAAACATTGCAATTCTTTTTAGAATTTTGTGGTACATAGTTTCGGAGTTATTCTAAAAAATGTGCAAATTCCAGACCGTTCCCCCACCCCCCCCCCTCCTACGTTTCGACACTGATTGACAGAAAAAATTGAAAAAATTCATAGAGACAGGAAGTTTGCTATATTTTGAACGAAAATTATAGCGAACTCTCAAATAATTATATTTCTGTGTGTTTAGGGGATTGGTGTAAGAGGGGTAAAAAAAACTTTTTTCGGCCCAAGCGAGTGGGGTATCATTTGAAAGAGCACCAAATTTCAGAAACATTGCAATTTTTTTTAGAATTTTGTGGTACACAGTTTCGGAGTTATTCTAAAAAATGTGCAAATTCCAGACCGTCCCCCTCCCTACGTTTCGACACTGATTGACATAAAAAATTGAAAAAATTCAGAGACACAGGAAGTTTGCTATATTTTGAACGAAAATTATAGCGAACTCACAAATAACTATATTTCTGTGTGTTTAGGGAATGGGTGTAAGGGGGGTAAAAAAAATCTTTTTTTGACCCAAGCGAGTAGGGTGTCATTTGAAAGAACATCGATTTTCCAAAACATTGCAGTTTTTTTTAGAATTTTGTGGTACACAGTTTCGGAGTTATTCTAAAAAATGTGCAAATTCCAGACAGTTACCCCCCCCCCCTACGTTTCGACACTGATCGACAGAAAAAATTGAAAAAATTCATAGAGACAGGAAGTTTGCTATATTTTGAACGAAAATTATAGCGAACTCTCAAATAATTATATGGTGTAAGGTGGGTAAAAAAAACTTTTTTTGACCCAAGCGAGTGGGGTATCATTTGAAAGAGCACCAAATTTCAGAAACATTGCAATTTTTTTTAGAATTTTCCGGTAGACAGTTTCGGAATTATTCTAAAAAATGTGCAAATTCCTGACCGTTCCCCTCCCCCCCCCCCCCCCGTTTCGACACTGATTGACAGAAAAAATTGAAAAAATTCATAGAGACAGGAAGTTTGCTATATTTTGAACGAAAATTATAGCGAACTCACAAATAACTATATTTCTGTGTGTTTAGGGAATGGGTGTAAGGAGGGTAAAAAAAAACTTTTTTTGACCCGAGCGAGTAGGGTGTCATTTGGAAGAGCATCAATTTCAAAATCATTACAATTGCTTTTAGAATTTTGTGGTACACAGTTTTTGAGTTATTCTAAAAAATGTGTAAATTCCAGACCGTTCGACACTGATAGACAGAAAAAATTTTAAAAATTCATAGAGACAGGAAGTTTGCTATATTTTGAACGAAAATTATAGCGAACTCTCAAATAATTACATTTCTGTGTGTTTAGGGGATGGGTGTAAGGATGGCAAAAAAAATCATTTTTGGAACCAAACGAGTGGGGTGTCATTTGAAAGAACACTTAATTTAAGCAACATTGCAACATTTTTTAGAATTCGGCAATGCACAGTTTTTTAGTTATTGATGAAAAAAGTGCTATTTTAAGTGTATGTATACCACCCTATATTTCGACGCTGATTTATAGAACAAATATTACCAATTTAGACCATTAACATACTGGTAAAATCTTTATTTAGCTAACATAAACAGCTATGGATAAGATTTAACCTCAACTAAGTTATTCGCACTTGTCCGACTTTTTTTTTTAAACTAAATTGCAGCTTATTTT
The DNA here is from genome assembly GCA_963693315.1 of Diogma glabrata. Classification (NCBI taxonomy): domain Eukaryota; kingdom Metazoa; phylum Arthropoda; class Insecta; order Diptera; family Cylindrotomidae; genus Diogma; species Diogma glabrata. Next base: position 82,741,022 of record OY856188.1, read on the forward strand.
ATATCTAACCACTTGTGAAAGTTTGGGACACGCGTTATCTTTTGTTTTAAAGATAAAATTCGTTGTGCATATGACTGTCGGGAATCAGTTTTTTTTGTTCTGAAGAAAAATTATAAAAATGGCGTTATAAACTAAGAGATTTTTTTTTTATGTTAAATATCAAATATTTTATTATTATATGTAATTTTTAAAATATCCTAAAATTTATATATGTAGTACAAAAAATATTGTATTATACTTATATATATATATATATATATATATATATATATATATATATATATATATATATATATATATATATATATATATATATATATATATATATATATATATATATATATATATATATATATATATATATATATATGTATATGTATATATACACTGAAAAAAAAGTTAAAGTTCATCACAACCTCATCTCGAAGTTGGCAGTTGATTATTCATGCAAAGAAAAATTAATTGCAAACAATTTCACTGTGATTGGGACAACTACACGATAACATTTTCCTAACAACAGAATGAGGTTTATTTAAAATATAAAGTGTTATATCCAATCTAACAGTAGTTGAATAAAGATAATAACTATTTCCCTGAAAAATTTTTCTTTGGCCTTATATCATGAATTTTTCATTTTAAAGTTTAAGTATTTGAGATTAATTGAACTATATTTCATTTTCACATAAATATTTCGTGTGATTGTCTCAACTTCATCGATTTATAATTGTAGAATTGTTGAAGCAATTTCGTAGTTTGATTCGCCATATGTGACCGCACGGTGAGGTTGAGACAATTGCATTTCGATTGGAAATAGGACATGTTTTTTTCAGTGTATATATATATATATATATATATATATATATATATATATATATATATATATATATATATATATATATATATATATATATATATATATATATATATATATATATATATATATATATATATATATATATATATATATAGGGCCATTCCGCAGTAATCGTAACCAGAAAGTATAAAAAATAATTTGCAAATATGTAACGTTAAATAGAAAATTATGAGGCTTTATATTTTAATTTATCATTATTTAAAAGAATTTCTATAATATTTTCGCCGATTTTCGTAATTTTTTGTTCAAGCCGAGTGAGCGGATTTCAAAGTCTAGTATGGAAAAAATTTACTATAATAGCAACACGATTTTCACGTCAATCACATTGACCAGCTGCCATTAACATTTGCTGTCTATACTGCGACTCATTATTATTTGTTGAAAAAAAATTGAAAGCGATCAGGTAAGTAGTAAACATTTTATTGATGAAATTGTAACGCAGGTATTTCTGTAACGCCCGTCACAAAATGTATAGAAAAGTTCATCCTACATTTTTTTTTTTTTTTTTTCAAAAGAAGTGTTGTGTAGTAGGAATTACAAAATGTGTCACAACAACACATAGATACCTTTTAAGACGTAGGTCCCACAGCAGCATGCGTCTTGAGGTATAGGTGGACGCTTTTTTTAAATCTTTGTGGATTGAAGGCACTCGAGACTATTGATTCGGGCAAAGCATTCCATGTGTACGATGTATTCATTTATTCATTTATTCATTTATTCAATTCATTTTATTTTTGTACATAAGCTCATCGGCCTTTAAATAATTTGTACAAAATAGCAGTTAACATACATGCAAATCGTATTTATCCTTAAACCTATGGTGAATTATTATGTGATTAATAGTATTATTAAACTAACATAAAAAAGAAAAAAAAGAAAAGAATATAAACTTAAAATTTAAGTGTTTGATTGTTATTATTTATGAATTTATGAAGCCGCAAAATAGTCAAAGGAAACCTTTTTGAATTTATTTAAACTGCGAGTTTTACGAATTTCTGAAGGTAGAGAATTCCATATTTTAGCTCCGTTGATGATCAAGCTTCGTGATCTGAAAGTAGTTTTATGACGAGGGAGAATAATTGTAATGTTCCTAGATGACCGTGCAAGAGTGATTTTTTTATTTAGATATTCAGGACCACTGTTATGAATCAATTTATAGATAAATACACATTTTCTATAATCTAAATAGCTTTCAAACGCACAACACAATATAGAGTGCGAATACGGGCTTACATGATCAAGTTTTGACAAATTGTGCAAATATCTTGTGCATGCATTGAAAGCAACTGTAAAACGACGCATCTGTTCACATGTTAGTTTTGACATGACCAAATCAGCATAAATAAAATGGCTAAATATAAGAGAGATTATTAACTTTTTACGAGTTAAGAACGGAATAAGATTATTCAATCTCTTTAATCTTTTTAAACCATAATATGTAAGCCTGCAAACATGACTGACCTGATCGTCCCAAGATAAGTTTGAATTCAGCCAGAACCCTAGATATTTGATACGTTGAACATAGTTTATTAAGCAGTTGCCAATAAAGAGTGGTGGATCACTAAGGTTGGTTGTAACTTTACATATTTTTAGTGCTACCGTTTTACTCGGATTCAGCACAAGGTTGTTCGCATTTGTCCATTGAAAGATTTGTTCAAGGTCTGAGTTTAAACGAGAAGTTAATAAACCACTAGGGTTACTTAATAAATCACTAGGGTTAGTACTTAAGTACAGAAGAACGTCGTCCGCATATATATGAAAATTAGAAAATTTAATTAATGATGAGATATCATTGATGAACAGAGAGAACAATAAAGGCCCCAGAATTGAACCCTGGGGTACTCCTCTCAAAACATTAGTTGTTTCGGAAAAACCACCATTATGGAAAACAAACTGCTTCCTATATGAGAGATAGCTATAAATTAATTTAATAGCCGAACTACTAAGCTTACATTGCTCTTTAAGCTTTCTCAATAATATTTCATGGTCGACCATATCAAAAGCTTTCGAAAAGTCAAGAAATACTGCTATCGTGATTAATCCTTTATCTATAGCTTCAAAAATATCATCCGTTACTTTAATAATTACTGTGCCAGTGCTGTGTTTGGAACGAAAAGCAGATTGCATTGCGTTTAAAAACTTGTTATTATCAATATATTCTAGAAGTTGACTGCGCATGAGAATTTCCAAGCATTTTGATAAACATGGTAGAAGACAGATAGGCCGAAGATCTTTCAATAGTTTAGGATTAGAACATTTAGCCATAGGTGTAATCTTAGCAATTTTCCATTGTAGAGGAAAAATGGAGAAGGTTAGACAGGAATTCATTATATGTTGTATGTATGGAAGTACATTCGTGAGTATAATTTTTAAAAATCTAAGTGAGATTCCATCATGTCCAATAGCGTTAGATTTAATTGAAAACATTGCATCAAAAATCTCATCCGGAGTTACATTACGGAAAGAGAATTCTGATGAAATAGAGGAGTTTGAAGAATGCATACTGGAATGTGTATCAGATTCAGTCGAGTACAGCACATTATGAGTAAATGATGTAGTTGTGGAGAAATGAGTATTTATTTCCTCAGCTGAAAATTGATTTGGTACGGAATGCTCATCAGACATTAAACCAGCGCTTCTAATATTATTCCACAGATTTTTTGATGGCAAATCCGGATTTAATTTACTTTTAATGAACTTACTTTTTGCGGAACGTATTGCATATTTAACTAGGTTTCTACTGTGGCAGAATATCTCCCGATTCTGATCAGTTCTATTTGTCTTCCATTGTTGATAACATAAATCACGATTAACAATCGCTTTTTCAATATCGGGAGTGAACCATGGTGGAACTGTATGATTGACTTTCACATATTTTTTCTTAAATGGAACAAACTTGTTGAATAGAGAGATTGTTAACATGTTAAACAGATTGACTTGCTCATTTACATCGCTAAGTTCATAAATGCTATCCCATGGCTGTGTAAGCAACTCACTATTTAGAGTTTCATGATCAATATGCTTAAAATCACGATAAGTAATTGTTGTATTTCGATCACAGTTCATATGAAGTGTGTATGAAAAAAATATGATATCATGATCCAAAATAGAGAGACTCATTTGCTTAAATGTTGATATCTTGGCTTTGTCAGTGGTCAGTAACAGATCTAGTAATGACGCAGTATTATGCGTTGAAGAAAAATGAGTGGGAAGCATTGAAACTACGTTCAAATTAAAAGATGATAACATATCACAATGTACGCACAAAGAAATCCCTTTGCATTCTATTACTATGACAGTGAGTAATCTCGACAGTCCGACCGCCCGAACAAACCGATTGACGAGTCAAACGGGGAAAAACATATGTGTGAGGCATTATGGACCTGATTTCATCCGAGCACTGCTGGTGACGATATTTATAAAAAACAACGAGATCAGCAACAGTGCGACGATGTTGTAGGGAATAAAGATCTAATGTTAAATCTCGATCACCAACAATTCGTACAGCTCGCTTTTGAACAGAGTCCAAAAGAGCCAGGATAGTAACAGATGCAGCGCCCCAAACTTGACAACAATACTCCATACAGGGACGAATATAGGACTTATAAATGTGGAGTAATTGATGCGAAGTAAAATATTTTTTACATCTATTGAGGAGGCCGAGTTTTCTTGACGCGCTCTTTGCCATGGCCATTATATGATCGTTCCAGAGTAAGTCATTGGATATTGTGACTCCCAATAAACGAATGCTTTCACATTCGTCTATTTGGTCGTCACACATATTAATTGAAATATCGTTGAGAAACTCGGTCTTTGATCTGGAAACAATCAATAGCTGTGTTTTGGTGGAATTGAAATTGACCAAATTTTTGTCACCCCAATCGGCGACTTTTTTTAGGTCCTCGTTTACATTTATGGCAGCGTCTCTCCGGACGGGATTTATTCGTTCATACATTTTACCCTTTGAAGATAGGAGGACGAATGACTTGTGCAGTGTACTATCATCTGCAAAACTATTTATTGGGTTACTGGTGATTTGCAACAGTTCATTGATCTAAATTAAAAATAAAGTGGGAAATAAATCTGAGCCTTGGGGTACACCAGCGGTTATTAATTTAGACTCAGAAGAAAAACCATCTATAGATACCGAGATGTATCGGTTAGACAGAAAATTTTGAATCAACTTCACGACGGCGGGATGAAAACCGCACGCAACGAGCTTGTTGATCAAGTTGGCATGCCAAATTCGATCAAATGCTTTTGAGATGTCTAATGCGATCACGTACGTTTCACTACCTTTCTCAAGTATGCTATTCCAAAGATGTGCCACATAGTTCAATAGATCGGTTGTTGATCTTTTGTTTCTAAAACCGTATTGGCTGTCAGATATCAAATGGTTGTCTTCCAAAAATTTGTATATGTGTGAATTAATATAGTGCTCGTATATTTTAGACATGACTGGGAGTAAGACTATTGGTCTATAGTTTGAAATATCACATTTCGTTCCTTTTTTTGGGACAGGCTGGACATTGGCCAACTTCCATCAGGATGGATAAATACCAGATTTATAGGATTTATAAAATATTTTGGTGAGGGTTGGTGCAATGTTCTTTTGAAAATGTTTTTAGAATAACAGGAGGAATGTTGTCCAGACCAGAAGCTTTGTTGTTGTTTAACCCCCTTAAAAGATTTTCGACAATTTTGGGTTTGAAATGTAATTGTTTCATATTAACTCCTGAAGACTGGATTTGAGGTATTTCTTTAGGAGTTTCTAAAACTGTTGAATTTGAAGCAAAGCGTTGCGCGAACAATGTAGCTTTCCTTGCAGGGTCAGTAATGATTGAGTCACCATCAATGATAGGAGGGATAGAAAATTTAGTACCACAATTTAAAGAATTAATGGCACTGTAAAAACTTTTGTCAGAAATTGACATTCTCGAAAGTTTTGCCGCTTTTGCTCTGTCAATCTCTGCTTTTTCGTTTTCGATTAGCTGGTTTGATATTTTATTAGCCTTTAAATATTGGGATCGATTAATTAACAGAGCTCTTTTTATGAATCCAAATATTAAATAATCTACGTTTGTTTCTAAGAGCCAATTTGGCTGCTTTCGAAAACAAATATTTTTGTTGGGGTTTCATTATTGAAAAGGGAACGAATTTGTTAATACCGAATTGAATGGTTTCAGTAAAGTTTTGAGCTGAAACATTTACATCGTCAGTATAAAAACAATGACGATCAAAAGGGAAACCTTGAAAAAAACTTCGGAGACCATTGGTGTTCATTTTTGAAAAGTGAAATATTTTACGGGATCTGAGAACTCTAGTTTGTAGCAAATCAGTTTTGATAATTGATGTGATTAGAAAATGGTCAGAATTTCCAATACTACCCTTAACGACATCGACACTCGTAATATCTGGCATAGATGTGAGATAAAGTTCTAAGAGAAAACTTTTATCGCCGCCATTACGAGGAGTGAAAGTTAGTCTTTTTACAATCTGCGTCAGGTCGTGCGATGCAGCAAATATTTCTGCCTGCCTTCCATTGTTGTCGTCGTCGGTCATTTTGGAAAATTCTAACCACGATTTGTTGTGGACGTTGAAGTCACCGGTAACGATAACCTCACAACTTTGAAATTGTGCTCTAATTTCGTCGACAACATTAGTCAAGAGATTAAAAAAATTGGGATTATGTTTGTTTGGAGACCGGTATAGAGCTATTGTGAAAAAAGAAATTTCAGGTAGACAAACCTTTAATACTACTGTGCTGTAGCCATCACCATGTACTTCATAATTTGGAAAGCGTTTATATGCAACACTCTCATGAATGTATGCACATACACCTTGATGGAGTTTAAAAGCTGAATCAAGCCTACATTTGGGATTTAGTGTTACGTCATAGGGATAGTTTTCAGAAACTTGTGTTTCTGTAAGAAAAAGAATACTCGGTTGGTCGTCCTCGAGATGATGTTGCACGGCGTCCCGGTTGGCATTCAATCCACAAATATTTTGAATGTGTATTTTAAAAAATTTTTTATTAAATGTGATAGTCATTTGATTAAAATATAATTTGTTTTAAAAATGGGTAACTAAACAATAAATCCTATCATATAATAAAATATGACATAGGCCAATATTTCATGATAGGATGTAAGAAATAATAAACAGGTGAAAGCAAAATTTTTAAAAAATTTGAAAGGTTACTAAAATATTTATCCATATTGTTCCCACGCGTTTAGATGCAATAAAGGTCACCAACAGGCCTTCGTCTATACCTGTTAGAAGTCTATATACAACTGGGGGCGACAGGTGCCCAGATGATGGTACTTTTGTGGTTTGACCCTGCAAGAGTCCTCTCTAGTGTGTACCCACCAGGGGGTGCTAATAAGGGAGCACCTTCCCGCGACCCGGGCGGCTAAGCCAAGTCCCCGTTCCCGCTAGACATGACAACATGTTTACGGTTTGCAATAGCAGGCTAGAGCCCACTATAGCTCAGGTACCTCGGGTTCGCCAAGTCCCGTATCACGGTCTAATCAGACCAGTGACTCCTGAGGGTTACATGAGGTATACTAGCTTTTATTTTGTATTGACCTTACAAAAGTAAGGTTGTAGGATTAAACAATACTTGAAAAATATTCGTGTGCCTTAAAATAGACCTTGCCTTAAAATATAGGCTGATTTATTTGTGTAACACCCGTCACACCTTGTACCCGTTACAATTTTCTTCACTAATGTTATAATTTTTTAAGTGCACAATAGGAACGTAAAACGTTCCTCTAGGTGTTCCTCTATGTGTGTCTATGTGTTCCACCTATACAATATCCCTGTGTGAAAAAATTGATGGTTTTTTCAGACGGATGCCCAGTTCAAAAACAGATTTACTATTTCCAGTGTCTATTACAGTGAGAAAGACTGGGGGGTGGGCTTTCTTTGCCACTAGTCATGGGTCATTCCACATGTAAGGGCGCTGTCGACGGCTGTGTGCAACTGCGAAGGATAGACTTTGGAGGGCAATAAAGTCTCGGTGAACTTTTATCAGCAGAGTCTGGGAATACTATGAATATTTGTATTGAAATCCAAAGGGCGTTAAATATCATTTCGCCAATGAAAACGAAATTCATGATCTTTAAAACGAGTTAAAGAACCGATGGAATAATGAAATACTTTAAAAATGCTACCTCAACTGCAAAAACAGCAATATTTCAGATACTTGAGTAGAACTTCCATTTCATCATGGTCTTACAGGGAGTTCAAACTCCAAAAATGTCTTTTGTTTAAAGACAACAATTATCATAAAAGTCCAAAATAATAAAGAAAGCTTCAAAATTTACTTAAGAATTTGTTTAATTTTTACTCGTAACACCCGTCACAAATCTTGTAACACCCGTCACAAGCTTTTATTGTACGGTTTATAAATCAGACAGTCAGACAAGGTGAGCTCGCTCGAGTAAAGAGCAGAATGCCGGTGACAGGGAAGCAAACTATTCGCTTCCTAGTAGTTCAGATATGACTTATAGAAAAGATGATGACTTTTCTGGGAAACATTGGCCGCTAATATCGCAGAAGAGACTGGAGTTGGAAAGAAGATTAAGAAAGAAAAGGGTGGAGGGCGGAGTTATGAGCCACAGCTTCAGCTATAATGTGCCTTCTCAGGAAGCCACTAACTAGAATCACTACTTGCATTATCCATTCTAGTCATTTCAATGGTGGTTTGCTTGGATGAGATGTTGGTCAGTTTCACTGTAAACTTTCCGTGTTTATTCCCACGACAAAATGGATTTTTAGAGCTTCACCTAAAAAATTATGAAAATCTCTTCTGAAAATTGCTCATTTGACCTTTGAGATCGATTGTGGAATTTAAATTTAAACTGTTGCCATTAAAAGCATCATTGTTTTAAGTGAATGAAACTTAGCTAGACCAAGCAACGAGAATCTGTTTGAACCGAATATTGATAATTTTTTGGTAGAACAAATTGAAATACTTTCTGATTTTGTACCAGAACTGACCTTGAATATAGTTTTGCATATAATAGTATGGGTAATATTAAATAATCAAAGTATTTTGCCGTAATAATAGATTTTACCGCGACTTTTTGAGGAAAAACAGTTGTCCATCATTATTCGGTATGTTAAAATAGCATCCAAAAGCTAAGTGTTCGTGAAAGTTTCTTAAGCTTTGTAAATATAATGTATTTTCAGCTGAATATGCTGTATATAATTTTTGCAAACGCCCATATTGAGGAACTAAAAGTATTAGGAATCAAAATTGCTGATTGGCATGGTCAATCGTATGACAACAATATTAAGGGAGTAAAAAGTCGAATTTTATAAATCAACAACAAAGCAGCGTGGTGGACACAACATCAATTTAGTGATAGAAGATAGTGTTAAAAACTACGTTACGTCACCACATTAAATAATTAAAATTAAATAAAATATTTAAAAATTAGTCTGAAGGCTTCTAGCGATACGATGGGACGATCGCGTTAAAAGTATAAAATCTGCGAAATACTCTATAAAAGAAATAAGTATTGCGCTAGGTGAACTTAAAAATACCAACCCAGATTGTAAAACTCTTGCTGCATCTTTAAGAAAACAAATAAATTCTTGTGAATTTATAGTATTGACAACAATTTTGCACCACTTGTTATCAAAGCTTCATATTTTCAGTCAATTGCTTCAGCGAAAAGATATAGCAAAGAATATTTCATTACAACATACAAGGGCTATTATCGCTTGATGATTTGAAAAAGTTTGATGAATCGAAGAAGAAAAATATGGAGGGGCTGAAATCTCACAGCTCTGAGATATCAAGACTTCGGGCTGGGTAAAGGATTTTGATATAGTTTTCGGCAAAAAACTTTCACGAGGACATAGTTTTTAGTTTTGGGCAGCGATGTATATCCAACATAACTCTTTGTTAAAGTACGAGTATTTTTTATATCTGTTTAAAAATTTATTACAAAACTAACACGAAATATCAATACGTTGCCGGAAAATTGTAATCAAAATTCCAAAAATATTGTTAAATTAAATAAAATCAAACTTTTTCAAAAATATTCCAAAAACTAGAATGAAATCAAATATTTAAACTTTTTCTAAATTCCGATAATATTCCAAAAATTCTTAAAAATTCAAACTTTTCCAAAATTCTAAAAATATTGCAAAAATTATTACAAAATCAAAAATTAAAACTTTTTTCAAAATTATAATAAAATCAAAAATTTAAAATTTTTCAAAATTCTAAAAATATTCCAAAAATTCTTACAAAATCAAAAAATGAAACATTTTTCAAAATTCTAAATATATATATATATAAAATTAAAAAATTCTATTTTTTTCAAAATTCTAAAAATATTGCAAAAATTATAACAAAATCAAAATTGAAACCTTTTTCAAAATTCCAAAAATCAGAATGAAATCATGTATTGAAACTTTTTCTAAATTCCAATAATAATTCAAAAATTCTTAAAATATTCAAACTTTTTCCAAAATTCTAAAAATATTGCAAAAATTATTACAAAATCAAAAATTGAAAATTTTTTCAAAATTCCAAAAATTATAATAAAATCAAAAATTAAAAATTTTTCAAAATTCTAAAAATATTCCAAAAATTCTTACGAAATCAAAATATTAAAACTTTTTCCGAAATTCTAAAAATATTACAAAAATTATTACAAAATCAAATATACAAACATTTTCAAAATTCCAAAAATATTTCAAAAACTATAACAAATTCAAAAATTTTCATGTTCAATTTCATTTTTCAATTACATTTACGTCTAAGAACAGCCACATTTTTTTTCCAAAAAATTGGCTAAAAAATAAATGAAATTATTTTTTGACACACTTGACAACATTTTTTTGACAAACTTATAATGCCATAGTTCTCAATAATAATAATAAAATTTCATTTAAACAAACAATTTTATTTTTTCCAAAAAATTGGGTAAAAATAAATAAAAATCTCTCTTTTGACACACTTGACAACATTTTTTTGACAAACTTATAATGCAATAATCTAGTTTTTGATCTCACATACCAATCCCTACCATCAAGATCTCTCCAAATTTAATGTTCCTACTCGTAATCACTTAAAATGAACGTTTTTTAAGCCAAAAATATGAAAAGCGGCCGGACGGACGGCCGGCCGGCAGACAGACATACATTTTTTTTTTTTGCTTTTTTAGAATCAGGAGGTCCTAAAACGTCGAGAAATGTCAAAAAAAGTGGGGGTAAGAATTTGACTTTGAGCTCATGAATGTAATACTTAGGTCTTTCAGACCGAAGTAATTTCGAAGAGATTATAAGAGAAGCACGACAATCATCGGTAGCAATAAATGTAATAGCACAGTTCACATAACGGTCTTCCCGTGATACTAAAATATTAACAGGTATGGAAACAAAGAATGTCTTGATAATTAAATCACCAGAGCCTGGTTAATTATAACTCAAAATATTACGTAAGCATTATTATTATACAGAAAAAAATAAAGCAAATGATATGACGATGGAGATGTTATTCCTATACAAACGATATTACGAATGAAGAAACTAAACACAAAGAACAAGAAATAAAACCAATTGAAAGCTGTGATGAATCTGTGATGAATCTATATTGAATTTGATAGAGGAAAGGAGAGATCACTTTCTATTGATTTGTAATTTTTTTAATTTTTGATCTACGGATGTGACAACCCCGCGTACTTCAGTCCCTGCTATTGACATACGAGTTCACGTGAGATATCATATACTACTGGCAATAGCTGTGAAATATCACTAGCCAAGGTGATAACTTAGGGGTGCCGGCGGATGTACTCTAATCAGTCAACGGTAGCACACTCAATCTTAGCTATGAAGTATTCTCTGATGGTGGCCTTCACGAGCCTTCATATAACTCTATGTGTTGGCTTTAATCATTGAGAAACACAGTGCATCACATGGTGAAGGTCTATGCCACTATCTGGATTATTGGCAACACCATTTTTGTTTTGTTCCTGCAAATTTTTAAAACAAATTTGCTATTTATCTTTTAATTTATTTTTTTTTTCTATATCCTATCAAAATTTATGGTTTTTCTGCATACACCATTGCATATCAATACCTGTTGATGATCTCACAGAGATTGAAACTATTAGTGTAATAATAAATAAAATATATTAAATAATAGTACATTATGATGCTAGGACGTAAAGCTAAAGATTTTGGACGGATGTGGAGTTGATGTGGAGGACCCACATTAAGCCGGATGTGGAGCACCCACATTAAGTCCAAAATAGCTTACGTCCGTGCATCATATACTATTTTTTATTCGCCGCAAGCAAAATATTTTAAGAAAAGTTGTTTATTCTAAATTAAAATAAAAATATGTGGAACAAGTAACCTTTGACAAAATATTTATTATTTTTTCCAAATTATTGTGTAGCTATTTTAATTGGATAATGAAATTTTGAATTTAAGGGTTGCTTTGATAAAAAATTTTATTTTTCATAGAATTTAAACAAATACAAATGCTTTTTACTTTTTTGGATGTAGCTATGACAACAAAATAAATAGTTGAATAGTGAAACTTTAAAGCCGCAAATCACAGTAATAAAGTAACACTTTAATATGTAGGCGAATAAAAAATTTATTTTATTTCTTATTTTTGTGAATAATATAAGATGCATATGCAGAAAAAACATAAATTTTGATACTATGAATTATTCACGTCACTCCAACGAAGATTTTTTTCAAATTATTTCTCTATCCTGTTACGAAATATTGGCCTATGTCATATTTTATATATGTGATAGGATTTATTGTTTAGTTATCCATTCTTAAAAAAAATATAAAAATACAAAAAAAACTAAGATTTGCGTTCATCAACAACTTAGAACGCATGTTGTTGTGGGACATTGGTAATTCATTGTAATTCCTACTACACAGCAAATTTTATTAAAAAAAAAATCAAATATAAACCTAGCATTTTTTGAATGCCTGCACGGGGTCCCCAAAAGATACACTACAGCGCTGTATACTAATAACAAATAGTTATACGTCTGGCCTACTGCGATATTAAAAATTATCAAATAATTTTTGAAATAATTCAATGATATCGCACTAGGCCAACGTATAATTCATAAAAAATATATAAAGAAATGAAAATTGGCAAAAAAATTTCTAAACCAATTCCCCTCGTTCGTTGATAAATTCTCATAATGTTTTTGAAAATTCCTCAAGCAAGTGGTTTTGAAGCTGCCGTGCTATTATCAATATACTTGCTTTCGAAATTTTTGGCTAAAAATATTTCGAATTATCCGGTCCCTTGGGAAATTACTACTGAAATTTTTTTGCCTTACTTTTATTTTAATTTAACCCAATGAAATTCTCTAAAATGTAGTGACATCATTCAGTTTGACCAATAACATTTGAATTATACTAGAAACAAATAGTTATACGTCTGGCCTACTGCGATATTAAAAATTATCAAATAATTTTTGAAATAATTAACTGATATCCTAGTAGGCCAACGTATAATTCATAAAAAATATATAAAGAAATGAAAAATGACAAAATATTTCTAAACGAATTCCCCTCGGCCTACGGCCTCGTGCTATTATCAATATACTACCTTTCGAAATTTTTGGCAAAAACTTACTTCGAATTATCACTGTCCTTGGGAAATTACTATTGAAAATTTTTTGCTTAGTTTTAGTTTAATTTAAACCAATGAAATTCTCTAAAATGTAATGACATCATTCAATTTCACCAATAAAATTTGAATTATACTAATAACAAATATTTATACGTCTAGCCTACTGGGATGTTAAAAATTATTAATCTAATTTTGAAATAATTAACTGATATCACAGTAGGCCAACGTATATAATTCATAAAAAATATATAAAGAAATGAAAATTGGCAAAAAGTTTTCAAAACGCATTCCCCTCGTTCGTTGATAAATTATCATAATTTTTGGGAAAATTCCTCAAGCAAGTGGTATTGATAAAAGCACGAGGCCATAACTTGATTTCGAAATTTTTGGCAAAAAATTATTTCGAATTATCACAGCCCTTGGGAAATTGCAACTGATAATTTTTAAAATTATTCAAGTTTTATATAAAATCCCATATAAATTTTTTGGAATTTATTCTCTTATCCCACTTTTGCAGCACCACTGCGGCAAACACCGAAACAAAAGAACGCTCAATAACGGCCCTACACGGATGATTAAAAAGTCGATGTAGAAGTTTTGTCAGTTAACTAATTTACGCCACCATCTGCAAGATGGCTTATGAACCATCCACATTTAACATTTAATTCGCAATTAAAAAATATTTAGGCCTTTAATCTAGATAAAAGCTATCCTATCTCTCAAGTTGAACCATTATACACACACTGTACAAAATTTCATCAAGATTGGTTGCGTTTTTGCGGAGTTCATCGCGGACAAACATCGTGGCACGTGATTTATATATATATACTAGCGGGACCCGGCGTGCTTTGCTACGCCTATAAAAAAGTTTGTGCGCGTACATTTTGTTGAATTAGCAAAAATAATTTCAAAGAGTCGGAATAAGAATAGAAAGCGTATTTTTTAATTTTTCCGTTTGGGAAATATGAATAACAGAGAGCATTAGCATTCTAGCTGATCAATCTAGATGGATTGAGAATCGAGCGGTATGTCAAAATTTGAAAGTGATTGGTAAAGAGTTTTGGAGAAATTTTTAAGCTTGTTGTCGAATTTCCAATTCGATTAGCATTCGCACTATTAATAAGTCACAAGGCCAAACAATGTCAATTTGTGGGCTGGACCTAGAAACCTCGTGCTTTTCGCATGGTCAATTATATGTTGCGTGTTCAAAGGGTTGGAAAACCTTCAAGTTTTATCGTATATGCCCCTGAAAATATTGCAAAAATTATAACAATATCAAAATTTGAAACTTTTTACAAAATTTCAAAATTATAAAAAAATCAAAAATTCAAACTTCTTCAAATTCTAAAAATATTCCAAAAATTCTTACAAAATCAAAAATTGAAGCTTTTTTCAAAATTCTAAAAATATTTATAAAATTCAAAATTCATAAATTCAAAAATTCAATTTGTTTTCAAAATTATAAAAATATTAACAAAATTAAAAATACAAACTTTTTTCAAAATTCCAAAACTTATAATAAAAACAAAAATTTAAACTTTTTCAAAATTCTAAAAAGATTCCGGAAATTCTTACAAAATCAAAAATTGAAACTTTTCCAAAAATATTGAAAAAATTTAAAATTCACAAATTCAAATTGCATGTTCAATCACATTTCATGACATACAAATAATTAATTTTATTTTTTTCCAAAAAATTGGGTAAAAATTAAATGAAACATTCTTTTGACACACTGACAATATTTTTTTGACAAACTTATAATGAAATAATCTACTTTTTGATCTCACATACGAATCCCGACTATCAAGATTTCTCTAAACTCAAGGTTACTACTCATTATCACCTAAAACTACCGTTTTTAAGCAAAAAATATGAATATTTCCTTGTTTTGACACTCTTGACGTTTTTTTTGACACACTTCTGGTACAGTTATCGAACATATCGTCCTGACGGCTATTTTAATTGATTGTACCTGTTTTTAGAAATAAAAATTTTTGAAATCCTTTCAGCGGTTTTCTAAATTTCGTAGGTGGTGACGGACGACCGACCAGCAGACAGATATACATTTTTTTTTTGCTGTTTTAAAATCGTTATGACCTGAAACGTTGAGAAATGCCCTAAAAAGTGGGGGTAGGAATTTCACTTTTGGCTCGAGAATGTAATACTTATGTCTTTCAGACCGAAGTAATTGAAAAAAATTGTATTCCCGAATAGTTTCGTTTAATAGCCAAAAAATTCAAGTTATACAATACAGCCACTATTATTGATCTCAATGAATTGGAGGTAGAATGTCGATCAGAATTGATAATCGCTGACAAATTTTATCTACAAATATATTGTAGGTGGTACGAAGTTCACCGAGTGGGTCTTCTAGTAAAAATTTGTAATTTTAATTTAAATCAGTGCTAATCGGTGTACAATATTTTTAGTTAACCTGTTTTTTGCTAATACAATAAGATTTGCTGATTTACCCACACGTGAGCATGCAACATATAGTTGCCCATGGGAGAAACATGGATTTGCCAAGTCCAAGCCACAAATGGACATTGTTTGTCCTTGAGACTTATTTATGGTCATGGCGAAAGCCAAACGAATAGGAAATTGAAGTCTTTTGAATGGTATTGGAGAATCTGATGGTATCAATGGAGAATCTGATGGTATCAACTTTTTATTATTATTTTTTAATATCAGCACAATGCTTTAAACTGTAGCTAGCTTCATTCTTTATTGATGATGAGAAAAAAGTTAAGAAATTTTAAACTTTTTCATTGAGAAAAATATATTTCAAAAATAAATTTTTTTTCCTAAAAATAAATTTTCATACAAACTTGGTAAAAGTAATTTCATTGTGCATGCACTGTAATGTTTTTGGGGCTTAAACTGTTTCTAAACGTTAAAGGCTCAAAATAGCTAAATCGTTTTTATGCCTTTTTGGACAATTTATTAACCTTTCAAAAACGTCCATGAAATAATGACTGTCCATGAAATAATGATTTTAAGCGGCGTTTAAAAGTAATATTAGAAAAGAAGTAATAAATTATGTGCAATACCCTAACAAACTATTGTTTTTATACAGATTTAGTGACAATACAAATTAGTTATCATCATTATAGCATTTACTGTTTTGTGTCAAACCAAATTTGATATTTTCCACCTTCGTGATTTTGAATCTAAAATATAAATAAAAACCAAAAAAGCAAAAAAAACGGAACGACGTGACTTGATTCGTACTCGAAACTTTTTGGTTGATAGCTCATGTTATTGGCCATTACGTTATCTAGACGTATTTACTACTAACCGTAATTTTGGGTATTCATAGAGAAATCATTAAAATTAATAAACTTTAAAGTCGTGTTGTCAAAATTCTAATGAATTTTAATGTTTTTAAGACGTTCGGTAAAGTAGATTTTTTCTGTATTATTTGCCGTGATTCATTTCTCAAAAATGCCGATGAAATTGAAATTTAGTCGTTTTTCGCAAAAATATTATTTTTTGTTTTGCTTTATCTTCTTCTACAAAAATTAAATTACGAAAAAACAAATATTGAAAAACAAATATTACATGAATTTCAACACCACAATCTGGCAAAATTTATTCAAATCCGATAGCAGAGTAAATTGAAATGTTTGAGTCAATTTGCAGATTCAATTTCAATTTCATCGATAATGGGCCACGGCAATTATTATTTTAAATAAAATTATTATTTTTAAACAAATTTATTAGTACTCACACAATTTTAATTTATTCTTGTAAAAAACTTATTATTTTGAAGTTAAAAATAATAATAATTAAATGATTAAATGTTGTGACACAACACAATTAAAAAAAAAATAATTCACAAAATAGAAAGAGCTATGCGTTAAACTTCAAAACTGTATCATTATAACAAAAAGTTGAAACCAACAGTTTTTTTGGGGCCTACGCTGATGATTTAAAAAGTCCATGATGAAGTTGTGTCACTTACGTTAAATGTGTTTACGAAATACATTTAACATTCAATTCGCAATTAAAATATATTAAAACTTTTAATTGAGAAAAAAACTATCCTATCGAGTATATATTAAGCGTAATATATAAAATATTATTCTTAAGTCGCTCAAACATGAAAATTGCCAAAATTTCCCATACAAACTTGTATGAAAAATTTAACCTATTTTCGTATTTCTTTTACGGACAGAAGAAAATAAAGTATTTTATATATTATGCTCAATATTGTCAGTAATTGTCAGTAATAGTTCATAAAGAAACTTAAATTATTTAATTGTAGTATAATGAGAAATTTCATAGATAATTTTTAAAATTATTCAAGTTGTGTTTTGAATGAAATCCCATATAAATTTTATTGAATTTATTCTCTTTTCCCCCTTTTGCAGCGCCAAAAGAAATTTAAATTATTTAATTGTAGCAAAATGAGAAATTTCATAGATAATTTTTAAAATTATTCAAGTTGTATTTTGTATCAAATCCCATATAAATTTTATTGAATTTCGTTTCTTTTCCCCCTTTTGCAGTGCAATTGCAGCAAACACCAGAACAAAATAATCGCTCAATAACATATTTGATAGTCTAAATGGGCCCTACATGGATGATTAAAAAGTCGATATAGCAGGTTTGACAGTAAATTAATTAATTTACGCCGCCATCTGAAAGTTTGCTTATGAACTATCCATATTTAACATTTAATTCGTAATTAAAAAATATTTAGGCGTTCAATCAAAATAAAAACTATCCTATCTCTCAAGTTGGACCATTATACACACACTGAACACAATTTTATTAAGATTGGTTACGTTGTTGCGGAGTTTATCGCGGACAAACATCGTGACATGTGCTTTTTATATATATAAGATATATATATATATATATATATATATATATATATATATATATATATATATATATATATATATATATATATATATATATATAACATTAACAAAAGAAACTTAGAAATTGAATAGCCTATATTAACCCTACACAGCTGCACCCTCATACCATAGCTTAACTTCTCTAGATATGTTTTATTTCTTTTTCAAATACTCGGGTACCCGGATAACCTGGGTATCCAAAATTAAATACTCGACTACCCGGGTACTTGCAAAGCTGGGTAATTTGAATACCCTAGGCAGAAACAATCGTCGTAGCCAATTCACCAAAACATTAAAAACTCTATACATTAAAAATAAATGAAAAAACAAACTCCGATATCACAATTAAACAACAAATAATTTTATTTTAAAAATTAGAAATTAGCGTTGATTTTAGTATAAATAAAATTGATAAATTCTAATTTTTAATTGACTTTATAATTCACAATGTATCTATAATTATTTTCGAACAGCTTGATCGATCTTTTTTTACGAGAATTTTCTATCTTTTGTTCCTTTTTAAATAAAAATTAGTCTCATTGGACGTGGAATAATTCTACTAAATTTTCATCACTTGATTTCGAATACAGATTATTTAAATGAGAAATTTAAAAAAAGATAACGCAGACTAAGAAACAGACCAGCAACAATTAATTCAACAAATTTTTAAACATTTTCTCATACAATATTTTAAACATTTTGTGTGAGCTCATACATTTTGTTTTGTCTTGTTTTTGCCTACAATGTATACTTTCGAAAATACGACTTAAATGAAACAATTTTGGACATAACAACTAGGGCTTCCAAAAATAGCGATTTTCTCAATACCGGTAGTACCGTTCTTAGTTTCTCACAATACCACTACCGGTAGTACCGATATTCCAGAAAATAGAATAATTAGAGCATTTTTGATTAAAAATTGATTAAAATAAATATAAACAAAATATTTAAATTGGTCACTCTTTAGTAAGATTTATTTTACTTCAATTAACAGATTAAAGAGTGCAATTCAAATTAATTATTATTTTCAATACAAAAAAAATTGTAAACTTTAAAAAACGCTTCAATAGATAAAAAATAAAGTGATAGCAACCTTTTATAAAGAATAAGTCATTACAATTAAAGTTCCATCTATTGGTACGTGTCCAGCTTTGGCCCATAGAATTTGACAAATTGATTTTACAACGCACGCATTAAACAATCTCACCGACCTGAGTAATTTTAAAATTAGAGAAATACTTAGAGCTTTAGCAGAAACTGTAAATGGTTCGAATAGGTTGAGGAGATCCTGTGGTAACACAACGGACCCATTTTGCCCAATACGTGTGTTGTCCTGACCTGGTGTTATGATGAGAGCCACTGGAACTTTACCTAACCTTAACCTATCAATAAAGGTGTAGTTAACTTTTTAGTATTATTATGGCTTTTTATTAAAGTTTCAATTATTCTGTAGTTAAATATTAATTTTTTTAATTCGGTAATACCCAGTATTAATACCGGTAATACCGAAATAAAATTATATGGTCAATATCAATATTAACGGTAATACCGATACCGGTATTGGAAGCCCTAATAACAACCGTAAAAAGAAAATTATATAAAATGGTCCATTAAATTATATTTCTGGCCAATTTCCCTTAAACACTTTAAATAAACCCTCTAATTATTTTTTAATTTATTATCATTATTAATAATTAAAATGCCTAAAAAAATCAAAAGTATTCTCATAATCAGAATAATCAGATTTTATATATTCTTATACGAGTTTATATAATTTTCGCACATTTTTCCATTTAAATATAATATCATATATTTCAAAAAATAAATTTATTTAATTTTTATCTTTTATTTAAAACAAATTATTTTATTGTCAAAATAAAATAAAGTATGAAACCGTTTACGACTTAAGTTTTTTTAATTGAAACGAAAATTAATCAACTCACTACGTGACGTCATGCGCAGAAAAAACCAAAATAAAAATTTTTACAATCATACCTTATAGTTTATTTTCTTTGACCAATAAGTACCTGCTTGAAATAAAAAGAAACAATTATGGAATTACAAAAAACGAAGCAAGTGTTTGCCGTCAACTGCCTTGTTATTCGATGCTAAGCGTTGATACAACACACTCTTACGAGGTTGTTGCTCGAGACTATTGATTCGGTCAAAGCTTTCCATTTGTACTATGTACCGAAATAGTTATTTACATATCGAGGGCTGAAAGTAGGAGATTACGCCAGTGGTTCATATTGAAGCCCGACGCGAAGCGAGGGCTTTTCTTCGAGGGCGTAATCTTCCTTTCAGCCTGAGTGTATGTATAATGTTTTAGGCACAACTGCACTACTTTATTATAGTACATTGGTGTTCAACTTTCAGCCACGATAACTAGGATGTAAAATGTGTTTTACGATTCGTTTGTGCGTAAAAGAATTCACTATGCATTTTATCTCAATGATATTGAGTGATCGACAACAATCTGTTACGACGCTGTTACTACGACGCTGTACGACGCCCCCTTAAAAATTCTTTTGTTGAAACACTCTATCTTATTCATGAACCTGCGCATTTAAAGCGATTTATCTTATTCTTGAACCAATGCGTTCAAACAAGTTATCTTGGACACACAACTGATCGTTTTTTTCTATGTATACTTTTTCTCTGCACCCGGTCCAGAGTAATTTTTGCTATCTCTGTTTGGATGTTGTATACTCATAAAATTTGTTGATATATTTACTTGAACATTTATTTGAGTAACATGGTTGGTGAATAGATTTCCAAAATGTAAGCTCGTCGCAACTTTTGTTATAATGTAGTTTATTGGATATTTTGTATTGATTTCTATAGATTACAACTTTGAATTTTAAAAATTGGTTACTGCGTTGTAAAGAAAAAATAAAATACCAACAAAATAATTGTTTTTAGTTTTTGTGTATTAAAGAAAATATAAGATAAATTGTGATTATTTTTAAATATAGCAAACCTTTGTGTTTTGCGATCCGTACGCTGTAGGGTAGGAATTATTATCGTTTTTTTTTTTTGTTGGAACATTATTACAATTAATAATTTGTTTTGTTATTATATTTCGAAATACAGATTATATTGAATGAAAAGAAAAAAACGTTTTGTGCTTTTGTTGTGTAATTGAAATTTTCGTTAATTCATTATAAGCGTTGTGACGTGGCTATATTTTATTCTAGTTTATGTTAGTTTAAAAACACTTTCTCTCTCTTGCTTTAAGAAGAAACGGAACAGGATAGTAATAAATACATTTTCATTGGATTCTGTAAGGACAAGAAGAGAATCCTCGCTTGGCACTGAAAGCCTTCGTTGGATTCCTGCTAGTTTTTTACCAGCGGATTCAGGGTTCACTACAAATATTCAAATATGAGACTTAAAATTGATGCATTATTGTTTTAGCAGATCAGAAACGCGAAAGAAAGAATGGCTTTCTGGTGACTAAAGGTACTGATAAAACTCACAACTGCTCTTAATTTGCTCCTATTTCAAAAACCAGTATCAACTATGATCTTAGAAACATATTTTATAAAAATTAATTCAAGTTTAATTTTATTTTCAGTATCTTGAGCTACGATTCGATAAGGATGTCAGAAAATTTGTGACAGTGTTATTTTTGGTTAAAAATTTACTACTCCTACCTATAACAATGTACCTTCCATCATTATCATTATCTCAAGTTACTGGAATAAATTTACATTGGATTAATATAATAATATCATGTGTCTGTATATTATACACAATGATGGTAACTTTTATGATATGCATTATTGATATATAAAGACAAATAATTTTTGTATTTCTCAAGGGTGGTATTAAAGGCGTTATTTGGACTGATATATTGCAAGGAGCTGTTATGTTTGGGTCAAGTTTAATAATTCTAATCCTTGCTTTAAATGCTGTTGGCGGATTTTTTAAGGCTTGGAACATAGCTGAACATGGAAATCGTATAGATTTTTTTAATATGAAATTTGATCTAACAACACGAAATACATTTTGGAATACGATTATTGGCTATGCGGTTTCGTGGACAGCAAATGTAGGGTTAAATAATAAATAAAGCAGATAGCATGATTCCATATTTTGTTCAAGACATTGCTGGTCATTTAACTGGTATGAGTGGGCTTTTTATATCAAGTGTGTTAAGTGCGTCATTGAGGTAGTATAAAAATGGAAGAAAAACCAACCAACCAAAATTTATAATAAATTATTTAATTACAGTACGATGTCCGCAGTCTTAAATTCAGTAGCTGGTGTAATATACTATGATTATATTGCTGTATTTAAGTTATTCAATCCAACCGATCGGAATGTTAACCGAGTTTTAATGTTACTTGTTGTGCTCATAGGAATTTATTCGATTGGAGCTGGATTTATTGTGGCACAGTTTAAATCTTTGTTTCAATTGAGTAATATTACAGCCGGTATGACATTAGGTGCAATTTTTGGAACATTTACGTTAGGAATGTTATGGCCACATTGTAACAAAAAAGGGGTAATGATCGGTGCAGTAACCAGTTCTTTGATTTTGTTATGGATAATAGTTGGAACGCAAATCAAAACATTTCGAGGTGAATTTGCTTATAAAACTCTGCCAATGTCGGTTGAAGGTTGTGGTGCAATTGGAATTAATGTGACAAATATTTTGAAACAATCATCAGTTTCATTCAGTAATGATGATTCATTTTCACTTTATAAAATTGCATTCCCTTGGTATGCGACCATCGGAGCTGTCATCACAATAATTGTTGCTGTATTGGTAAGCTTATGCACAGGAGGCTCTAAAGATAAAAACTTAGATCCACGTCTTTTTTCTCCTTTGGTTCACTGGGCTCTTCCAGATCGTATAAAAAACAACCATATACAATTAAAGTCTGTAAGAAATATATAAAATACATAATTTAATTTTTTAAAATAATGAATGAAAAAGCACCTTATTCTGTTTACTGAGTTTTATTATTTTTTTTATTTTTTCTATATACGCGTTTCGAAAGCTATGCTTTCATCATCTGTAGTATATAAAAAAAATTATTTAAATTAATTTGTTTAAATTGAAAATTGAATAACAGTAATGAACTTATTACCCTATTATCTAGAACCATCAATTCCGTATTTTTTTTATTTAATAAAATGTGTGTATAAAAGGAATTAGAATATGTTTCACAACACACCTAAAAACCTATTAAGCATAAGAACTTAGAAATGTCAAAATAGATTTAATATTTGTTGTATTGCCGGAATGTACATATATTAGACTATATTCTCTAAAATTTCAAATCGACCCGGCAAATATTTTTGGGGATACACGCATATTTATAATATATTTTAATATTTTGTAATATTTGTAAGGGCACGCAATACCAGGGCCAATCATTTTTGAAACATTTTTTTTTCTTTATTCAAGCATATTTTAATTACATGTATAACTAACAAATTCTTAAATTTAATATTTGCAATAGCATACAAGGCAGACTGCAAATAAAAATTTATTTTTTCATTAAAAAGACATTCTTCGTCTGGTAGGTTAAATAAATATTGATTGCATTAAGTTTTTAGCTTATATAAAAAGTGTGCTCTGTAAAATAATGTTATATAATAATCCCAATTACATATTAACTAATAAAATTTATAATGTAATTTTTTTTTTCAATTATTCTCATAAAAAAATTTTTTTTTTTTAAATAAATTTTAATTTTGAAATTTATTGACCTTGATTAAAATTAGTTTACTTACTACAATATAATGAAATATATGAGACTAAATTATTAACTTAATAAATGTATATTATAATTATTTCTTTTTAATTATTTTCATAAATATGTTTTTTAAACCCAATTTAAATTAAGAAATTCTAATGATCTCTTTTAATTCAACAGGAAGAGCGTTAAAAATCAATAATCCTCTATAGAGAGGAGAACTTTGACCACTTGTAGTTCTAAAAAATTCAATATAGAAATCAGTCGTGAATATCTAACTTGACGTAAAGAAAAATTATTCTTGAAAATATTAGAACTGAATCTAAAAAATTATGGTGCAAATTATGAAATTTTTTGCAATCCATACAATTTTCGACCGATCTAGTTTTGAGCCAATGAGAAAATTTTAAACTTCAAAAAAGTTTATCATTCTCATCAGGGCTAGCCGACTAGATAAACTACCAAAAAATGTCAACGCTTATATAAACCAAAAATTAGGTTACATTTCTAGCAAAGTATAAAAAAACAAAAAATTTACATAAACATATATTTAATAGATTCAGGTTTAGTCAATTAGTTTCTCTAGTGATCACTGTTTTGTTATACTCTAGACATACTAGTATTGAATAACAAGCTCGTAACACTTAACATCGAATGCTGCATTATGGATAATAAGCCTGCTATTTTTAATAAACCCTAGGAACTCGTCAACAATTTCTTCAAAGTCTTCACTTGTGTCTATTGACACATAATCAACAATTAATTCAGTAAATTATTTGTGTTATAGCATCACTCCTATGGAAAATCTCCCATCAAGAATATAAGAACTGAATCTAAAAAATTATGGTGCAAATTATGAAATTTTTTGCAATCCATACGATTTTCGATCTTTCATAATTTGCACCATAATTTTTTAGATTCAGTTCTTATATTTTTGATGGGAGATTTTCCATCGGAGTGATGTTATATCACAAATAATTTACTGAATTTAAAATATTGTTTTTAATTTTAAATACAAGAACAGCCAATTCATAATCTACGAGCTTACGAATAGGAAGAATATTTGCATTATAGAGCAGACGTGTTGGATATTCATATGGTAAAAGTTTTATGTTTCTAATACTTTAATTAATTAAAATATGAATTTTATGAAGTTTGTATTCCGCCGTTGATCCCCAGATTGGAAGCAAATATCTAACATGACTCAGTATATGCGCATGAAAAATTAGGTATTTTATTTTTAGAGGTAATATATTGGCCATTTTGTATAAAATAAAATTTACTATTTTTATTTTATTTTTAATTTTATCAATATGTCTGCACCAGTTAAGATCAACATCAATATTTGATCCCAAATAGACAATTTCAAAAACTCTTTCAATTGGCTGGTCATTTATAAATAGTCTTAAATCTCTAAATACGGCCATGTCTTTGTTTTTTGTTTCAAAAATTAAAAATTTTGTTTTACTAGTATTTGGTTTTAAATGGTTATCTACTGCACACTGATTAATTGTATTTAGATCAGATTGCATCTTTAATCTCAAGTCACTGGCTGTTTTTTCAGTGAATATAATTATCATGTCATCGGCAAACATAATGACTTTACAACAAAGACCTAGGCTAAATGCATCGTTGACATAAATATTAAGGAGGAGAGGGCCCAGTAGAGAGCCTTGGGGGACCCCATATTTGATTGTTTCTTCATCTGCTATTGTAAAATTGATTTTTACCGCTTGTTTTCTATTTATCAAAGAACTAGCTAAAAGTTTGAGATAAATGCCATGGACCCCAATTTTAAATAACTTCTTCAATAAAACTTTATGACTTACTGAGTCAAAGGTCTTCTGCAGATCAACAAACATACACCCAACGTGCAGTTTGATATCTATACCAGATCGTATGTCAGAAATAATTTCAGATGTTGCAGAAAGGGTACTGGATTGGTTACAGAAACCAAATTGTCAATTGCTGATAATATTCCCGGATCTGCAGAAAGCATTCAACCTTCTATATAGAACGCTTTCAAAACATTTTGAATAGGTGCTCAAGAGTATCACAAAGGTGCTCAAGGTATACATTCTTAGCAGTATTTAAATGGTCGGAAAATCTAAGCAAAAGTTATAGTAAATTAAGGAAAATCAACTCAACTCGGTAAAAGTTCCCTTAAGGAGGGTAAGATATATATGTTTTGAGGGTGAACACTTTTTTCGACAAACGTCTAAATTTTTAATAAGTATGAAACTAGTACATCAAAATTTTTTTAAATAAAAATCGTTATAGTTACTTTCAAAAAACAAAAAAAAATTTTAATTTGTAAAAACTAAAATTTTTTATCAAAGCAGCTTGCACTTCAAACCTGTCAATTCAAAATTTCACCATCCAATCAAAATAGTTGTTATTTTTGTTGTCATATAGTTCATTCACTCAAAATTTCATCATCCAATCAAAATATATATTATTTTTTTGTTGTTAGTTATATAATTTATTTGAAAAATAACAATTATCGTAAAAATATGAAAATATACTATGGCAACTTTTTCTGCCGCCGTAAAAATATGAAATTACTTCACTGCCGTCGTAAAACTAAAATAAATTGGCAAAACTTTACAGTCGCTTTGATTATACGTCAAAAATAAGAAAATTGAAAAGCTGTTACAACATGCGAATCCAACCAACAATCTCCAAAGGACACAAGTCACAGTAAACGAACACAAGTTTTATCTAAGATTCATCAACAATACCCAAACAGAGTTTAACGAAGACAAAGGAATAATCTTGAACAAAGGATTAAAATATAACATCAGCAACACCGGTAATATCAAAAACGACTTAGAAAACGAAGTCATCAACATCGAAACAACAATAAAAAATGTAAAAGATACCCAAACACAAAACGAGATCAGAGTATTACTAAGCAATAAAATCAAAAGAAATATTAAATCAGGTAGCAAATTATACAGGAATATCAAAAAACAATATAAACAGGAAAAAGTGACAATAAACAAAATCAAAGCAAAATTAAAAAAGGATAAAGCAATCTTGACTAAAGCTGATAAAGGCAACACCGCAGTCATATTATATGAAGAAGATTACATCACAAAATCCTAGATTTCATACACAACAATAACATCAGAAAATTAGATAAAGATCCTACAGAAGCATACAACAAAATAATAAACAGCACAATTAATCAATGCAATAACTTATTCAAAAACAAATACAACAACCGTCTCAAACAGATCAACCCAATCGCACCCGTATTCACAGGATTACCTAAAATCCATAAACAGAACACACCAATCAGACAACTGATAAACTTTACCACCGCTCCAAGTTACAAACTATCGCTAAAACTAGAAAAAATAATAAAAAACAATATAAACATCAAGAACAACCATAGCATCAAAAACCACACTGAATTTATCCAAAAAGTGTCAAACATACAAATAGAACAAGATTACACAATGTTATCACTAGATGTCACGAACATGTATACCAATATTCCTGTCGAAAAAGCCATAGAATTAACCGTCAAACAACTAAAAGATCACAACAAACTAACCAACAACCAAATCTACGAAATAGAACAACTCCTCAAAACCATACTTGCACAAAATTATTTCTCGTTTAACAATGAGTACTACTCTCAAGATCAAGGATTAGCTATGGGTTCACCACTGTCGGGATCGATGGCCGAAATATTTTTAAATTACTATGAAAATAAATTTATATGCAGTCCAGAGTACAACAAGCAACACAACAAGATTATATCATATAGCAGATATGTAGACGATACTTTCGTGATATACAAAGGCAATAAAAGACAAATTAAAACATTCTGCAACAATATCAATAAAATAGATAAAAGAATCCAGTTCACTTGTGAAATTGAGAACAACAATAAAATTAATTTTTTGGACCTAAACATCACCAAAAATAAAGATAGACTTCAATTTAGTATATATAGAAAACCAACTACAAGTGACGTCACAATACACGCTACCTCACATCATCCACAAGAACACAAAATAGCAGCATATAACAGCTTCGTCCACCGTCTACTCACCATACCAATGAACAAGCAGGATTACAACCAAGAAATTAGGACTATCAAACAAATCGCATCAGCCAATGGATATGACACCAAGATGATAGATAAATTAATAAAAAAACAAAAAAAGAAAAAGAACAGCCTCTCAAAATTGTTAAAAACAGAAGATGAAAACAACACACAATACATACCAGCCGAATACCCCAACTTCATACCACATGACATCAAAAATCTCTTCAGAAAATACAATTACAAAGTCTCATTCAAAACAAACAACAACATCAAAAATAAATTAAAGAACAATCCAGAAATAGACAATAAAAATTCCACCGGCATCTACAAATTAAAATGCAATACCTGCGAAAAATTCTACATAGGCCAATTAGGTAGAAAACTAATAAAAAGGTACAAGGAACACCTACCTAGCAACAATACCAACAACAACCAATCAAACTTTGCAGCCCATCTAATTACAGAACAACACACACACACACAAACAATTTTGAAGTAGACGTCGAAGTAATTAAAAAATGTCAAAAAGGCAAACTTATGGACACCGTCGAAGAATTCCATGTATACAAAACATCAAAAAGAGACAACAACATATTGTTAAAGACAAACTAACCATAAAAAACAACGAACTCTACGAAACAGCAGTAAAATTCAAAACTAATCCTTCACCACAATAAATAATTTTCGTAATATTAAGTTTAGTTTTAACTCTCCTATTGATAATGACAGTAAATTTGTCGAAACGCGTTTAGGAAAATTATATTTTTATTTTATTTTATTTTATACAATAAAAATTATAAATAAATACGTCACTTGACGAAAAATTTAATATTTGTATTTTATAAAAATTTATAAAAAAAAAAAATTTATAAAAAAAAAAATAAGACTTTAACCTTCACCCTAGCGGCAGTCAAGTTAAACTGTACAGCCGTTTGTCGAAAAAAACTATTTTTGAAAATCGAACTAAAAAGAGAAAAAAAATTAACAAACACGCTTTTTTGGAAAATGAACTTATAGTTCGAAACGAACTTATAGTAAAAAATAAATTTTGCATTGACACAACGTTATGATGGAAAGAAACAAACGATATGCTCGTTCAAACGTTGTCTTTTATAATTATATTTTCTTTTAAATTGTAAGATGACAAAACAAAGTAGGCTGTCACGGGACACAGCAGATGTGAAACATAAACGTTGATAGTACAATTTATAAAATAATTTTTTTTATATGTTACAAAACAAACGAACACACATAAATTCAAACGCATAACGCATTGAGTGGTAATAGATGGCTAGAGGGTGACAAACAATAATGTGTTGTTGTCACCCTGTATGTTAGAAATACCTTTAACTCTGCTAACTGAAACCAAATCCTGAAAGCTTCAGAAGAACTGCACGTCCCTGAGTAGGTAAACCGACACTTTGGAGCGAGAACCAAAAACAACCCATATTACATCACACATAATAACTGGTCTAGACTTTAGAAAGTCGACTACAAAAAAAATATTTTTCAGTTTCCTTATATACAAAAAGCATGTTAGATATTTAATCAACTTTTTATACTTTGAATTTATGCATTGATACAACTTTTTGAAGTTATACTTCTTTGCGCTCGTTGTAAATATTTTGATGGGGTGTTAATCGAGAAACCACGTCACGCTGTTTGAAGTTATATTTTAACCTTTATGCTGTATGGTAATAAAGACGAAATTAGTAAATCAACCTTATGCTTGTAACGATCGCAATAATCGCAAAACAATAATAAAATCAAATTCCTCTTTGTTTTCAATTCAATAGAAATGTATTACATTAATTTCCGTTCATTTTTTTTTCATTAATAGTACTTTTAAAATTTTCCCAACTTAACTGCTAATTGATTTTGAATATATTATAAAAAGCCAACGAACGTACTAAATTTTTATTTCCAATACTAATGAACAGACGTCGTTGTTAATCATTGCTGAATTTCAAGTATTACCCGATTTTGTTTTGACATCATAAGATGGCAAAAGCAAAATCACATTTTGCAATTTTTAAAAATAAAAAGAGTCATTCCATTTTTGCTTTTCAAAAGAATTACAACATCCAATAATCTACTTAATTTATATAGATCAATGTCAATTGATAGTATTATTTAACTTTGATGTGATAAATCAATAATATTTTAATTCAAAAGTGATGTATTTAATTGCAATCAAGCAAATAAAAAAAAAGTTGTAAACAAAGAAAAAATTCCAATGTCGTTTTGTTTAATTGTTAAAATTAATTTCTAATTTTAATAACTGTTTTTTGAGAAAGCATTTTTTATTGGCTTTAATTACAATGGAAGATTCCACTCCGCTAAGTAGTTTACAGTGATTTGTGTTTTTGTGTTGTTCATCAAAAAGCTGATAATTTGGATGACAATTTCAATTATATTTTTTATTTTATTTCATAGAAGGACAATTGTTGTCATTAATTGTTAAATCTGCTTTATAAAAGTGGCAGTACATGAAGATAAAGTACCCAATGATGTTATCGAAAGTATGAATAGCAAGGATAACAGTGATCGAAGCTATTACCACAGTTAGAGACAATCGTTTGTTTGATGGTTTTTCCGGTTGTTGAAACCGCATGGATTCAAAGGCAGATATATGAATGAAAAGTTAAAGGATCAAATGCAATGTTCAATTGGGCATTTCGAACAACGAAGGTGTAATTCAACAGCAGCAACTTATGTTCACAAATTAGTTCATCCAATTTAATTAATTGATCAAACGCTAGTCAAGGGAATTGAAGAATATTGATGACATCAATCAACAGTTATAATTCAAGGTATTTTTAGATTATAGATACATTAATTTTTGTTTAATTATTCCCCCTTTAGAATGTTAGAATAAATTTAAAAAAATAGTGAGAGATTCCCAATCTCAAGATTCGTTGAGGGGAAACTGTATCCCGCGCAAATTCTATTTTTCACATTATTATTAAAGGTCCAATGATTATAACGTGGCTCCGTATCAGGGCCTAGATTATAACGTAGCGCCGAACAAAAAGGGACCCGGTAGCTTAATTACAGTTATTTCTTGTATTTTTTTTTAGATATATATATATATATGAATAATTTGGTGGGAAAATATTTTCCAGGTTGGGCGTTGGCAAGCCGGTTTTTTTTTTGAAAAAAACTTTTTTTTTGTGGAACATTTTATATTATTATATTTATATATTTATATATTGATTGATTATTTCAATTCAGATTAATTAATATCTATATATAGTTTATTTTTCGCGTCGGTTTATTTAGCTAAATTTTGTTAAAAAGCTAGAGGAAGAAATAAAGGTTTAGTTTCTAAGGTGTTCATGTGTATATTTATCATAAGTACTCTAAATTTATATTTTCAAAAATTTAAACAATTCCGCGTTTCTCTTTGTAAGTTTTAGGATAAACCAGTTGTGGTTTTTTTTGGTAATAGGGTGGTGGCAATCGGTTTGGGCCGTGGTTGTCAATCAGCTTTTTGTTTATCTTGAAATAAACCAGTTATTGGTTTCGTTTTGGTTTTGATTAGGAAATTATATATTTTGAATTTTGATATTTTTTTTAATTTTGAAAAAAACCGTTTTGGGACAGCAATTTTTTTGGAGATTGTTTTTTGTGCTGTCATCTGCTTTTAGTAATACTAATTGTTTTTTTATTTGGAAAAAAGAAAACCGTTTTGGGGAAGCAGTTTTTTTTTGAAATTTTTTTTATGCTACCACGTACATATTGTACATATTTTTGGTATACTATTGTACATATCTTTTGTATATCCTGTACATATTTTTTTTTTTTATATACATAGTACAATTTTTTGTACATAATGTATATTTATATTTGGTAATATATTGTACATATTTTTGGATGATGCAATTAATTTATATATGAAATTAATCGTATGTTTTTCTGATTGTGGTTAAGTCATGTTTCTATGAGTTTTAGGATGTTATTAACGTAATAAAAGTTAACATTGACCAAACAGTTTTCAACGGTTTTGTATAAGTTTAAATCTTTCGTCACTACTTTCAAAGTATTATTGGTCTGAGTTTATGGAAGTACAATTGAAAATAATTAATTCCCATCAACTTTATGGAGTGAGCCGGATCCAAATCAATATCTCTACATTTGTCATCATATTGATCCGCTAATGTACGTATACAGATCTCGTATGAGTCCATTTTAGCTACCACCATTTTTTTTTAGAATTATTTTTTCATTGCGATTAATTTTAAAAAAATGGTATAAATATAGAAACAATTATTCTTAGCTAACATTTATTTTTTGTTTTGAATACAATAAATAAAGCGAAAGATTTAACCTGAACAAATATATTAGGATTAATAACTTAAAAATTAGTAAGCTTAGTTTTGAATTTAAAATAATCGTAATTTTTTTTTAAATTACCAATTTATTATCTAGTCTGAAGATTAAATTTAATTAATTTCATGTAAAACTTTATTAACACGTATTATGTATTTCATGTTTCGATTTAGCATTTTTAAATAAGAAATTATTTAGATTATGGATAAGTTATATATTATTTAGGGTTATTGATTCACTTTTCCCAGCGGTAGGCCTAAAAAGCCATCCATAGAGCTTCACTCTTTAACATTGATGTCGTTCTTAGATCGCCTATGGCCATGGGGGTTATGCGATCGAAGAACATTGGTTTCTTCTCTTCATTCGGCGAGGAAGTCCTCAGGGACGAGGAGTGGTGGTGCTGTGTTTGTACTTAGGTGCAAACCAGTAGTACCATTCTTTGCTCAGAGGCTTCTTCGGTGTAATGAAGAGAAGAACCAATTGTACTTTGCTTTCAGGATCAGAGGCTTCACCTCATACAAATTCAAAAACTTTCCATTTTTCCACTTAGCTTTTACAATAGAACAATTTTTTCATAGAGTTTAGGTTTTGAAGTCTGGTGCTCGGGAGCGTTCTTCAACTTTCGCATTAGGTTTAGTTGTAATTTATTTGTAGGTTAAACAAGCACAACTGGGTCAGTAGAAATGGACCTAGTGTCTAATCGTGACAGTTGTGATTGTTTTATTAGGTTGGGGAGGATCTGTTCTGTAGAATCTGGTCGTTAGGGGCTTTTCCAGTAGGTTCTCACATGCATTGTTGGAGTGGGCTCGCGAACGCGATATTTCAAATTTGAATGAAATGGATATTGTAACCATACTTACTTTTTAAATTGTCTCCAGACGAATCTTGACTTTGGAAATCTCTTATCTAATTATTAAATAAAAATAAAAATAAAATAAATCAAACAAATTTTTCAAAAATTAAATAAATAAAATTTTTATTAAATAAATTAAATTTTCGTTAATTAAAATAATTTAAGGTAAATAAATAATTTTTTTTAGAATCTAAATAATTTTAGGTAACTAAATAAATAAATTTTCTTAATAAGCAAGACATCAAGATATAAATAAATATTTTTATTTTTTTTAAAAATAAATCAATATTTTGAGCTAGGACGGTGCATCCAATAAATAAACATCCTTTCTGAATATTTTTTATTTTTCAATTTTTTTTAAAAATAAATAAATATATTTTAGGGGTGCTATCGTCAATAACTAATTTTAGGTATATATAATTATTTCAGTATATCTGAAATTAAATAAATAGATTATACTTTTACATATATAATGTTTTAGGAATTTTTGTGAAAGATTCAGCAAAGATTGGCTACGACGGTGGTCCTTTTTGTTCCTTTACAAAGTTTGTTTTTACAAGAAAATCTTGTATGTTTTCGAATTGGGCGTTCGTTGTCTTTTTTCGTTTTTGTGCTTTCATCCTTTTTACATTTCCGTCGTACTGGCTCCATTTTTTTTTTTGTTGAGAGTTGGTTTTACTATTGTTGGTGATTGCGAGTCATGATTTTGCGGGTTTTACCATCGAAATCTCTAGCGTCTGTTTCCTATATACCAAGCCTAAGTTTTTCAATATATTTTTTTTATAAAATTAAATTTAGTGTTAGAATCATTAGTTGCCATAAATTAAACATATATTCTTAATCATTAGTTATTATAGTAATAAATTTAATTCTCGGTTTTTAGAATTTAAATAGGTGTTATATTTAATATTACTTAGTTATTATAATTTTTTTTATTAGTTATTAAAATTTCTATTATTAGTTTAAGTTTAATAGTGCTTTGGTGTTTTCTGTCATGGAGGGGATGGCGACGTTTTTGTGATTTCAAGAGTAGAAATCTTGGTTTCTATCTTGAATTCATGGTGTAACGATCGCAATAATCGCAAAACAATAATAAAATCAAATTCCTCTTTGTTTTCAATTCAATAGAAATGTATTACATTAATTTCCGTTCATTTTTTTTTCATTAATAGTACTTTTAAAATTTTCCCAACTTAACTGCTAATTGATTTTGAATATATTATAAAAAGCCAACGAACGTACTAAATTTTTATTTCCAATACTAATGAACAGACGTCGTTGTTAATCATTGCTGAATTTCAAGTATTACCCGATTTTGTTTTGACATCATAAGATGGCAAAAGCAAAATCACATTTTGCAATTTTTAAAAATAAAAAGAGTCATTCCATTTTTGCTTTTCAAAAGAATTACAACATCCAATAATCTACTTAATTTATATAGATCAATGTCAATTGATAGTATTATTTAACTTTGATGTGATAAATCAATAATATTTTAATTCAAAAGTGATGTATTTAATTGCAATCAAGCAAATAAAAAAAAAGTTGTAAACAAAGAAAAAATTCCAATGTCGTTTTGTTTAATTGTTAAAATTAATTTCTAATTTTAATAACTGTTTTTGAGAAAGCATTTTTTATTGGCTTTAATTACAATGGAAGATTCCACTCCGCTAAGTAGTTTACAGTGATTTGTGTTTTTGTGTTGTTCATCAAAAAGCTGATAATTTGGATGACAATTTCAATTATATTTTTTATTTTATTTCATAGAAGGACAATTGTTGTCATTAATTGTTAAATCTGCTTTATAAAAGTGGCAGTACATGAAGATAAAGTACCCAATGATGTTATCGAAAGTATGAATAGCAAGGATAACAGTGATCGAAGCTATTACCACAGTTAGAGACAATCGTTTGTTTGATGGTTTTTCCGGTTGTTGAAACCGCATGGATTCAAAGGCAGATATATGAATGAAAAGTTAAAGGATCAAATGCAATGTTCAATTGGGCATTTCGAACAACGAAGGTGTAATTCAACAGCAGCAACTTATGTTCACAAATTAGTTCATCCAATTTAATTAATTGATCAAACGCTAGTCAAGGGAATTGAAGAATATTGATGACATCAATCAACAGTTATAATTCAAGGTATTTTTAGATTATAGATACATTAATTTTTGTTTAATTATTCCCCCTTTAGAATGTTAGAATAAATTTAAAAAAATAGTGAGAGATTCCCAATCTCAAGATTCGTTGAGGGGAAACTGTATCCCGCGCAAATTCTATTTTTCACATTATTATTAAAGGTCCAATGATTATAACGTGGCTCCGTATCAGGGCCTAGATTATATGCTGTATGGTAATAAAGACGAAATTACTAAATCAATCATATTTTATAATAATAAAACATTATTCGCTTAGTTATCTTTGATCAATTTTTTTTTCACTTTTCGGAATTATCATTAAAATGAATAGTTAATGTATAATGTGACAAACAAATATGTACATTTATATGAAAATTATGTTAAATTATTTTTTAACAAATATGTTCTTATGGTTTGCAATTATATAAAATATGTACATATTTCTATGCATTAGCACCAATACGATACATATAAGCATTGCTTGTATATGATTAAACAAACCTGCTTGCATTAGCAGAACTTAGAAACATTGATGAACCAAGAATTTGCATTGGAACCTTAGTACCGAAGAAAAAGATTATGAACAATATCAAAGTTACAGATTTAAAGTGTTTTACTTATTGAGTGAAATATGCTTCTCCATTACTTTCAAAACTATTATTGTTATTGCAAGGGATCTATAAAATATATGCAAATATGTTAACATATGTTGTGATTTGACTGTTTTAATAATAATATATAAATCTGAATTTACAAATGAAATTAGTCTTATTATTATTTTTTCCAATTTTTGTTTTAAGTTGTGGGAAGGAATGTCGAAATAAGACGATGACCATAAAGCGATAAAACCCATTAAACGAAAATATTCACTAAAAATGGTGGTATTTTTTAATCGGCCGGCGTATGCATCAATGTAGTAGAGTATTGCAGACAATCGATAAAATATATTTGCAAATTGCAATACGACCCTCTTCAGAACAGCAAAATTGAACCAGTGTACCTATTTTGTATGACGAGTACGGTGGTTTCGGAGTAAGTAATTGACAATTGTGACATTCAATAAACAAATATATTTACGCTCACCTAATTGTTCGTGACACATTGAATTATTTGAATTAAATCTTTGGAATAAAATGTTAACTTTTTTCTAACCCTAATCTTTTGGCATCTACATTTATAAAAATTATTTAATTATTATTTTTCTGTCAATGTGTTTTAATTTTAACGTACATTTAATATGTAAATTTATCTATAGCTTTAGAGACATTTACTTAATGGTTTTTGCTGACTGCAAAATGATACTATTACATTTTTTTCAAACTTTTAATATTTTACTAATAAAATAAGTTAAATTAAATGACATTACAAAAAACTATCGGAGAATTTACTCAAAAAAAAGCAGTTTTCAACCACTTTATCTGAGAAGCACGGGCATCGCCGTGCGGGTGTACCTTCTAGTAATTAATAACTATACGTTCTTATACTTTTTGAATAATAATTTTTTTTTGAATAATATTTTTTTTTATTTATTTTTTGAATAATATGTTTTTTTTTTTATATTTTTTTTTTTGAATAATATTTTTTTTTTGTATAATATTTTTTTTTTTTAAATAATATTTTTTTTCTTGAATAACATTTTTTTTTGAATAATATTTTTGTTTTTTTTTAGTTATTTTTTTTAATGTATCCTATCTATCTGTCTGTGTTCGTGTGTGCGAGCGAATGGGCAAAGAAGTATAACTTCCACCGTCTGGTCCAACGCAGACCCTACTTTTTTAAGCAAGATTGTAGCAAAAAAATTCGATTGAGATAATCTATTGGTTTTCTTTTTTTCTGTCATATTTCAA
Source organism: Diogma glabrata (assembly GCA_963693315.1). Lineage (NCBI taxonomy): Eukaryota > Metazoa > Arthropoda > Insecta > Diptera > Cylindrotomidae > Diogma > Diogma glabrata. The sequence continues at coordinate 82,778,344 of OY856188.1, forward strand.
AGGTGAAATTAATATTTATTATTTTAATGGTGGAATGTTATTTTTTTTTTTTGTTTTTTAACATTATATTATTTTTTCCTATAAAATAAGCATGCGATAATTTAGAACGATTTGATTTTTTGACCTGAAAAATGTTGTACAAGATTTAGATGGCTGACCCAGAGACAGTAGACAGGAAATTAACTGGTTGTTAACTAGATAACTTGCAAAACTTGACATTAAAAATATTTAGAATGCTTAAAAAGGAGTATACATATTTAAAAACATGAGATAACTTTGTTGAACGATTGAATCGTCTTTTTTTTTTAAATGGAAACTTTTGGAAGAAAAGAAACTACTGTAAACGTGTTTTTTTTTAATTTTATTTCAGGTTTTTCATATATTTTATTTCTTTTACAAAAAACAAGTGTAATTATATCTTATAAGAAACATTGGAATTACATAGAAGTCTCAAATAAAATTTTTTAAACAATTTCGTTTTTATCTATCAAAGAATTGTACACTTTGTCAAATCCCAACCACTTGACAAAAACCTTTTTTACCTTTTCTTTTTAAAATTTTTTCTCCAAGGTAGGTATCTGAATACTTTACAAGTGTTAATTCCGCTTCGTAAAATCCACCAGATATTGGAGTGTTTGTATAGTCAATCAATTGGTATGGATAACGTGCGCAACTTGACACTGAAAATATTTAGAATGCTGAAAGTCTACATAGTTTTAAGCCAGTAGTAGTAGTACAAACAGTAGATAGAAAATCAAGTTAACTAAATAACTTGTACAATTTGACAATCTTCTTATATATTAATACGTTAAAAAAAACTTTCTGGAGCCTAAGGCTTTTTTGTTCGAATTTTGATTAATTTCAAATTTTCAGTGCTAACTGATATTACTGTAACTTAGGTTTTAAAGATTTTTGGGATTTTTCGGATCATAAATAAAAAAGTTATTATATACGAAAAACTTTTTATATACATATGCATTATAAGTTTACATATATACAAAAACGAAATGAAATTTAATTCTTAAAGTTTATCGTATTCGAAGAGTTAGAGTTGTTTGTTTTTTTTTATGATAGATGAAATCAATGGTAACTAGGAGGGCCCGGCGTGCTTCGCTACGCTTATAAATAAAGTTTTTGCGTAGACATTTTGTTGACGTAGAAGCAATGATTCCAAAAAGTGGTAATGAGAAATGCTAGCATATAATTTTTAATTTTTCTTTTTAAATATATGAATGAAAAATAATCAGAATTCTAGCGGATCAGTTCGGATATATGACAAATTAGCGATCAAATAAGTTAGAGATCAAATAAGCTTACTTGAAAACTTATTTGATCGCTAAATTGTCATATATCCGAACTGATCAGCTAGAGTTCTGATTATTTTTCATTCATATATTTAAAAAGAAAAATTAAAAATTATATGCTAGCATTTCTCATTACCACTTTTTGAAATCATTGCTTCTACGTCAACAAAATGTCTACGCAAAAACTTTATTTATAAGCGTAGCGAAGCACGCCAGGCCCTCCTAGTTCAAATAGTTAGATTGTAAATAATTGGTCAAGACTTTAGTAGACATTAAATAAGAGATAGCTTTGGTAATGATTTAATTTTTTTTGACCTGGAAATGTTTTACATGATCTAGATGGCTGACCCAGAGACAGTAGACAGGAAATGAACTGTTTGTTGATCAATTAAAATGCACAAATTGACATTGAAAATATTTTAGATGCTGAAAGTCTACATATTTTTCAACCATATGATTTCTTCTTCATTGTATGTGTTATTATGGTTTTCCATATTATTCACTGTTTGTGTGCTTTTGTCACTTTTGAATTAAAATGCAATATTTAAAAATATACAAAAATAAACAATATTTAACAATATACATATATATAGGAAAAAATAAACAGTAAAAAGTATATTTTTAAATATTGCATTTTAATCTTCTTTATTGTTTTTGAAAATGAAGAATCTCCCTAGATAGTCTAGCTCACTAGCTTTCTCTAGCTTTCTCACTTTCTCTTTCTAACAAATGGATAGTTTATCTAGACTGCAAACAAGAACTAAACTGTGTAGTTGTTAAATAATTAAAAGTATGGAATTTACAAATGAAAATCCAGTTTCTCAACCATATTTAAGGCACTTTTTCAAAGGGTTTGAAAAATAAAAAGACTTCATTTTATTTTTTATTTTCAGAAATAATTCATACTTTATTTTTGTTTTAATCAATAAAAAGTTTAAAAGCTAAAAACGAAATAATTTTTATTGTTTTTAAATTTATATATTTTAAAAATTTGTTAACTTAACATATTTTAAAAATTTATAATTTTTTTAATCTTATTTTTTATAGTTAATTATTAAAGTTTTTAAGATTATGATTATTTAAAATAACTGTACCTAAGTTTTTTTCAATCTCTGCACCATTCGTTTAGTGTGTTGTCCGAAAATGTTTGTGAGGGATTATTTTCGAAAGAATCAAATAATTCTTTACATTATTTTATTTGTTTAACACTAAAAGTTCTTAAAGTTGAACGTCTTGAATTGATTGCATAAATTTTATCATTTAAATTGAATAATGTGAATTGAATTGAGAAATGTGCCGTTCACGTTAGTCACAAAGTGAGTAACTCCACTTTTTGGAAAAATTTTAAATTTAAATGTCAGAGTACTTGCTTAGTCATAACTTTCTATGTTAAAAACAATTTGCCTGAATAATTAAGATAAACACCATTAAAAGTCAAAATTTGTCTGACCATTAAAAATGACTATTAAAAACCTGACATTTAAAAACTAAATATCTATTATGCTAATTAAATTACTACTTTAATAACATTAATGTTTATAATAACATTCCTGAATGATAAAGATTAACACTACTTACATTAGTATAGTTTAAAATAATTTATTTATTTATCTATTTATTTATTATTACAATACAATATAGGTAAGTATTGTTAAGGTAAGTAAGTATTGTTAAGGTATGTAAGTATTGTTACAGGTAAGTATTGTACAGTTGTTTTCCTTTTCTCGCTCTTTTTCAGCCAATAGCTGAAAAAGTGCGAGAGAATGGAAAATATTGTTTTAATTAAATAAATTTTGAGATCGGCCGGTAGAAAAAAAAATTTGTATAGTTATTCCCATATCCACGTATTCCTTTCATTTTCCCCATCGCCTTCCTCTCTAGTTGACATGGTATCTTCGGATATTCAAAGAGTCTGAATAATGAATATTTCATATTTAGTGTGCTAAACACGTCTTACTAATTAATAAAAAAAAACTACTAAACATCGAAATTTGTTTGACCTTTGAAAAAAATCCAATTTATCAACATTTTGTTTTACGGAGTTAATCATTTTGTGCAGTGAACGGCTCAAACGTGTTTTCAAAGAAGCCGAATACTTTTTTAATGAAATTCGTGCATAATCATACTATAGCATACTGTAATACCAAATTTTCCGAAATACAGTTACACTAATTTCAATCAAGTTTACATCGAAAAAGTTTTTGATTATTAACATTAACATTAACGGTTGAACGTCTTCAATTAAATTGAATTAGAACATTGTATTCGTACAAATTTTATCAATTAATTTGAATAACTAATTTAAGAAAAATATTTGTAATTTTTTTCTTACATTGCAAATTAGGTTTTTTTTTCAAAGATATCGAATACTTTTTACCTAAATTTGTTTTACGAGGAAAAAAGAAATTTTATGAAGAAATTCGTTCCTAATCTGATTGCATATTATATTACCAAATTTTGCGAAATACAGTTACAAGTAATTTATAATCAAGTTTACATCGAAAAAGTTTTTGATTTTATGAATAATAACATTAAAGTTGAACGTCTTCAATTACAACTATAACACCAAATTTTCCGCAATTCACAGATGGGCGTATCGCATTAGGTCTTTTTTAAAAAATAATATCTTCCAGAATTCAAAGAATCTGTGGTTACTTTTTATTTAATCGTTTGCGTTTAATTTGAAAATTTTCGTTAAATTCGTTTTAAACTTTTAGCAATAAATTAATGAAATTTTAGGTACATTTTTTAATCTAGTTTTCATAAAATTATTTTATCATCAAGTAGTCATTTCAAAATTCATTAAAAAAGTTTTGTTTTTTCATTATTCAGATTTTTGTTTTCATAAGATTGAGATTCATTTTTTAATTAACCAAAAAAATTAAAATAATTGTTATAACTTATACGTCTGCTGCAAAAACGGTCTAAAAGATATATTTTGTAATTTTATTTAAATAAACATACTTAACTATAACATATAAATGTGAATTAGGGCAAATTTCAATAAACATAAAATTTTTACAGTTTATTTTATAAGTTTGAAGTGTTAAATTGTGGTTTATAATATTAATATATTGAAATAGAAAGAAAACTATTCTAAGGAACATATATAAGAATTAATTTTAGATTGTGGCCAATGTCAGCAGGCGTGTCAGATCAGCGAATGAAAGGGCAAGGGAATCAAGTACCTGATTATTAGCGAGAATGACTAGCTAATGGTGAACACGGAGCAAAACATTATAGTGCTATTATTAACAGCTATAAATCAAAGAATTTTGTTTTGAAGATTTAAAATTTCATTATCATAAATGCAATGTGATGCAATAATGCAATGTTATGTGTTATAAATTTCCAGGGCTGCAAAACCATAACTAAAAGTTCAGTTTTTGATTGGGTCGGCTTAGGTCTTTAGTAAATGATCAAATTCTATAGAAATTTGTAGATGCGGCACATTTCAAGGGATATTTTTCTCAGGGATCTGAGTTTTCAAATTTTTACAAATTTCTAAATTAAACTTGTTAAAAATTATTTATTTAAAAGTATCGGTAAAATTATTTATTTAAAAGTAATGGTTCGGGCATTCTGCTTTTTTGTTTTTTATTGGTCTAAAGCTTAGTGCATGATCATCCAAAATAATCTACTGAAAATTACGTAAAATTATTTAAAAATGGACTAGGTAACCAATGCAGAATGCAATTGATAAAAAGGAGCGAAGATATGTCCAATCCAAAAGATATGTCCGAAGATATGTCCGAAGATATGTTACAATCCAAAAGAACTACAAAATCGCTACAGTTTAATGTGTGGTAAATATTGCTGCATCTACCTCCGGCATAGATTTAGTGGAAAATCAATGAAAAATTTTTTAAACGGATTTGAAACCGATATGTCTGACTACAACGATCGTGAATTTTGTCTATAAAAAGTACTTTAACAAAACGGCAAAGAAAAAAAGGTGAACGAACCAAATAAAAACTCGTCCCGGTTGAAAACATGATCAAACTTGTTCAATGTTGGTAAAACTGCGTTATTAAATTTATTTTTTTAAAATCAACTAATAACAAACTTTTATTTTCAGACTTTCAATATCACTGCAGTTCAAAAAAAAAAAATTAAAAAAAAAAAAAAAAAATAAAAAAATAAAAAAACAAAAATAAAAGAAAAAAATATAAAAAAAGAAAAAATAAAAAAAAAGAAAAACAAAATAAACAAAAAAAAATTTAATAATTTGTTTAAGTATTGTGAATAGATACTTGATAACATCGATTATATCGATTTAATGCTCACAATTACGAAACGGAAATCGCATAAATTCTATATAAAGAAGCATAGCTTATGTATGAATGTTTGATTAAACATGGATGGCAGTCATGATAAATAAAATAATTAAAAATGGTGACACTTAGCCGATAGTGATTTGCAAACGGCAACAATGCGCATTAATACCAATGAATTTACTTAGCTTTCCGCAGGAAGATTTGTAAAATTTAAAATTGTTGATCTATCGGTGTAACAACCACGCCTACTTTAGTCCCTGCTATTGGCATATGAGTTATCTTGTGATATCGTATACCACTGGCAATAGCAGTGCAATCTCATTAGCCAAAGTGATATCTTAGGGGTGCTGGCGGATGAAGTATTTTCAATAAACTATACCATCCCTTACTCTAAGTTATGGAATATTCTTTGATGATACGCTATTTTTTTGCTTCACCACAATTTTAAATTGTGTGAAGTAATGCAATCTATCGTAAAAAAAAAAAAACTTACATACCCTAAATTTTGTTTTTTCTTTTGTTTTGGACCATCCTCTATCTAAATAGCCAATAAAAATTTTGGTGTACGTCTGTATGTGCGTGGTTGGGTGTGTGTGTGTGTGTGTGTGTGTGTGTGTATGTGTGTGTGTGTGTGTGTGTGTGTGTGTGTGTGTGTGTGTGTGTGTGTGTGTGTGTGTGTGTGTGTGTGTGTGTGTGGGTGTGTGTGTGTGTGTGGGTTACCTTTCTGCATAGGATCTTGATGAAAATTTGGCAAATGACACAGGTTCATTTGAAAATGGAAGATCTGGATTCATTTCAAATGTGGACAAAATGGCAGGGGTCTCCCGAATACCTCTAAGCTTAAATCTTGAATAACTTCTAATCCCGGCTTATGATCTTATTGAAACTTAGTATATAAGGTTTTAGTACTGTTTCCAATATTTCTGCATACCAACTTCCGGTTTGTCACTTCCGGTTAAAAGTTTTTTTTTGCAAGGGTTTATCCCTACTGTAGCCTACAATTACCGATCGATTTTCATGAAACGTTGGTAAAAGCTTTCAAGTATCATGAGAAAGATTTTATCAGCTTTAAGAGTACATTGGATAAAGGGTTGGGACGTCAACCATACAACAGGTGGTTTTTACTCAATGTTTTTTATGTTTGTTGGGAGCATAAAACATTCGTTCGTGAATGAATTTTGTTGACACTTTGGAAAAAGATGCAAATATGTATGACAAGGAACTGATTAGTTGCTAAGCGATAGTGACCAAAGTGGTGTTGAGTCCTCGGAGCACCTGTTTTTTCGAAAGCTCAATAACATATGTACCTCATAATCGAATTGAATGAAACTTGGTATATCAGCATATAGTATGGTTCACAACAGTTCGGCATACCAACTTCCGGTTTTTCACTTCCGGTAAAAAAATTTTTTTTGTTATTTTTCAATTTTTTTCCGTGTGTTTATGCACACAACAGCCTACAATAATAAAGATATGATTATGATGAAACTTATGGAAAAGGTTCCAATTAGTGTGAGAAGATAGTTATCATCTTTTGGGACACAATGATCAAAGTGATAGGGGGTCTACCATACAAATGCTGACTTTTCACACTTTGTTTTTAAAGTTTGTTGGGAGCATACAGACTTCATTCATTAATCAATTTTAATGACACTTTGAAAAAAGATAAAGACTTAAATGACAAAGAACTGATTAGTTTTTGGACAATATTGGGATAAGTGGTGGGGGTCCTCCCGTACACCTGTTTATTGTTTCAATGTTTGTTGGAAGCATACAACATTCGTTCGTTAAGTAGTTTTGATGACATATCGCAAAAAGATGCAAATATGTATGGCCAGGAACTGATTAGTTTTTTTAGCGATAGTAAGCAAAGTGGTAGGGGGTCCTCCGGGCACCTGTTTTTTTGGAAGCTCAATAACATCTGTACCTGATAATCGAATTGGATGAAACTTGGTACATAAACATTTAGTACGGTTCACAACAGTTCTGCATCCTAACTTCCAGTTTATCACTTCCGGTTAAATTTTTTTTTTTACTTTTTCTCGTACAACAGAATTTATGTTTGTTGGGATACTACTGCTTTCTTTATTATTCTTATAATTAGAACTACGAAGTCTATAACATTGATTAGCTTTTAATTAAAGTATTTGATAGATATTAGCTCATTATATATCCAGAACAGTATGTTTCCAGAGCTGTGGTGAAGTCATCCTATGCATCAACGTTGCAATATTTTAAAATAAAATGTGTTTGATAGTAGAAATTACAAGGTATGTCACAACAACACATAAAAAATTTTTAAGAACTAGGTCCCACAACAATTCATGCTCTCTAAGGTGTTGATAGACGCAAATTTTTCTATGATATGTTTTGATGATTTTAAATATAAAAATGTATATAATAGTTGCTTGGAATGCTGATAGATGTGAAACCCAGAATAATTTTAATGATTTTAATTTAAACATTCTGAAATTTTAATTTGTAATGCTACAATAATTGGAAGACAGACAAAAAACACAGCTTTTTCACAGATTTAAGTTTTCACTTCTGTCGGCAGTCCTTAACACTGTCTTCTTTTTTTTGATTTCTTTTGGTTGCCGAATGCTTGGAAAAAATTGTGTTTTTTACAAACAGATTTTAACTTATTTATAGTTTTGTGTGCAAAAGTTATTTTAAATCTCTTTGAATAATCAGGCTTTTGTTTATTTTGACGAAATAATGTTGATGTTTTTTATTTTTATTAGAATGATGTTCTACAATTTTGTCAATTACGGCAGGTCGATATCCGTTAATTATTAACATGAAATGAATTTATCAAATAAAGGCTTAAATTTTACACCTAAACCTTTTAGAGTTCCTGTATTAGATTTGGTTATTGATATTGAAACAGCAATTAAATTTAAGGATTTGGTTTTAAAAGAAGATTTTCGAAATGCTGCACAACGATTACTTGAAGGTACCAAAAATCAATTACTAGATGACAAATCTATTTTAAAACAAACAAATGAAACGATTAGAAAATTAATGGAAAAGGACTGTTTTTATGTTAAAGCTGATACAGGTAATGCTTTAGTTATTTTAGATAAGAGTAATTATAATAATAGGATGGAAAATCTATTAAAAGAAGCTCCTTATAAATTAATTCAAAAAAGTCCTTTACCCAAAATGATTAGGGAAACAACTACTTTAATACCATTAATTAGGGTAGTATTTAGTGATAGAGCTGCCTATAATCTTAAAGTTTCAAATCCTTGTGTAGCAAAATTGTATGGTTTACCGAAAATTCACAAAAGTGGTAATAAAATGAGACCTATAACATCTGATATTAATTCGCCATCATATAATATAGCTAAATGGCTTGTAAAAGAATTAAATTTTTTAACACCTAAAAGTTTAAAAGTTAAAAATTAATTTGAATTTACTGATAGAATTCAGAATTTAATTTTGGGGGAAGATGAAGTTATGACTTCATTTGATGTTACAGCCCTTTTTCCTAGTATTCCTATTCCAGTAGCCATTGATGCTTTAGAAGTTTGGCTAAATTCAATTAATGTACAAAAAGAAAAAATTGATATTTTTGTTAAAATTGCAAAATTATGTATGGAACATAGTTCCTTCCAATTTAGAAATAAATGCTATCAGCAAACTTATGGTACAAGCATGGGGAATCCATTATCACCAAATAACATTGCAAAATTCAAATATATAACCCCGATTTTGGGTTAGATATGTTGATGATATTTTTGTCATAATAAAAAATGATAAAATTACTGGCACACTTGACATTTTAAATGAGCAATATGGTACCATTAATTTTACTTATGAAATTGAATAAAATCAAAAAATTCCACTTTTAGAGTTGGAAATAAATAGAGTTAATGAAAAAATTGATATTGCTGTTTACCATAAACCAACAAACACTGATAGATTAATTACTAGTGACTCATATTGTTCTTCACAAAATAAAATGGCTGCTTTTCATTGTATGGTTCACCGTTTATGTAAATTTTCTCTTTTAAAAAAAAATTATATGAGTAAATACAATTACATAATTTAGCTATAATTAACGGATATTGACCTGCCGTAATTGACAAAATTGTAGAACATCATTCGAATAAAAATAAAAATAGTACATTATGATGCTAGGACGTAAAGCTATAGATTTTGGACGGATGTGGAGTTTGCAAATCGAGGCGCTAGCCGAGATTTCCACCCACATTAAGTCCAAAATAGCTTACGTCCGTGCATCATATACTATTTTTTATTCGCCGCAAGCAAAATATTTTAAGAAAAGTTGTTTATTCTAAATTAAAATTATACATTTTCATAAATTTTAAAATAAAAATATGTGAAACAAGTAACCTTTGACAAAATATTTATTATTTTTTCCAAATTATTGTGTAGCTATGACAACAAATGATAACAACTATTTTAATTGGATAATGAAATTTTGAATTTGAAGGTTGCTTTGATAAAAAATTTTATTTTTCATAGAATTTAAACAAATACAAATGCTTTTTACTTTTTTGGACGTAGTTTTGACAGCAAAATAAATAGTTAAAAAGTGAAGCTTTAAGGCCGCAAATCACAGTAATAAAGTAACACTTTAATATGTAGGCGAATAAAAACATAGTTTATCAACATTATTTCGTCAAAATAAACAAAAGCCTGATTATTCAAAGAGATTTAAAATAACTTTTGCACCCAAGATTATAAATAAGTTAAAATCTGTTTGTAAAAACATAATCCCAGTATTCGGCAACCAAACGAAATTAAAAAATATTTTAGGGAGCACAAAAGACAAAATTGAAGAATTAGAAAAATCAGGAATTTATGAATACAAATATAGTGATTGCTCTAAAATTTATATTGGCCAAACAAAAAGAAGTGTAAAAACAAGGTTTAAAGAACATAAAATATGGCTTTTGAGATTTAATGAGATTTCACCGGCCAGAAAAATCATGCATTGCACATCATGCTCTAACAGAATGTCATTTGGAAGTTTCTTTGGCAAATGTTAAATTAATTAAAGAAGTTAACATAGTTTCCAATTTGGATGCATTTAAAAGCTATTTTATTTCTAAAAATTTTGATAAATGTTTAAATTTTGATCGAGGAAATATTACTTCCAATTTATTTTTGCATGATCAGGCGGATCAGGCGGATTTACTGATTCCTAAATAAACATAGTAAGTTTCGTTTACAAATCACAGGTCCGTAAGTAATTAATTACCGATCATGCAGGCGGTAAGTCATTTTATGCCAGTAAGGGAGACCTCAGGGTGTGAATAAATATGGTTTTTAGTTAAATAAGTGTGTACGTCTACTCACTAGCTTCAAGTTTAAATAATATTCATTTAAAAATATTGCAATTAAAAGATTTAAAAGCAATATATTTTGAAAAAATATTAGATGAAATTAAGTTTTGCAACAAAAAAACCTATAGAATTATGATGAAACGCAAAGCTTACTATTTTAAAATGACATTTTAAGAAATTTTCTTTAAAACTTGAATTTTGTGAATGAATTTTATTATTTAAATAATTTTAATTCAATTTTTATTGATCGTGCAAAAAATGTAATAAACATTTTGGGCATTAAGAGTATTATCGACTTCGGATATATTAGAGATCTCGACTTCGTCTCGATCTCAAAACATATATCCTCAATCGGTAAAACACTCTTACTGTCCTTAATACTTAATAGTTATTTAAGTATTAAGGGCAGTAAGAGTGTTTTACCGATTGAGGCTATATGTTTAGAGATCGAGACGAAGTCAAGATCTATAATATATCCGAAATCGGTAATACTCTTAATGCCCAAAGTATTTAAAAATTAAAATTATTTAGATTAATAAATTCATTTTCATGTTTTAAATATAATTTCCATAATTATCGATATAATAAATTATATTCATAATTATGAATATATTTCCATAATTATTATTATTCAAAACAGGATGATTTGCTTTTCATCATAATTATATTGTTTTTCTTTGCAAACTTTTTCAATTCATAATTGTTCTTTGCGTTGTGCATAATACATTTCAAATAATTTTCCAATTTTCGGTTTAATATGAAATCCGGTACTGACGAAGACGCTGATTTGGAAAATGCATGGAATATCGGACGTGCAGCAGTTATTCCAGAAAAATAAAAAGAACGATTGGAAATTGTGCGTACATATTTGAACCTGAGATGTAAGTATTCAAATTCATCGAACTTTTTTTGTGTATGAGAGATGGCATTATTCGACACCAAGTGGTTGGTAGAGAAATACCATCGGCAGTTGGCCTTCTAAAATAGCAAAATGCCTTAATTTACCAGAACCTCATCTGTATCCTGGTCATGCATTTAGAAGAAGCTCCGCAACCTTTTTAGCCAACACGGGTGTGGATATATTAGGTCTCAAGAGGTATGGTGGATGGCGTTCATCGTCTGTTGCAGAAGGCTACGTAGAAGATTCAGTTCAGAACAAATTGGAATTTTCTAGAAAAATTCTAAATCCAGAAAATATCCCCATTACTAAAGCTCTAACTGCATCAACTTCGTTCCAAACTACTTTGGTAGCTAACACAGCAAATAATATTGTATCGAAGAATTTATTCCCAAATACTACGACATCTATCATAGATTATAATTTCGAGAATACTGCTGCCGCAAAGATGCCAATGAATTTTAATAATTTTTCAAATTGTACTTTTAATTTTATTTTCACTAAAGAATAACGTTTTATTAATAATATATAAATAGTTTGTTTTATTTTATTTGAATATTTTGTCTAATTGAATTTGAATATCCAAATCTATGACCAAATTATAATAATTTCAATGTTTTTATAAGAATATATTACAATTCGGTGCTACTAAATTGAGTTATGTCCTTATTTTAAAACAAAATCAACTTTAATTACAGCCTGGGTCTGCCTTACTGGTAAGTAATTACTTAACGCCTCCATGATTACTATAATTTGTAAATATGACTTACTATGTTTGCTTACAAATCAGTAAACTTCAAAAATCGCCTGATCGTGCAAAAATAACTATTTCAATTGTATAATTTCTAAGTTTAGTTTTCCTTTAAATTATGTATCACTATTTTGTTTAGTTTTTCTTGAAAAATTTTTGTCATTTTTCGATTTTCTTTTAACTTTACTTTGTTTTGCATTGCTGAAGATGGGAGATAGTTTCTCTTGAAATGCATACAAAATAATTTTGTATTTTAAATATTGTAGAACTGTGATATTTTTGTAATATTTGAATACAATTTTCTGTGGTGAAAATAAAAAGGAGATAGTATACTACATATCTAAGTAAACTGACCAGACGTCCCACGCTGCGTGGAAATGTCCCACATTTCGTTACGTTGTCCCACGGAGAAATCTGTCCCACGAAGCGTCCCACGAAACAAATATTTCCACCACATTTGCCCGCATTATCGAAATAATCAAAAAAACATATCTACGTAAAGTTTTCGCAGTATCTCAGTCAAAGCTGTAGTAGCTGTAGTCATAGCTGTAGTAGCTTGTTGTAGTTTGCGCTGATAACACTTGGTGTTCGTGTTTTAGTGGTGTGTCACGTCAAGGTGCGAAAAATGTTTTTAGCAAGCTAAACTCGAATTTGAACCAGAATGTATTGGGTATTGGATTCGCAGTCAATATTTTAAATTATGCAATGTTGTTGTTGTAGCGACGAAATGAGGTGCTATTCTTCCGGTTCCAAGTCCAGATTCAGGAACTCTGCTACTGCCCTTGGGCGGTAGCACAGATCTTCTTTCGTCAGGTTGGTTGGTTTCTCTGGACTATTGAAAAGGTTAAATAATGCAATAAAAACTGTTGCTGATTTAATACTAATTGATGCAAATGGCAGGGAATGTACGGGGGAGACGTTGGAGGACTTCTGCGATAAAAGTAATGTCGAATATAACAAACAAGCAAATGTCACATACAATGGAACTCGCTAGCTGGCATTAATGCCAGCACTAGAAAGAATTTTGAATGTACAAACACCTTAATGGATATTTTCTAATGGTTGAGAAATGTCCAATTAAAATAAAAGAATTTTTTGAAGAATTAAATAGTAAACAAAAAGAAAAGAAGAGCTTTAATTAGTATAATTAAATAGTAAATTTATGCACAATCTAGCTAGCTCGTTTTGACCGTCCCACGTTCTCGCAATAGAATTTCTAATTAGTTAGTATTTTGAAGAATTTTTCCATTTTGTCCCACATTTTAGTGATTTGGCTCTGGTAAGTTTAATCTAGAGTTGTAAATAGCATTTTACATGCGAGGGAAAATTTTGCGCACGAGACGCGTAGGCCGTAGCGTCGAGTGCAGTATCTTCACGAGCATGGAAAATGCTTTACAACTCAAGATTTGTTATATACTTTTTCTACGACTTTGTTTTAATGCCCAAACGCATATAATTAGTTGAAAAAATGAACTACTAATTATAAATTAAATGCAAATAGTTTACAAATTGTGGTAGGCTTTGCATTATTCTGTGTCAAAATGAATTGAAATATTTAATTTTTTCTGTGACGGGAAAAAAGTTTAACATTTTACTTCTGCTGACAGGTGCAAAAATGCTACTTTTCATAAAATACTTTTTTCCCCGGGAAAAAAGTATGTACTTTTTTCCCGGATAGATAAAAATATATATATATAAATACATATATACACATAAATGATGAATATTATGAATATTTATGAACATTTATGACTATTTTAATGTTAATGAAAAGTTATACCGTTTTCTTCTTGATGTTAATAACTGGTTTTGACAAATAAAAATGAAATTTATTTTTAAGTTTTTATTCAAGAAAAATTCGTATGGTGTGGTGAATATACATATTGTAATATTTGTTTAATATTATTTTTTCAATAATTATATTAATATTTATCCAGTCACAGAAAAAAATAGTGTATTATACACGGGAAAAATTGTAGATTTTAGCTCTCGGTTTTTTGTCTCCCTCCGCTTCGCGTCGGGAGACAACACAACCTCGAGCTAAAATCTACTACTTTTTTCCCTTGTATAATAAATAACTATTTTAAAAATCAAATCATTTTTCTTTTGATTAAAAGCGTGCGGTAAAATATATATGAAAATCCATTACCGCACGCTTTTTTTTACTTACCGCACGCTATTTGAAATAATCAATTTACATGTCATGGATAGTGTGATGTAATTTATAATTTACTGTGATAGGAGTAGAAAAAAACATTTTTTAATTCCTTGTTGTAGTAATTAAAATTTTCACGAAAAGTTCAAAAATTATTTTTTAATTATTTATTGATTAGTTAAGTTGTTGTGGCGTTATATTAAGGTCTGTGTATTAAACTTTTACCTGATAACAATTTTATTTTAAGGATAAAAAAGAAACAAACATGAAAAATTAAATAAAATTTCAACCATTTTGGATTTATAATAAATAGCGTTTTTATTTGCTATTTTTGAGTATGGTTAATTGTTTGGCATACTATGTAGTTGTTAAGGAGAAAAAACTAAAAAACGGCAGCTGAAGAAATGTAGAGGACGTTTTTTTTAATAAAAGCTAAAGGAGAACCTGCATAAAAATAATATATGGCGCAGCATAAATTGTGAATCAGCTCATTTAAATTATTTCAATATTTGTGTGTAGTTCATTTATTTCAATAAGGAACATATATGCTTTGATTATTGGAGCACAAGCGATGATTTTAAGGAGTATGTGAAATTGAATACCTCGGAAGCAATTTGGTATTATATTGCATTAAGTTCTACAAAACGTCAATGGATGACGATACCGATTTTTGTCGATATGGGTATTTTGTTATGTAATTCGTGTCAGCTGCAATCAACACTTGTTCCTCAGGACTGGTTTTGGAAAAATACATTAATGTTAGCTTTTTGTACAATTTTTGAGTGGTTAATATAATTTTAGTTGTTTGGTTTGTTTTTGTTAAATTAACTTCTTTTTATATGCAACCTTCTTTTTATATGAGTTCTTTTTTGGTAAAAAAATTTAAGAAAACAAGATATTTCCCAAGTCAGAATTCCGTATATTTGTATAAAAGTTCAATTCTCTACAAAGTTTAAAGTTTTTGCATGTATAATTTTCTTTATTAAATCTTATAAAAAAGTCGATTCGTCAGCATGTCGACATCCAACTGCTTGTCAGAAACTTTACATTCGTATTCTCAAAATTCAAGTAGCACAATTTTGATCATATTTATTATTTAAGCCCATTAAAATTCGATAAAAAAAATGGTTATAAAACCCTGCATCCGTATATGTTTTGTATTATGATTTCTTTTACGATACAACATTACTTTGCATCAAGATTTCAGTATAATTTAGTTTTTTTTCTGAGAATGTTCTTAAAGTAAATCGGTCCTTACTTTATAGTCCTGTGATAAAAATTGAAGTATATACAAATATTTTTTGAACAATGGATGCAGCTAAAGCTAAAGTCTTAGCAAGTAATGTAAAAAACTTTGGAGTTTGGGATTATGGGGTTTTTATTGTATTATTACTTGTTTCTATTGGTATTGGATTTTTTTTCGGTTTTATAAGTAAAGGATTGAAAACAACAGAAGAATACTTACTAGGTGGTCGACGATTAAAACCAATTCCAGTCGGAATATCAATAACTTCAAGGTATTGAATTAATTTTGTAGAATTTTCTTCTACCACAATTAAACATTTATGGTTTTCTTTTCAGTCAGTTAACTGCCGTTTTATTAATAGCAATGCCAGCTGATATGTATAATTTTGGAACACAATTTTCTATGATTGCATTTGCTATGATAATTCCAGTGTTAATTATAAATTATATTTATATTCCTGTCTTTTATAACATTCAAATTTCAAATTGTTATGAGGTATGTTAACAATCTCGTCGTTAAAAATGTTTTTATTAATTAATTATTTGAAACGAAATTATTGATTGATTGTTTTTAATTGTTTTAAAATTGTTTTAAAACAAGGTGTTTATTTTCAAAAAATTTAATTATTTTTCAATTTGTGAAACTCTGCTAAATAAATCTCCGTTTCAGATTCTAATTCGAAACTATTTATTTGACAGATGCAATCGTTTTGTTTCGATTCTGTGTCACTACTAGTCCAAAAATACTTTGTTATTATAATTTCTTCTTTTTCCATGTCCATCATAAAAATAGTAGTCATAACATTGCCTGCCGTTGCCGTTTTGTCGACTTTAGTAGATGTCGCATGCCACTCAAGCGTCTGTTCTCCATGTTAGGGGCGGCTTGAAGCGGGCGTCTGTCTTTGATCAAGCGGCTCGCTATATAAACGTGTAAAAAGGTTGTTTCTGGTAACCTTAAGATGCAGAACGGTGACTTTAATGGGCAGGTTGGAAGAGATATCTCTTATAGAAATGTGGTGGGCCCCAACAGTCTGCATTTGAATTCGAATGATAATGGTGAGAGAATGACTGAGTTTGCATTATCAAATAATTTGAGAATTGCCAGTACTTTCTTTCCGCTTCGATCGATTTATAAACAGACTTGGGTTTCACCGAATGGAAATAATCGAAATCAAATTGATCACGTGCTAGCTACGCCAGGTTTTTTTTCTAGTGTTCTGGATGTGCGATCCTTTAGAGGTACATACATTGGAAGCGATCACTTTCTTGTATGTGCAAAACTAAGGTTCCACTTTCCAAATCCAAGCATTCCAAAATTCAATAAACGGAAACGTTTGAACATCTCATCACTAAAAAATGCTGAAACAGAAGAGAGATATCAAAACCATATTCCCGAAACATTGGAGAAATCAGAAACCATTAATGGAGACCTCGATAAGTCATGGTATTTGCTCAAAGATGCTGTTTTAAGCGCTGCTGAGGGAATACTTGAACCACCACAAAACCAGTCCCAGAAGCCATGGATGGATCAAGCATGTCTTGACGCTATTAAATACAAAAGAGATTGCTATCTGAAGTGTCTACAAGGATGCAACACCAGGTTCACGAAGGAGAACTTTAAACTGGCAAGACAACCCGTTACAAAGCTATGTAGACGGATGAAGCGAGAATGGTGGAAGAGAAAGTGTGAGGAGATTGAAAGCTTCAATAAGGAACATCAATCGCGTAACTTCTTTCAACAGGTTAAAACCTTAAAAAAGTGCCCTCAAACTAGATCGACTGCTATTCAAAACGAAGATGGGGAGCTACAAGTAGGCCTTAAAAATACTTTAGATACTTGGGCCGCTTATTTTGAAAATCTTCTCAACTTAAGTGACCAGCAACAAGTCGGGCGACGAGCAAAGCTTATTCGTGCGTCAAAGGTACATGTAGACAAACCAACCAAAGAGGAATTCGAAGCGGTGCTGTCAAAACTAAAACGCAATAAAGCACCTGGTATCGACGATATAACATCCGAAATAATTGTACATGGTGGTGAACTCTATCCTAAAGATTGTTTGAGCTTGTTCAAATGATCTGGAGGACTGAAACCATGCCACAGGACTGGAACACAACTATGCTGATACCAACCCATAAAAAAGGTCATCGCCTACAATGTGCAAACTACAGAGGAATCGCTCTACTCTGCACAGCATATAAGATCTTTTCCTACATTTTGCTATCCAAAATCAATCCTTTTGCTGAACAACTGTTTGGAGAATATCAGTGTGGTTTCCGGCGGGGTCGAGGTACCACCGATGCACTTTTCTCGCTAAGGATGATCTTGAAAAAGTGCCGAGAGTTCAACATACCTGTGTACCTACTCTTCATTGATTTCAGGCAGGCCTACGACTCTCTCGAACAAGAGACTCTATGGTCTGCTCTGGTGTCAATGGGAATCCCAGGTAAACTGGTAAATCTATGCAAAATGGCAATACAGAACTCTCAATGCTGTGTACGAGTAGAGAACGAAATATCAAAGTTTTTAAAGTCGACTCCGGTTTAAGACAAGGTGACGCTATCTCTCCTATACTTTTTAATTTAGCCTTGGAATATGTGTGCCATCAAAAGAAACTACCGACTAATAACAATATCTTGTCAATAAACTCAGATGACAGATGATTGCTTACGCTGATGATGTTATCATCCTCGGCCGAAGTAAAGCTGTTATGAGTGAGACTTTCAAGTCGCTTGAAAGTGGTGCTAGAAAAATTGGTCTTCATATTAACTACAGTAAAACTAAACAATGTTTCAAGGGAGGCTGAGAAGAAAGATTTGATGTGCGGCGATGAACGAATTGAGGGAGTTGAATCTTTTAAATATTTGGGATCAATGCTTGACTCAAACAACAGCATACTTACAGATAAAAAAGCTCGAATTGCTGCAGGTAATCGAACTTTCTACTTAATTAAACCTCTACTTGGATCACCGTATGTATCAACTAACACCAAGCTCAAATTATGCAAGACATTGATTAGACCAGTTGAAATGTATGGGTCACAAACGTGGACCCTTACTCAAAATGACGAATCGCATTTATCTGTATTTGAGCGTAAGATCCTACGCCACATTTTTGGTCCACTTGAGACAGACGATGGAGAGTATAGAACCCGATATAACTTTGAGATCAGAGACCTTCTTGAGGGGTCCTGATATAATAGGTTGTATCCGTTCTAACAGGATTGCTTGGTTTGAGCATGTTCTACTAGCCGATTCACAATCTGGAATGATTAGAAAAATGTACGTTAGTACCCCAGGGAGTGGTAGACCGCGAGGAAGACCACGACTACAATGGGAGACTGACGTAATAAACGATCTTAAAAAAATCGGCTACCATGGTAATTATGTCACTGTTGCGAATGACTGTGGTGGATATTCAAAGCTGATTAGCCTGGCAACGCTCCTACATGGAGCATGAACGCCGTTAAAGAAAGTAGATGTCGCATATTTATTAATAATAATCATATGTTTACACAATAAAATAGTTTTTGTTGAATATAAGCCCATTAAAACTGGATTAAGCTATGTGTATCACAAAATGGAATATTAATTAAGGTTTTTTAAAACAATATAATCTTAATTTTAACAATATAATCGATATAACAATATAATTTTAACAATAAAATTAAACAATATAATCTTAATCTTAATTTAAAACAACATAATCTTAAAGTTTGTTTCATTTAACTTTGGTTTACTATAATCAAATTGGAGGTTAGCTTTTAAATTTAGTATCAAATATTGAATAATAAATCTTAAAAAGATTAATTAGGCAGGCAAACAAAATCGCGGCCCGCGGGCTACTTGTGGCCCCTTTCATAAATTGTTGTGGCCCGCAACACCTTTCCACACCTACAGTTAGTGAAGTAACTAAACGTTTTCGGGTCTGAATTCTTTGAACTTTGACTGATTAACTTGAAATTTGCTGAATAGTTAAGGGATGACTCAAAAATCAAAGGTGACATAGCGATGATTTGTGCTTTTACTCTGGGGATAGATGCCACCCACCCCTTCTCGGGGGTGGATTTTTTTTCACTCAAAATAAATCCGAAAATAGATAAAGAGACACATTTTAAATGAAAATATTCTAAAACGTTTTTTCCATAGATCGATATTTTTCGAGTTATTCGCAATTGAAAACTTGCATTTATCGTTCAAATAAGCATGTTTTTGGACGGTTTTTCATACATAACTCAAAAACTTAGCATTCTATCAGAAAATTTGAAATGAACAAAAATCAAATTTAAAACGAAAACGAAATTGGTTTTGTATGAGTTTCGTAAGTCCAAAACGAAGGAAGTTATAGCTCATTGAAGAGAATTATATTTTTTTAACAACTTGGTTCGAAGTATTCAACGTTAAAAATAGAAAGCGTTCATTTTAAGGAGAAGACTTCTAAAATATTTTTATAATGCTTAGCAATACCTTTAAAATAAGTACTAGTTTAATTCTTGTCCATTAAAACTAAGCTAGTTACGATGCAAAAATGGTAAGCACACGAATTTAAAAAAAAAAATCTGCGTCAAAATCTCAGCTATTCCCAACAAAATCCATATTCTTCGTTATCCTTTTACAGATAGCTGTTTTTAGTATTAATCATGAGATCCAGAAGTTGCTGCATTAGAGTCTGTAGTTTTTGAAAAAAGTATGATGATAATAAAAAATGTATATTTCAAATTTCTTAAGAAATTCTCTTCAAAATAACTCTAAAACTAAATAAGATACGTAACGAGTATTCAACACGAAAATTATTGTTGTTTTAACAAAAAATTTAGTTATAGTTGGTTTTCCTAGTGATAAAAAATACCGAAGATGTAACTGTTTCAAGTTTGCATTATAGTGTTCGGACCACCCAACCCGAGCCACTCAACCTGCAACCATTTTAAATATGAAAGGTTTGAACAAGTTGAAATGAATACTATATTATGACTTTAAAAAGTACATATATATTGGTTTTTAATGAATGTTGTAACTTTAAAATTGAGAGTGCTGTGTTACAAAAGCGACTTGCATATTTTTGGTGCAAAAACACTAAAAAACACGTTTTTTCGACATCATTTGTGTGAGTGTGTTTTTTTTTGTAGGAAGATGAAAACTTTCAAAAATGCTCGGAACCCGACTTTCCGGAGCGTTACACGCGGATTTTTACCGGGTAAAAACATTTCCCTTGCTCTTGTGGTCCTGTTGTATCTCTGCGGTACCACCAATTAAGGCATTCCTTCGCAGGGCAGGGGCTGAGTGTAGTACTCTCTCTATTATAATGTTGCGTTGTCGTGGTTTTGCTGCGTATTGTTAAGCACGAATGCTCTTCGTTCGTCTTGCCTCAGTCGTTTCATCATACTTGTGATGATCTCATTTGCTATGCCCTAGTTGGTTTTTGAACTCAGCATAAATTGCATGAGGCTATGCGGAGTAATTGGCTCTCCCATATGCTGCTTAATAAATCTTCGTGCATTTGCAAACCTTCCGCATTCGATTAGCGCGTGCTCAGCATTCTCGGCATTACCCTCACAGTAGAGATAGATTGGATCCGTTAGGTGCTTATACTTGTATAAGTACTCACGGAAACATCCATGGCCTGAGATCATCTGCGTCAAATGATGGTGACATCACCGTGTTTTCTTGTTTTCCATGCTTTTATGTCAGGGATCATCACAAAGGTCCATCGCCCGTTGGTGGAAGCTTCCCATTTCACTTGCTATTCTATATGACTGTCCATGTTGAAGTCTTCGCGTGTTCGTCGGTCCCTATCTTTTCGTGATGCTATACGCAGAGCCGATACCTCGTTTGCTGCGATATCGATTGGCATCCTACTCGCAATAACATTTACACCCTCATCAGTCACCGTGCGAAAAGCACAGCAAATGCGCAACGATGACAGTCTATAGGCCGTTTTGATAGGTCTAACATAAGATGGCGTTTCCACCGCTGAGCCCCATATGGGTGTCGCATACATCAATATTGATGTGCTAACGCTACCGAAAAGCTTTCTGATCGGTTGTCTAGGGCCGGCAATGTTTGGCATAAGCCTTGCAAGAGCCTGGCAGAAGCCTTGCCCCCACTGGTTTGGCTGTCTGAGTTGAATCTGTGGTCTGGAACGACTCCAAGATACTTCAGGTACTGGCCAGATTTTATGATCTGTCCACCAACCTGGCTAATGATACTTTCCAACACTTTTCTGCTACTCATTAGTACGACTTCCGCTTTGTGATCGGCCAACTCTAGTCCTGTGTTGTTCAGCTATGCTCTAACGCTGGTTATGGTCTGGTTACAGTTGTTCGTAATGTCCGTGAGGTTTATGGCTACAACAACTATAGCAATGTCATCTGCATAGCCGATAATCGTTGTTTGTTCCGGCACACGTACTCTGAGAACACCAATGTACCTGATGTTCCATAGCAGTGGTCTAAGGACCGATACTTGGGTACTCCTCCTGTTATATTGTACTTCCTAGGACCTTCTTCGGTATCATAGACCAGGGTTATTCCCTTGCAGTAACTGGCTATTATACGTAGCAGGTAGTCAGGTACGTGCAGTTTATCTAGGGCTCTCATGGGTTCCAAGGGGCAGAGTTAAAGGCATTTTTAACTTCCAGAATGACAACAGCACAATATTGTTTATCACACTCTAGCCATATTTTACCACTCAAAGCTTTATGCGCTATCTCACATACTGCAGAGATTGTATCAAAGGTAGAGCACTTCTTTCTGAAACCAAACTGCCGGTCAGAAAGGCCCTACTCGCCTTCAGTATGTTTCTCAAGTCGAGTACCAATAATTCTCTCAAAGATCTTTCCATTTGTGTCCAGCATGCACAGTGGGTGGTAGGACGAGGGTTCTTCTGGTGGCTTGTCACCTTTTGGTAAAAGCACAAGGCGTTAGCGGTTCCATTCCTCAGGAAATATCCCTTCTATTAGGCACGCAGAGTAGATATTTTCAAATATCATCGGCTTCTTCTTTATCGCTGTTTTTAAGACAATATTTGGGATGCCGTCTAGGTCGGACGTGCTATTAACGGATAATATGTGCAACGCGGTTAGGACCTCTTCGGTGGTGACAGAAAAATTGAATTATCGTCAATATGTAGCGCACGAGGTAGGAAAAAGTCAGCGTGGTGTGGAGAAAGGACGGACACAAGTTCAGCCATTATATCTGGGCACACTGGTGCAACTGATTGCACACCCTTTAGTTTAGTAAGCACAATTTTGTACGCACTTCCCATGGGTTATTCTGAACTTTATCTATAAGACACTGGAATGATCTGCTCTCACTATTAGCAATTGCTTTCCGCAATTCCGCTCATGATTTCTCCTTCGTGTACATTTCCTCCGGAGTTTGCGGCACTCTTTTCTCAAACGCGCAATGTTTTCAGTCCACCAGAATACTGGGTACTGTCCATTACCGTTGCTTTTACGCGGCATAGATGCATCACAAGTGCTTTTAAGATAACTCGCAATAAATGTTGCTCCTATCTTAGCACCATTCTCCAGTATTGGCATGCATTCAACCATGTAGTCTAGCATCTCCGTGTCCAACTCTTTGATTTTACCCATTTTGTTGCGCCTTCCGCTGGACTTGGCGTCTTTCAAACCGCTGTGGTGGTTGGGTTTCAAATATAATAGCACGATGATCACTATGCGTATACAAGTTAGACACCCTTCACTGTGCTTCTCTCGAGCGTGACCCACTTGCAAAAGCGATATTGGTAATTGAACTTGCTTCTCCTCTATTAAATGTCTCCGTGGTACCATGGTTGAGCAGTACCAGATCAAGTCTGGCAAATGCCTCAAGTAATGCCGGTTAGTACGTGTACTTCCCCATTCAATCATCCAAGCGTTAAAATCACCCGCAATTACGATGGGTGACTTACCTCTGACGTCTGTTATTAGTCGATCAAGCGTCTCTTCAAATTCGTCCATTGGGGTGCTAGGAGGAATGTAGCAGCTGTAGAAGTGGACACCTTTGATTTTTGCATAGACAAAACCCTCATGCTAACGACTAGATATGCGTTCAAAAGGAAGAGCATTGCAGGTCCAGATAGCAGCTTTGCTCGTCCTATCTTCAACCCAGTTCCCGTCGGCAACAGGGGTTCTATATTGTTCGCAAATCAATGCCACGTCCACTCTCTGGTCTCTAACGGTCTGTGTCACTAGGTCCTGTGCCGCCTCGCAGTGGTTAAGATTTATCTGGATATAGTTAACCATGACGGGCAGAAGTTGGTTTTAGCGCTCTTTTGTAGGCTGGACATCTACTGCCTCCTGTAAAACGCCCATTAGCCCCTGTGGTTACCGGCAGGCAATGAGCACATTTTGGGGGCTCTTTGCATTCTTTCGATTTATGTCCTGTTTCTCCACATCTAAAACATATCCCCGTTCGAGCCACATCAGTTTTACAGTGCCTTGCTACATGACCGTAATCAAGGCATCTGAAACAGCGTGTTGAAGTGATTCGTTCGCGCAGTCTGTATCTTACCCATCCAATTTGGATGTGTCTAGATGCAACGAGCGCATGCGCTGATCGTTCAGGGAGACTGATTATTGCCGTCTGAGTCCCGTCTCGCAATGTCCTCAAAGATTTGATTGCATTTGTTTGGATAGACCCAATTGTAGGAAATTGTGTCTGGATTGCAATGCAAATATCTTCTCTCGTTGTTGTCTCATCTAAGTCGCGAGTCGCGACACTATGTAAGAGTTTCTTGACACACCGACCTAACACTCGCCGAGTCTCTGAGTGCTGGCTCTGCGTGCTCTTTAAGCTTTTGACTGTGTTCGCCTTTTTTAAGTTCAAGAAGCAGCTCACCTTTAGCTGTCTTCCTAATCTTAGTAACACAATCCCCGAGCTCTTTTAGTTCCGGGTTCGCTTTCATCTTTTTAAGCATTTGCGCATAGCTTTTTTCACCGGACCTAGATAGTATTATAGCATCCGATCGTGGGGCTCTTTTCTTAGGTTTGCGTGGTTCGTTTCGCGTAGGCTTAACAGGACTCGTTTTTTTCTCCTCCTTTTACGTCTTCTCACGGGTTTACACTCTATTTCAGATGCCACCACAGGGAGCACGTTTTGGTTCATAGGCTCGACCTGCTGTTCTTTCGATTGAATCATGCTCTGCTCTGATCTTGACTTAGGTTCTTTCAAGATCCTTCTAACCATTTTGCTTTTTTTCGGCGAAGGCAGTTGAACTCTCATGTCCTCACCATTGCCACTTTGGCGTCTTTTGGATGTTTCATCGACGCTTGCTTTCAGTAACGGTGAAAGTCTGGCACACTTTGTTCACCTGTGGCCTGACGCCTTGGACAACAGTGAGGTCATTCACAGCAGATTTGTGCAACTGTTCAATTTCGTTGACCAGGTTCCTAATCGTTTGGTTTATAGAACGCGTACTTGACATTGTTTTTTGCAGCTGTTCAATTTTACAGCTAACCACTAATAGGGTGTCTATGCCATTGCTACAGTCATTCTGTGTACCTCCTACTGGTATCACTTGGTCAAACCCTGGTTGTTTTGCTATAACTGCCTTCGTCGTGTCGTTTAAAGGTGATCCACTGACGTTCTTCGTTTTCGCAATACCTAGATCCGGGCACTCGGTAACGTTTTGGGATGCGCTTCTCGTTGCAGATGTTACAGGAGGCATTTTTGGCACCAGTTTATTGTTATTTGCTTGCAGTCCAGTGGATGTGCATGGACTGTCGCTCAAGAACGCTTCTTTTTAATGGTGACCTAAACATTTTACTGCTCCTGGCAAATACCAGCTCTGGCTTTTTCTTGTCACTTGTAGTAGTGGGTGCCTAATCCCTGCACGCCAAGTTTGTCACCACTGTATCATTGCAGTCGCTGGATATCGACGACTGGGAGCCTGCTTGCTCACTCACTGCAGTCGCCGGTACTAGGGTGCCTAATCCCTGCACCGTAAGTTTTGATCCTTTATCACTCTCCAGTCTCCATGGTGTTTTATTTTCCGAGTTTTTCTTCTCTTAGCATTTTATACCTCCTGCCAGGTGGAAATAAACAGCCGCTTCTAACATGAAGACATACGCTGACCAGTGAGCCGCCAACTGTGGGACAGACGCTCGTGGATTTGTGTTGTGCTCTTGGTCGGGGACTGCTTATTTTCGTATTCGCAGCTAACCTACATACATCATGTCAGTATGTATGCCGTTCACTATCCGCCACCTTTGACCCCCACAGTAGCCTGAAGCTCAGCCCTCTTGGTCGGGGACTGTTTATTTCGTATTTGCAGCTAACCTATATACAATATATTTGTATGCAGGCCATTCACTGTCCATCACACCAGCGACCAGTGACACGCTATTGGAGCAAAAATATATGGAAATCGGTATTCCATAGTTTTACGAGCATTTAAATGCAGACCGTTTCCCAGTAGTCACTACGCCCGCACCTTTTTCATTTGATGATTACCAAATATTTTATACTTCGTGGGGTACCTTCGTGACAAGTCCGACAGCTTTTTATCTGCCATTTTTTGATTCGAAGACCTTTTCGCTCGGGAAACGCCGAAACATGGCGATTGCCTGGGGAAAAAATGTTGTCTACTATTGTCGAGTTCAAAACCCAAACATGCCAAAATGTCAATTGTCGGACTCGACACGTCAATTGTCGGACACGGTTATCCTCGTTTTCTTAAAGAAATTTCCACCCCCATTAATAAAAATCGATTTCGTAGTAGCAAATTTACAAGACCTCGGACAATCGTCAGGTTTTGGCGATTCGCGAGTGGGAATCCAACTCGTCGTTATGGGACTCGTCAAGGACAGGCGCTTCACAAAGTAATAAATATGTGGTAATCATCAAAAGGAAAACAAGTTGGCTACAGGAATTCGACATTTTGTTACACGCATATTATCCATGTTCGGTGGCACGTAGATATATATATATATATATATATATATATATATATATATATATATATATATATATATATATATATATATATATATATATATATATATATATATATATATATATATATATATATATATATATATATATATGTGAGCAACTTTGTTCACATTTGAAGATGAATAAAACTACGAACCGGATTAACTGAAGAACATTAAGCACCGATACAAAACCTCCGATATTCATAGCCTGATTGATTGACGCCATATGCAAAAAATAATGAACCCTTGCCATATGCAAAAATATAGATTAGTGTCTTTGTTAAAATTTTTTAAAGTTTTTTATATGGAGTTTTCTATTTCAAGATGGCGTTAAATATTTTTAAATTAACCATATATTAACCATATATTGTACTGCGTCTTCTGTATTAAATTCGTTCTTTGTTAACAATAATTCTTTATACATACTCTGATATAGTTTCCACTTTCTTTAAATATATTGATATTGATTATACATAAGAAATAATATCAATGTAGTTCAACATTGGTTGTACAATGTACATATTTATTTATAACACATAATTATTCCTTCTACATACTTATTAATTGTACATAATTAAACATATAATATAATTACACAATGATTCTTACAAATTCAAATAATAATATAAATTCAGATAATTATTTTAAATATTTTTCAGGAAAAACTAATAGTATAAATAAACGGAAAAAACACTTTAAAAAGTAAAAAATTGCACGACCATATTATGCACAAAACTTATAAGCAGCTTGCTTGGTAATTAAAAATTAATTAAATCAAAACAAATCTTTTGATCAAAATAGTCAAAAACAAAACATTTGTTTAAATAAACAAAACCTGAATAATTCTATTTTAAGAAAAAACAAACTAAGTATGCATTGGAAAATAATTAATTTACGAAACATAATAAATATAAATATCAATGCAAAAAAATAATATATGAATAAACGTTAAAAACTTATATTTAACTATTCATTTCATTTCTTCACAAATAACTGAAATCAATTGGTTCACGACCGAATTTATTAATCTCAATCATTACTTTAGCTTATAAGCTGTTTTATCTATGTATGTTTATGAATTAAAATAATAATAAAAAAATTGTATATAGAAGAAATGATTTTCTCTTCAAATCTAATTTTTCAGCCCATAATTAATTCAAATTTAACTGGGACCACCTATATTTGTTACGCTGATGTTTACTTCTAAATAGTATCAATTTTTGTAATATCTGGTCGTCGCGGGCATGTTTTTATCTCTCTCAAATATGTTTAGAGAAAATTATTTTAGGAACCGTTAGTTGAATTTTTATTGCAATAACAATATAATTAAAACATTATTTTTTTGTAACCAAAAATCTTATGTTACAAAAATAAGTATAAATAATGGGCATAAATTTCATAAATTTTACTTATCTTACTATTAATTAAAAAACGGTGATAAATCTTTTTATTAGAAACTGCTATTTAACTTCGATCAATTGACAGCGATCTAAGTTTAGAACAAAAAAACAATGAGTCCGTTTCAGGCATCCATTTCCAAAGCACTGTTCACAAATTGCAGTTTTTAAATATTCACATCCTCATTAATTAGTTATTAGAATTGTGAGTTTTTAAATTAATTTGAAGAAACTCTCAACATCGAAACTGTGGATTTTTAAGTTGCAAGGTTAGATCGCTGCATACATGTTTATAATTGTTTTATATTCATTAATTCAGAAATTAAACAGACTAAATATGATCCTAAAAGCCATCGACACTAACAGTTTCTAGAACAATTTTTTGAACATAGTTGAGAGAGATAAAAACATGCCCACGACGACCAGATATTACAAAAATTGATACTATTTAGAAGTAGACATCAGCGTAACAAATATAGGTGGTCCCAGTTAAATTTGAATTAATTATGGGCTGAAAAATTAGATTTGAAGAGAAAATCATTTTTTCTATATACAATTTTTTTTATTATTAATTTAATTTATAAACATACATAGATAAAACAGCTTATGGGCTAAAGTAATGATTGAGATTAATAAATTCGGTCGTGAACCAATTGATTTCAGTTATTTGTGAAGAAATGAAATGAATAGTTAAATATAAGTTTTTAACGTTTATTCATATATTATTTTTTTGCATTTTTTTTTTTCTAATAAAATGTGATGTGTAGTAGGCATTACAATATGTGTCACAACAAGACATAAAAACCTTTTAAGACCAAGGTCCCACAACAACATGCGTTCTAAGGATGTTAATGGACGCAAATCTGTTTTTTTTTTTGTTTTTTTAATATTTTTTGTTAAATAATGGACAACTAAACTATAAATCCTATCACATATAAAATATGACATAGGCCAATATTTCGTGATAGGA
This sequence comes from Diogma glabrata, assembly GCA_963693315.1. Taxonomy (NCBI): domain Eukaryota; kingdom Metazoa; phylum Arthropoda; class Insecta; order Diptera; family Cylindrotomidae; genus Diogma; species Diogma glabrata. The sequence goes on from OY856188.1 coordinate 82,807,592, forward strand.
TAGGGAAAATAAAAATAAAATAAGAGATAAAAAGCAAATTTGTTTTAAAATTTTGCAGGAACAAAACTAAAATTGGTTTGCCAATAGTCCAGCTAATGGCATAATCCTTGATTATGGGACGCAGTATATTTTTCAATGATTAAAGCTCAGATATATAGTTATATAAAAGCTCGTTTCTTCGAGCAAGCTACAGCGTTCCAGCATCAAGGAATATTCATTAGCTAAGATTGAGAATGTTACCGTTGACTGAATACAGTTCATCCGCCAGCACCCCTAAGATATCACCTTGGCTAGTGATATCTCACTGCTATTGCCAGTGGTATGTGATATCTCACGTTAACTCATGTGCCAATAACAGGGACTGGAGTGCGCGGGGTTGTCACACCCGTGGATCAAAAAATAGAAAAAAATTAACAAATTAATAAAACTGATCCCTACATGCGTTCGAATTCGCATTGATATTTATATTTATTATGTTTCGTAAATTAATTATTTTAAAATGCATACTTAGTTTGTTTTTTCTTAAAAAAGAATTATTCAGGTTTTGTTTATTTAAACAAATGTTTTGTTTTTGACTATTTTGATCAAAAGATTTGTTTTGATTTAATTAATTTTTAATTACCAAGCAAGCTGCTTATAAGTTTTGTGCATAATATGGTCGTGCAATTTTTTACTTTTTAAAGTGTTCTTTTCCGTTTTATTTCACTATTTTTTTCATGATAAGTCATTTAATATTTTAAGCATCTCGTTATTTTGGCTCGGTAGGATCGAACTATTAAATTTAAGCAAACAAAAAACTTTTCGAATCCGAAAGTGAAAAAGAACACTTTTCTCGACTAGGATAAAAACAAAAAAATGGTGTATGTTAAGTCAGCATTCGATTTAGAAAAATCTTACTCCAAACCAATTGTGTGATTGTTAAGATGCACTGTTGCGATGAACGGAACAATCTAAATTGTGACGATCAACCGAACGATCGAAATGTTGAATGCGCCTTTAACTAAATGTTGCAGTTCACCATCTTGATTTTCATGTACTTTACTTGTGGTTTTGACTTGTCACAAACCACATATCACTAAGTATTTTCTCTTCGGTTGTTTTTGATTAATTTAATTGTTTTATTTATCTATCTACAATGAATTAAATATATGAAATAAAATTTAAAAAAATCAACGCCATGTCCGAACAAATGTTTTAATTATTAAATAGAGGGTGGTCCATATATGTATGCTATATTTCAGTGATTTGCCTGTTGGAAAATTTATTTCATAACTATTGAAACTAATCAACTTTTTATAAAAACCATATGTCATTAAGCGTAGAAGAAAAGAGTGAAATTCCAATAAAAAATCAAATAAAAGCTGAATGCTTTAGAAATGCTGGAAATGGAACATTACAAATAGTTGATTAGTTGAAGGAGGTTTTAACCGTTTTATCAACACATGTGCTATGGTTGCAGCACATTTTAATGCAATTACCAGACAGTTCCCAGATCTACGAATAGCTGCTGTAGAGTCTCTAAAATATCATTCTTTGAATCCTGAATTTGGAATTGTTAGCTTATCAACGATAATGTTATTTCATCAAGGTCGTCCTGTCATTAAACTTAATTACACCGCATTGACGCCACTTAATTGGATTCAACATCACAGCATCAACTAAACTATGAGAACTAATCATCCATAGATCAACCACCTATATTTGGGGACATGTGTCATAAACCACTGAGTTTACTTCCCTTGGAATCTAAAATTCAGTTTTTACGTTTTGATACTTAAAACATTTGATTTCATTCTATAAGTCTTTTAATATTTCTGGAAAATTATAAGAGGTGTCGTTTGATAGATAAATAAAATAAATAATAATTTTTCAGAGCTCCATGATATCGAAAAACTTTATATGTTGATCTTTTTGTGCCTTTATGGTACAATGATACATACAATTTGATAAAACTTAAATTGATAATACCTTTTGGATTTTCAATTAAGATATATAATTTTAATTTTATTGCATAAATTATAAAAATATCAAATGAAAAGTAAATTAGATATTTTTGATTCAATATATGTTATAATGTTGTTATCTTGATAACAACTTGATGTTGTTATCTTGATAACAACATTATGGTTTCTGATCTCTACCGCTTCGTATTTGTTATAAAAATTGACTTGATTTGATAATATGTACGGGAAAGTAAAAACAAAGCAAAGTTGAAATTTTTATTGGTTAATATTTATTGGCTCTTGTTATTAACATTGTACATTTTTGATTTTTTTCAGAATTACGTATTTACGAGCTAAGAAAATTTAATCGAATTATTTTTACGAACATATATTTTCCATATCAGCTCCACTGATTTTCGCTTGATTTATAGTCATTCACCTACAACATATTTAATCTAAACTAACAGTTTGAAAGGCTTCTACAGAAAGCTATTTAAAATTAGATAAAGCTTTTAAAATAAACCTTACAAATGTATGATTGTTTTACTCAGTTTTTATTATATTTCAAAATGTATTGATTGTTACACTCTTTTTATGATTCTATGTTCTGTTACATTGCAATCCTTACAGATTTAATTATCTCATAACACTTCTGCAGTTTCAATACCACAAATCATAATGCCTCAAACAAAAATGATGGATGAAATAATAAAAGTATCAGGCGTTTTTTATTAAATCAAGAGTGAAATGTCTATGATATTTTCATTCAAATCACAAATCTAAATACATATGTTTACAAATTACAAATACATATCCTTTTTTTGTAAATTTAAAAAACTTCATTCATTAATTTTTCCTTAAACCCTAAACAAAATACACTTACTACAATAAATGCATAAATGTTTCCATTCTCACTTCATACAATAACAAGTATTTAATATAATTTTTCTATTTATTACTACACACTCATATCCCAAATAGAATAGATAAAACAAAAATAAGGACGGACTTACTCATCATCATACAGAACTTTTTTTGTGTTGTAAAAACATAATAAATAATTCTTTATAGTCCATCTCTGAGTTTTTTACGTTTGTTCAATTTTTCCCGTTACGGTCTGTTTTGTTTAAAATTTAAAATTTTAACCAATTTTGGGAATTTTTGTTTTTACTTACAAACCTGGGGTAAATTTTAATGGAAAGGTTTTGCCAAAACTAGGCTCCATCTCTAAAATCAATACATAGCAATGATTCTACGATTTTTAAATGACGATTGAATCTCAAGGTTATGAATCTTAATGTATAGTAATAGACGAAGTTATTTTACGAAAATTTTTTCTGTATACGTTGCGGCAAAAAATATCTTGAACAAGTTCGCGAACTGGCCATATCCGGGTACAGAAGTGGCTAGAGCCAAAAAAGTCGAATAATCTAGGGCGTTATAACTTCCGTATGAATCATAATATTTTAATAAAATTTATCAATATTGAATATTTGAACATACATATTTCTATCATTTTTTTCCAAATGACAACCTAGGCGTTCCAGGTTCCTGAAAAATCAGCTGTTTTACAAATTTAATAAACTTTGTTGTCCTTGATTTTACTGAAAATGGCCAATCTCACTTTTGAAAATTTATGAACACGTTAACTAGAACATAAATCTTTCCAAAATTTAAAAAAAAAGTAGTTCAAGTCTAGAGGTTGAGACACCAGGGCTGTTAGAACGAAAACAAACGCAAACGGCCATGCCTTCCTCATTTTTGAGTTTATGTTGTTTAAACTAGATAAACTTTTCAACTATAACTTCCGAGATTTTCAACTTTCTAACCCAAGAGGTTTCAATGTAATTAGCATTAAACCTAATGCATGCCATTCAATTACAACAACAGCTTCCATAAAAATATAAAAATATCACATAGAAATATTAAACAAAATTATCTTTTGTTTTTTTTTTTGAGTTTTTATTTTTTTTCGCAAAAATTTAAAAAAAAATTAAAACAAAGCTGAGTCATTATTGTTTTAAATTAAGGAATATTTTCTTATATGCATATTGATTACACATTTACAAAAGTCTTCCTAAATTGTAGACATTTGAATTATTTAAGGTGTAAAAGTTGTTTGACAATTTTAGATTATAATATTATGTGTGGTGGTGTTGTAGGTGTGACGTTGTGACGTTGTGAGAACGTTTATTTGCTCTTTGGTGGATTTAATATGTTATTAAAAGTAGTTTTACTTAAATTAAATAAAACTATTCCGAAATCGCATTGATAAAGTAGTTTCCGTTAATGTATTTAGTTTGGTTTGATAAATTTTTTGGATTATTCTAGACTTGGACTATTCTACTTAAATTTTTTATTTAAAATAATCTGACGCATCCAATTCTATTTGTACACAAAGCTGTCTGGTCCCGAAATCTACCTATTTCTAGCGGATATCCGTGCCGCTTGGACTTTTTTTGTAGTTTGAAAGAACAAGGATTGATTGAGCTTTGATAGTTTTATTTATTAGTTTAGCTTTAAGTTTTATTTATTAGTTCAGCTTTAGTAGTTTTAATTTTTCAAAAAATTTTATTTTCAAAGATGACAAAATCCAAAGGTACATTTTTATTAATTTTTTTTATGGTTTTCTAAAAATTTAATCTTTTAAAAATACATTTTGGGTTCTATGGGCGGTGGGTAGTGGGCGTGGCCAATTTTGATGAAACTTTATAGTTTTCTTAATTGAGCTAACCAAAGGCTCAGAGCAAAATTTCAACATTCTACGAGCACTCCTTATATTTTTTGCCAAACATTGTATGAACAAATCCCACTGTGCGTCGTACCCAAACAATTCTTTCCTTGGCAATAACAGTTTATAAATAATTATCTGTGCAAATTTATAATTTCTATAACAATATTCACAGTTCTATTTCCTTGGCAAAACCCCAAAAATATGAGAATAAAAAAAGGCAAAATATAAAAATATGATTTGCAATGGCGGATGCCTCCAAAAATCTGATAGAATTTTAGTAATATTTGTTTTCGAAACAAAACTTGTTTGATTTTATATCCAGAATCAACTTATTGATTTTTGGGGTTACACATCGAAATCCAAAATTTATTTTAAACTATTATATCATTACATTTGTTTTAAAAATAAAAAAATCAATGTTTCAGTTTTTAACACAAACTTCGAATTGAATTCAATTTTGTTTTTTTCAATATGTCATCGACTTTTTGGACAGGCTATAGGGTGTGTCACTTATAATCTGTTTTTTATTTCGTTTTCGTTAGGTTGTTTGTTTTAATGGAAAATAAAGGTCTACATGGGTAAAACTATTTTTGGAATATCCGTTGCTTTCACTTGAATAAAATAAATACATTCTTGATGCATTAATGGGCATTACATTCTATAAAAAATAGAAATTTTTATCAAAGCAACCTTTCGATTCCATATTTTCTTATCCAATTAAAATATTTGTTATTCTTTGTTGTCATAGTTATACAATTGTTTTGAAAAAAATAACAAATATTTTGTCAAAGGTTACTTGTTCAACATATTGTTATTTCAAAGTTTATGCAAATTTATAATTTTGATTTAGAATAATAATTTTTTTTGAAGTGAAAACTTCTTTAGCCGCGTTATACAATTTTGAATGGAGTAAAATTTATACATTCGCGAACTCGTTCTTAAAAGAACAAAATATTTTTAAATATGAAATACATCTATCATTTCTTTACGTTTCAAATTGCGATGTGGATATCGCGGTCGACTGAGGTTCTATAGGTCGTGAGTTCAATTCCTGGTGTGGTACATTTTTTTATTATTTTTTTTTTGAATTTTTATTAAATACCATTAAAATTATTTTTTTTTAGTTATGAATTCATAAAAATAATAAAAATTTCTTTTTACGAATTTTAAAAAATTGATCAATAATGCAGTTTTTTAGAGTTATATTGCTACTGTCTTTTGCAATTTGCATTCGAGTCATCATGCAAAATAAATATTGAATATATATAAAATTTAAAGTATGTCTGTTTGTCCTTTATGCATTAATACATTAATCATCATGAAAATTTGGGAAGTTGCTGTGTACACTTAATTTGCTTTTTATTTACCTATCGTTTTAAACGGTAGTTTGCTTTGATCAATGTTTTTTTTGTTGAACATAATTTTTATGAAATTAAAAATAACGTAAGAAAGATAGTATAACCTGAAACAATTACATTTGTATATCAAAATTATATGTATTGGAATTTAACACATCATGATGTTACAAATTTTATCATCTTCACCAAGTATGTTGTTGGTTTGGAATTGTATGTAATACATGTTTCTAAAATTAGGTGAAGACTTAATACTTGTAACTTGATACTTGATAACATCTATTATATCGATTTAAAGCTCACAACTACGAGACGGAAATCGCATAAATTCTATACAAAGAAGCATAGCTTATGTATCATTAAACATGGATGGCAATCATGATAAATAAACTAATTAAAAATGGTAGCACTTAGCCGATAGTGATTTTCAAACGGCAACAATGCGCATTAATACCAATGAATTTACTTAGCTTTCCGCAGGAAGATTTGTAAAATTTAAAATTGTTGATCTATGGGTGTGACAACCACGCGTACTTTAGTCCCTGCTATTGGCATATGAGTTATCTTGAGATATCGTATACCACTGGCAACAGCAGTGCAATCTCATTAGCCAAAGTGATATCTCAGGGGTGCTGCAGGATGAAGTATTTTCAATCAACGATACCATCCCTTACTCTAAGTTGTGGAATATTCTTTGATGATACGCTTTTTTTTTTTAAATAAAATGTGTTTGGTAGTAGAAATTACAAGGTGTGTCACAACAACACATAAAAAACTTTCAAGAACAAGGTCCCACAACAACATGCTTTCTAAGGTGTTGATAGACGCAAATTTTTCTATGATATGTTTTGATTATTTTAAATATAAAAATGTATATAATAGTTGCTTGGAATGCTGATAGATGTGAAATCCCGAGATAATTTCAATGATTTTAATTTAAACATTCTGAAATTTTAGTTTGTAATGCTACAATAATTGGAAGATATGATAGATAATAATTGGAAGATATAAAACTTGGTTAGTTACTTAGTTTTTGAGCTGAAAGTCCCGTGTCCTGACGTAACTACGAACGGGACGCGGTTTGTCCCGTTTTGATAAAAAAAAAAGAAAAAATGTTATCTGTCCTTAAAAATCTAGCCAATTGAACTTGTCTGCTTCATTTTAACACAAAAAACTACTAATAATTAATATTTGTAGGAAAAACACGATGCAAATTTAATTCAGATTGGCTAAAAAACTAACTTTTTTTGGCATTAAACTTCTTCGAATGGTAAAATTATAACAGAGCATTATACTTGGATCTCTTTTGAACGAAAACGAAATACGCCCGATGAAGATGAAACTTTAATATCAGAAATCACATCACATTCATGGCAAAAATTTAATGATTGAAAACGCTCAACGTTATATTTGCTACTATAGGAATTGTAGAGAATATTTGGCTCGTGTTTTGTTAAGAATATTTGAATTACATATTTCGTTTGTTTTCTGTTTGTGACATATCTATTATTTGTGAAAAACAACAATTAAGTTTTTGTAAACCGTAGTATCGATGATTGTCAATTATATTTTCAATTTTCTAACGAAATTTTAGAATCTGATAAAATATTACTGGATTACGATGTTACTTATAATGTATGCCCAGTCATATGACACCCACTCGACTGGGCTTGAACCATTTTTAAACTATTGCTCCTACTTAATGTGCCCAAGCTAGAGAATTATGAAATTTGGGCAGCTCACTCACTCTTTTTTTTAAATTTGTAAGCAACTTATTGATCTTGTATAAGTTCGTATAAGTTTTTTCATTGATTACGTTTGGATTTGCGGGTAGTAATAAAAAAAATACATTACTGGTAATCTATCTATAAAAGTGGTAATCCTTTTAAAGCATTTCAACCTTTCCTATAACACCGCACTCGAGTGGGCCCAAAACATTTCCTTTTCTACTTTCCCATGCATGCTAGGTTCAGAGAGGATTTAGTTCCTCGATTTACTTATTCAAAGTACGGTACTATAAAAATTGGTATAAAATATAAATAAACAAAACTGATCTTCGAGTTTTGGAAATTAACATGTTTGTTTTCATTTTTATTTAATTTTAATTAATTATTTTAAAACATCTAGTTTCGCTCGGGCTAAGAAAAACCAAGCGTAAAAATATTAACCGAGATTGCTATTTGATTTGGTGTAAACGATTGTGTCCCGTTTTGTAAATTTGAAAGGTGGCAACTCTACTAGCGCCTCGATTTGCAAACTCCACATACGTCCAAAATCTTTAGCCTTACGTCCTTGCATCATAATGTACCATGTATTTGTGCTTTTGTTGTGTAATTGAAATTTTGGTTAATTTATTATAAGCGTTGTGACGTGGCTATATTTTAGTCTGGTTTATGTTTGGTTAAACGCACTTTCTCTCTCGTGTTTTAAGAAAAAACGGAACAGGATAGTAATAAATGCATTTTCCTTGGATTCTGTAAAGTGAAATGAATATAAATAAATAAACTGTTAAATAAATTAATTAAATAGAAAATGCAAAATACATTGTTTTCCTTGTGGCTGGTTAGTGATTTGTTGTTTTTATCAGAGAAAGTAACTCCCCATTTTTTGATCATCATCTTTTGCTTTTTCTTTGTTTTGAATATTCATATTCAATGAAAAAAAAAATAAAGCAAATCCATGAATATTTCTTTCTTTTCCTTTTTGAACATCTTTCCTCATAATATTTTGGAACATATTTTCATTTGAAAAAAAAAATTTAAAAAACACACTTTTTGAAAAACGAACTAAAAAGTAGAAAATAAATTTTGCATTAACACCAGCGTTATGTCGTTTATAATTATATTTCCTTGGAAATTGTAAGAAGAAAAAATATTTAAATGGTATTTAACACATCTTAGCATAGATGCAAATATCAAATTTTTGACTAATTTAAAATGCTAATTTTCGATTGACAAACAGTTTTCCGTTCCCATTTGTTATATAAAATAAAAGTGGGTGACGCATACATTAAGATAGAAAAGGAACAAATGTATTCTATGTTAATCTCTAACAAGAGAGACTACCAACGTTTATTCCCTTTCCTTTCTGAATGCGCCACCCACTTTTATTTTATGTAACAAATGGGAACGGAAAACTGTTTGTCAATCGAAAATTAGCATTTTAAATTAGTCAAAAATTTAATATTTGCATCTATGCTAAGATGTGTTAAATACCATTTAAATATTTTTACTTCTTACAATTTCCAAGGAAATATAATTATAAAAGACATAACGCTGGTGTTAATGCAAAATTTATTTTCTACTTTTTAGTTCGTTTTTCAAAAAGTGTGTTTTTTAAATTTTTTTTATTTATTTTTTTATTTTAGAATTTTTAGTTATATAATTTTTACTACAAATAAGTTAACCACATTATTTCACAGAAAATACACCATAAGTAAAACTAGCAATTAAATCACTTACCGAAAATTTAATATTCTTTGAAATTTAAAGTAATTTTAATAAGGTTAATTGCACTATAACAATTGTAATAATGTTATTTAAACATCCAGTGTAAAATTTTAGTACGTTTGTTTGCTCATTGTATTAATTTTAAGTTGTACATAAATTATTTAATATGAGATTTCGCAAATGTCAAGTTTTTTTCGGAAAAAAAGGTCTGATTTATAGAGCTTTTTCCTTAAAATTCGAATCGTTATATTACTGTATGTAATTGACAGATTACATACAGCAATGATAATTAGAAATTATTAATTATGTATTAAAATGTATTGAAAAAATAATAATTATGCAACTATAGTCAAAAAAACTTATTGAGAACACAAAACAATCTGGATTTAGAAGAAATAACAATTATTTAAAATTTTCGAAATACAAATCACTCATTATTTACAATTTAAGGCCATTTTTTCATATAAAAATGACAAAAATGTGTAATATGTCCTCTATTATAATGAGATACTCAGTATAAGCAAAATTTCAGCGCGGTAAATGGATCATTCAGATCTTATGGATTTTCATATTTTCATACATAATAACTGATTTTTAATTATCATTGCTGTATGTAATCTGTCAAATACACCAAAATAACGATTTCAACTTTAAGAAAAAAGGTCTATAAGCTTTGAAATGTCATACTTTTATTTTTTTTTGTGTTCATTATTTATAATGTAAGGCCTTTTATCCATATGAAATGACACAAACATGTATGATGTCTATGATTATTATGATATACACAGTATTACCAAAATTCCTTCGCTCAAAATGAATCAACCAGTTTATGGGGATTTCAGTGCAATTCTTTAAGGTCTTTCAGAGTGAAGAAAAATTTTAATTTTTTTTCTTCAGATTTATAAAGTTTTTTGCTTTAAAAGTTTTAGAAATATGTACTGACTGCTCCCTCAAACTTGTCTTTTCAATTTGGGATCAATCACATAATGGGAAGTTACTGAAAAACGAATCACAAAATTCCACCCATCAAAACTCTCAAGAGTCAAGTTAAATAAAAGTGTGTAAAAAGTGTGTAAAAAGATATTCAAAAAGTTGATCCTAATTGAAAAGATTGAACATTATCACTCATTTCTCGTTTCGTTTTGTTTTTCAATTGAGCATCTGTTATCTTTTTTTCAAATGCTCAGCGATCTTTTTTCATAATTGTGTTGAAAAAAAAGAATGAGTTTAATCAGATTGAATTTTACTTCGGTCTGAAAGACCTAAGTATTACATTCATGAGCTCAAAGTGAAATTCTTACCCCCACTTTTTTTGGCATTTCTCGACGTTTTAGGACCTACTGATTCTAAAAAGCAAAAAAAAAAAAAATGTGTGTCTGTCTGTCGGCCGTCCGGCCGGCCGTCACAACCGACGAAATCTAGAAAACCGCTGAACGGATTTCAAAAATTTTTTTTTCTAAAAATAGGTTTACTGAATGGGAAGAGCCGAAAGGACGATGTGTTCGATAACTGTACCGGAAGTGTGTCAAAAAAATCGTCAAGTGTGTCAAAACAAGGAAATTTGCATATTTTTTGCTTAAAAAACGTTCATTTTAAGTGATTACGAGTAGGAACATTGAATTTGGATAAATTTTGATGGTCGGGATTGGTATGTGAGACCAAAATCTAGATTATTGCATTATAAGTTTGTCAAAAAAAATGTTGTCAAGTGTGTCAAAAGAAAGATTTTTATTTATTTTTTAACACAATTTTTTGGAAAAAAAATAAAATCAATTGTTTGTTTGAAATGAAGTTTTATTATTATTATTGAGAAGTACGGCATTATAAGTTTGTCAAAAAATGTTGTCAAGTGTGTCAAAAGAAAGATTTTTATTTATTTTTTTGCCTAATTTTTTTGAAAAAAAAAATATAATTTATTGTTTGTTTGAAATGAAGTTTTATTATTATTATTGAGAATTATGGCATTAAAGTTTGTCAAAATAATGTTGTCAAGTGTGTCAAAAGATTTTTATTTAGTTTTTTACCCAATTTTTTGGAAAAAAATAAAATTGTTTCTTTGAAATGAAATTGTCAAGTGTGTCAAAAGAAAGATTTTTATTTATTTTTTTACACAATTTTTTGGAAAAAAAATAAATCAATTGTTTGTTTGAAATGAAGTTTTATTATTATTATTGAGAATTATGGCATTATAAGTTTGTCAAAAAAATGTTGTCAAGTGTGTCAAAAGAAAGATTTTTATTTATTTTTTTACCTAGTTTTTTGAAAAAAAAAAAATATAATTTATTGTTTGTTTGAAATGAAGTTTTATTATTATTATAGAGAATTATGGCATTATAAGTTTGTCAAAAAATAAAGTCATGTGTGTCAAAAAATGATTTCATCTATTTTCAGCCAATTTTTTTGAAAAAAAAAATGTAGCTGTTTTTATGACGTAAATGTAATTGAAAATGAAATTGGACATGGAAATTTTTGAATTTGTTATAGTTTTTGAAATATTTTTGGAATTTTGAAAAAGTTTGTATTTTTGATTTTGTAATAATTTTTGCAATATTTTTAGAATTTTGGAAAAAGTTTGAATTTTTAAGAATTTTTGAAATATTATTGGAATTTAGAAAAAATTTAAATATTTGATTTTATTCTAATTTTTGGAATATTTTTGGAATTTTGAAAAAGTTTGATTTTATTTAATTTAACAATATTTTTGGAATTTTGATTATAATTTTCCGGCAACGTATTGATGTTTCGTGTTAGTTTTGTAATAAATTTTTAAACAGAGATAAAAAATACTTGTACTTTAACAAAGAGTTATGTTTGATATACATCGCTGCCCAAAACTAAAAACCATGTCCTTATAAAAGTTTTTTGCCGAAAACTATATCAAAATCCTTAACCCAGACCGAAGTCTTGATATCTCAGAGCTGTGAGATTTCAGCCCCTCCATATTTTTCTTATTCAGATATTGATGATTGTTGTTTTGGTAAAATAGAAAATATTTTATAGAATAAATTTTTAGGTTTATGGTTGTTTCTGTTGGTTGTTTATTAATCTTATCATTTAGTTTATTGGAATAAATGGACATTTGTGAGTATATACAGGACTACAAAATCATTATTTGAGTTTAATGGTTTGGTTTTAGATTTTGTTAATATCCAATGGTTTTGGTATTGGTTTTTCTAAATGATAAGTTTTGGTTGTGATTTTTCTGAACATTGCTGATTTTTCGAAACAATAAATATTGGTTTTAATTTTGTTTTTCCTAAACGACAAGTTTTGAGTTTGGGTTCGGTTTTTTATAAATGATAAATTTCGGTTTGACTTTTTATCTAAAATGTTATTGTTGGGATTTTCGTCAGACAATTTATTAAAAATTACAATATTTGTATTAAACCATTCCAATGTTTAAGAAAAAATGCGGAGTCAATTAATAATGCTTAGGCAGAAAGTTTTTCATTTCATCGCGTAGCGCCAAGTACATTAAAAGAACCAATGGCAAGACGAATATGAAGCTTTCTACCGAGGTTTGATTACTATTTTTTTTCGAATTTGGTTTTGGCTTGATAATTTTTAGAATGTGATTTCGGTTACAGCTTGATGATTTTTAAAATGTGGTTTTGGTTTTGACGATTTTTTGACGAAATCTTATCATTTAGTTTATTGGAATAAATGGACATTTGTGAGTATATACAGGACTACAAAATCATTATTTGAGTTTAATGGTTTGGTTTTAGATTTTGTTAATATCCAATGGTTTTTGGTATTGGTTTTTCTAAATGATAAGTTTTGGTTGTGATTTTTCTGAACATTGCTGATTTTTCGAAACAATAAATATTGGTTTTGGCTTTAATTTTGTTTTTCCTAAACGACAAGTTTTGAGTTTGGGTTCGGTTTTTTATAAATGATAAATTTCGGTTTGACTTTTTATCTAAAATGTTATTGTTGGGATTTTCGTCAGACAATTTATTAAAAATTACAATATTTGTATTAAACCATTCCAATGTTTAAGAAAAAATGCGGAGTCAATTAATAATGCTTAGGTAGAAAGTTTTTCATTTCATCACGTAGCGCCAAGTACATTAAAAGAACCAATGGCAAGACGAATATGAAGCTTTCTACCGAGGTTTGATTACTATTTTTTTCGAATTTGGTTTTGGCTTGATAATTTTTAGAATGTGATTTCGGTTACAGCTTGATGATTTTTAAAATGTGGTTTTGGTTTTGACAATTTTTTGAATATGGTTTTGTTTTAATGAGGATGTTTTTTTGGGTTTTGGTTTTGCAATAGCTATTTGCATATCTGTTTATGTTACTTTGTTGATGAGTGGTTGATTTATAAATCCTACGAAGGACAAAAACCAAGATTTTAACAAATATTGATATGTCATTTTTGCGATTTCCTTGTAACTAATTCAACAATGAGTGAATGAATTTGTTGGAAAAGAATATTAGAAGTTAATACACATAGGCAATATATATCCAAGTGTGTTAAGAAATCATTAGATCTTATACATATAATATAGCTGACGGTTAAAATCGTAGTCACCTTCATTTTCTAAGATTTGAATTACAGATGCGATTTAGATGCTAAGTGGGGTAATGGATAGTCAAAAAGCTGAATAATAAGTTAGGTTAGGTCAGCTTACCAAAACAGCTTCTATAGTCTTAAAGCTAACCAACTAATTGCATATACAAATAACATTAAATTTATGTTGATACATGTTACCTTTGTAATTATTTTTGCATTTTTTAAGTGTTTCACTGTTAAGTTATTTTCATTTTGTAAAATTATAACAACATTTTTCAATGAATGCAAAACATAGATCGGCAATATACCATAAAACATCAATTCAAAATTTAGTCTTTTGAGTCTTCATCAAGCACACTACATAGTATAACTTTCTCTAACTTATTTGGAAAGTTACTAAACGATTAAATATACTTATTATATGCATATGGCTTACCATTAATGGCCCAACATTATCCGAAACCTAATGAATCACAGTATTGATTGAACTAAAAATTTTATGTTATATCAAAGTTAAATGAGACCTAAGCAAATTAGCATTTCTTCTTTTCAAAATATTTCTATTGATACTAAACTTCTATTCCATGAAAAATTGAACCTTTACAGCCTAACATACGATACCTTTCTACCGTTTTGCGGATAATTTTATCAATATTTTATCAATAATTTTATCATTTACCATAAAGTGTATAATGCTGGAGTGCATTATTGTTGAATTCAATCCAACCAAAACCAAATTATGTCGTCATTGCTGGAGCGACATAAAGATTGTCACACCAATATTTGGTTCAAATATCCCTTTGTAGAAGAATTTCTTTTCAGACGATTATTTTAATAGGAATGTTAAGTGGAATGAATTCCTTGACTATTTCCGATTTTTCCTGATGCATTCAAATTTTATTTTTAGACATTAAAAATGTCCATCACCATGTAAAACAATTAGCCTAACTATTCTAACTAAAAATATCCTCATTCTTTTCATTTGCCCAAATTCTTTGCTGTTCTAGTTAACATTGTATTTAAACATGTCCAATTAATTAATAAAAATAAAAAAATATATCAAATTCCCAGTGCAAAATTAACACCGAAATAATTCTTTATCAAAACCAAGTTTACATATTACATACAATTATTTCAAGCTCAGTACCATAAATTAAATTTATTCAGTAATTTTATGTATCCATATATAACATCATTCTTAGTTCTTACAAATGTTTTCGCTTTCCATTCAAATTAAATCATCCTCAAAAATATAATATCGATTTTTTCTTCATTCATCAATTGAGTATCAAAATTGAACTCTTTTGAGTCTCAAAAGATTAAGGATGCTTAATTTACGAGACAAATTTTGGAAAAAGAGTTCACTTCATCTTTTTTATTTTGTGTTTACTACAAAACGAATATCAATCTTTAAAAGAAACGAAAAAATGGGTGATCATCGTTTATCCGAAATTATGGTTGATCGTTTTGCGAAGGAGTGGAAGAAAGAAATGAAAAAAGAATTCAACAAAAAACAATTTATTCACTCAAATGAATTGCATATTCAAAAAATTTTCGATTTTGCTTTTTC
Source organism: Diogma glabrata (assembly GCA_963693315.1). NCBI lineage: Eukaryota > Metazoa > Arthropoda > Insecta > Diptera > Cylindrotomidae > Diogma > Diogma glabrata. The sequence continues at coordinate 82,823,165 of OY856188.1, forward strand.
AGGATAAATCTTCTATCTCTGGTTTTTATTTCGTTTAAAACAGTTTTTGATTTAAAATTGATCATATTGGGTATCAAGCGCGTGAGTTATTCATTTTCTGGAAATTTCGATAATGAGCGACCGCATTTTGTTACATTTGCTGTGATATTTTTTCTTTAACTTATTTCAACTCCATTTTTGTTGCATCAGTTGTTTTGCTGCTAACAAATTTCAACGTTTGCCGACGTCGGTTATTACATCCGTTAGTATATTTGATATTTGATTGATAACAAATTCAACGAATGTCGACACATTGTATTACATCAGTTAATATATTGGATATTATATCGATAACAAATTCAACAATTGCCAACTATTGATTACTTCACTTATTGAGAATGTTGCTCATTTATTCATCATATGATTAAGTTGGGTAGTGAAATCCGAAATTCTACGTCCACGCCGTGCTACCTGGGTAATGCTAACAGAATTAGGTTGGTGTAGTTGAGAGGGGCAGAGTAAATACTGCTTATACTCAATGATTCTGCACCATGGCGAGTCATTGGCGCCACAAAACCAATGCAACTCAAGCGTCTGTTCTCCATGTTAGGGGCGGCTTGGAGCGGGCGTCTGTCTTGGATCAAGCGGCTCGCTATATAAACGTGTAGCAAGCGTCTGTTCTCCATGTTAGGGGCGGTTTGTAGCGGGCGTCTGTCTTGGATCAAGCGGCTCGCTATATAAACATGTAAAAAGGTTGTTTCTGGTGACCTTAAGATGCAGAACGAACCCATTCACGAAAATTTGGGTTGGGCGAAGGGCTAACACCCCATTTCCGTAAAAAACTACTTGTCATGAATTCTGTACACAGGCCTCGGATTATCTCGGATTCATTATTAGAACGACCTCGGAAACTGTACCCGGACTACGATTTAAAAATAAGAACCTGGAACGTGCTAAGCCTTAGAAGACCAGGAGATCTACTGAAACTTACAAACCAAATCAATAGCTATACACTGGATATAGTGGCGTTACAAGAACTAAGATGGCCAGGGAGTGGAATCCACGAAACAGCCAAGGGATACACTCTCTACTATTGCGGTCATGAAAACGGAGGAGAATTTGGAGTTGGCTTTCTCACACATCGTCGCGTAAATCAACATGTTATCGACTTTCGCCCAATTAATATGCGAATATGCACAATGAGAATCCGCACGCAAAAATTTAATGTAACGATCATCAATGTTCATGCACCTACTGAAGACAAAGCAGATGACATTAAAGACCTGTTCTTTCTAGAACTCGAAGAAGTCATCAATAACATCCCGCGGCACGATATAAAAATCGTGGTAGGTGACTTCAATGCGCAAATTGGTAGAAGTGCAGAACTTAAAACACATGTCGGCCCTAACAGCTTGCATCATGCTAGTAACAATAACGGCTTTCGCACAGCTGAACTGGCTATGATGTATGATCTAGTAATTTCCAGCACTTTCTTTCCTCATAAGAGAATCCACAAAGCAACGTGGAAATCAAATGATGGAAGAACTGAAAATCAAATCGATCACGTCATGATTTCTAAGAGACACTCTACAAGTGTAACTGACGTTCGATCATACAGAGGTGCTGATATGGACACCGATCATATGCTTGTCATCTTTAAGTATAAGTGCAAATTATCATCTACATTTAACAGGCAAGCAAAAAAGACCGTGCGCTGGAATGTCGAAGCATTTAAACACCTGGAAACACTGAATAGATATCAGGAAATTGTAACGCAAAACATAGAAGAGCATGACATCCCATCTGAGATGCCATTAAACATACAAGAAGAATGGCAAACGCTTCAATCAACCATCATATCCGCAGCACAAACTACAATCGGAAAACGACCACCGAAATCACGTAACGAATGGTTTGATGACGAGTGCCGCGAAAGCATTGAGCACAAACAAAAACTGCGAGAAAAATGGTTAACAAGAAACACCCGAAGCTCCCAAACTGATTATCTATGCGCCAGAAAAGCCTCAGCAAAACTCCTACGGAAAAAGAAACGCGAACACATGAAGAGCTGTATCGAAAACATCAACCAACATGCGGCTAATGGAAATTCGAAAGAGTGTTTTGCCAATGCGCGGAATCTGACCAAAGATTTCCACCCAAGATCTACAGCCATCAAAAATGGAAACAACGAGCTTACAACAAGTGAACGTGATGTGCTGGAAGTATGGCGATCCCACTTTCAAGACCTACTGAATAGGACGAACGAAGTTCATCCTATTCGAGCAATTGCTCCGTCAAGTGAGGAGATTTTTGTCCCTTACCCAACAATAGAAGAAGTGGAAGCTGCCATCAAAAAGTTAAAAAATGGCAAATCACCAGGTATCGATGGAATCCCTGCAGAACTACTCAAGAATGGAGGAGCAGCTCTGGTCTCACGTATATATGATCTGATTCTTGCAATCTGGGACCAAGAAGAACTACCTGCTGAATGGAAAACAGCTCTCATTGTTCCGCTACATAAAAAAGGTGACCGCCTAAAGTGTGCAAATTATCGTGGAATCGCACTGTTGAACACTGCATATAAAATACTAGCTAATGTCGTACTCGCTCGGCTCATCCCGTTTGCCGAATCTATCATCGGCGACTATCAGTGTGGTTTTCGTCCCAACCGTTCAACCACAGATCAATGTTTTACCTTAAGGATGATTCTGGAAAAATGTTGGGAGTACAACATCAGCATTCACCAGCTCTACGTTGATTTCAAGCAAGCATATGATAGCATCATCCGCGACAACCTCTGGTCTGCACTCATATGCCTTGGTATTCCAGAGAAACTTGTTTCTCTGTGCAAACTCACAACATCGGGATCAAACTGTAGAATAGTAATCGAAGGGTCAGTTTCTGACTCTTTTGATATAACATCAGGTGTTCGACAAGGTGATGCACTCGCGCCCGTACTATTTAATTTGGCGCTTGAGTACGCGATAAGAAAAAGCCGCATTGAGACACAAAACTGTATATTTAACAAATCTAGTCAAATTCTTGGCTATGCAGATGATATTGTGCTTCTCAGACGTAGAACAAGCGATATCAAGGATAGTCTCTCTCAGCTTGAAAGAAATGCTAAACGACTTGGATTATGCATTAACACCGGCAAGACTAAACTTTTAACAACATCCAGGAATATACCTCCCGGCAATCTGAATACTGGCGACTATGAAGTGGAACGTGTAGAAAACTTCAAATACCTCGGGTCTGTAATAACATCGTCAAATGACATGCAGGCAGATATTAAAGCTCGTGTCTCTGCCGCATACAGAGTTTTCTACGCATACTCAAAACTTTTGCGATCTAAACATCTTTCGCAGTCGTGCAAACTCACACTTTACAAAGCATTAATTCGACCTGTGCTTACCTTTGGAAGCGAAAGCTGGACACTGACTTCCTCCGATTGTAGAATTTTATCAACATTCGAGAGGAAAGTCATACGAACAATTTATGGTCCATGTAAAGTTGCTGAAAATCAGTATAGAATCCGAATGAATCATGAAATCAGACAGCTTCTTGGAGGCTGCGATGTAATCGGATTCATTAAATCTAACCGGATTAGATGGTTTGGTCATGTAGAAAGGGCACCATTAGATAGAATGATTAAAAAAGCGTCCCAACAACAACCAGCTGGTGTTCGTCGAAGAGGAAGACCTAGACAACGCTGGCGTGATGACATCATCCAAGACCTTCGTGATATAGGATGTCGAAACTGGGGTCAACTGGTCATGGAACGAGACGATTGGAAGCTGATTGCACAGACGGCAAAATCCCTCCATGGGATGTAAACGCCAGAGAGAGAGAGAGAATGATTAAGTTGGTGAGGATGATAGGTTAAGTGGATTTCAACGGAATAAGGAGTGGGATCTGATCAATCGTAGGGTGAGTGAAACCATTATTTAGTGGACTTAATGTAGTCGTTGTGGTTGTATTGTCGTTGGTGTGATGATTTTTGCTTCTTCGGCCTTACGGGTTTTCTTATTTGCCTGCAATTTTGTTCATTTGAACTGGACAAGGAGAGAATCCTCGCTTGGTACGGGGTGCGTTCGTTTAATTCCTGCTAGGTTTTTACTAGCGGATTCAGGGTTCATTACAAATATTCATACAGGGACAAATATGAGACTTATACATTGATGCGAAATTGCTTTAGCAGATAAGAAACACGAAAGAAAGAATTACTCTCTGGTGACCCTAAGGTACTGATAAAACTCACAACTGCTCTTAATTTGCCACTATTTCAAAAACTAGTATCAACTATGTTCTTAGAAATATATTTTATAAAAATTAATTCAAGTTTAATTTTATTTTCAGTATCTTGAGCTACGATTCGATAAGGATGTCAGAAAATTTGTGACAGTATTATTTTTGGTTAAAAATTTACTACTCCTACCTATAATAATGTACCTTCCATCATTATCATTGTCTCAAGTTACTGGAATAAATTTACATTGGATTAATATAATAATATCATGTGTCTGTATATTATACACAATGATGGTAACTTTTATGATATGCATTATTGATATATATAAAGACAAATAATTTTTGTATTTCTCAAGGGTGGTATTAAAGGCGTTATTTGGACTGATATATTGCAAGGAGCTGTTATGTTTGGGTCAAGTTTAATAATTCTAATCCTTGCTTTAAATACTGTTGGCGGATTTTTTAAGGCTTGGAACATAGCTGAACATGGAAATCGTATAGATTTTTTTAATATGAAATTTGATCTAACAACACGAAATACATTTTGGAATACGATTATTGGCTGTGCGGTTACGTGGACAACACTTGTGGGGTTGAATCAAACTTCTGTACAACGGATTGTTGCTATGCCTTCAATAAAGCAAGCACAAAGGTGAGTATATTATATAAATACAAAAACAGTTATTATTATAAGTTTTTCATTTATTTAAGAGCGCTGTGGGTATTTTTTACTGGTTTTTCACTACTCATATTTCTATGCTTGTTTACTAGTATTTTAATGTACGCTAAATATTCAGATTGCGATCCAATGAGAGCAGGAGTAAACATTTTAAATATTTTTTTGATATAATGACGATGTTATTGTGTTCGTTTTTTAGGCAATATATAAACCAGATAGCATGATTCCATATTTTGTTCAAGACATTGCTGGTCATTTAACTGGCATGAGTGGCCTTTTTATATCAAGTGTGTTAAGTGCGTCATTGAGGTAGTATAAAAATGGAAGAAAAACCAACCAACCAAAATTTATAATAAATTATTTAATTACAGTACGATGTCCGCAGTCTTAAATTCAGTAGCTGGTGTAATATACTATGATTATATTGCTGTATTTAAGTTATTCAATCCAACCGATCGGAATGTTAACCGAGTTTTAATGTTACTTGTTGTGTTCATAGGAATTTATTCGATTGGAGCAGGGTTTATTGTGGCACAGTTTAAATATTTGTTTCAATTGAATATTCTTACAGCCGGTATGACATTAGGTGCAATTTTTGGAACATTTATGTTAGGAATGTTATGGCCACATTGTAACAAACAAGGGGTAATGATCGGTGGAGTAACCAGTTCTTTGATTTTGTTATGGATAATAGTTGGAACGCAAATCAAAACATTTCGGGGTGAATTTTCTTATAAAACTCTGCCAATGTCGGTTGAAGGTTGTGATGCAATTGGAATTAATGTGACAAATATTTTAAAACAATCATCAGCTTCATTCAGTAACGATGATTCATTTTCACTTCATAAAATTGCATTCCCTTGGTATACGACCATCGGAGCTGTCATCACAATAATTGTTGCTGTATTGGTAAGCTTATGCACAGGAGGCTCTAAAGATAAAAATTTAGATCCACGTCTTTTTTCTCCTTTGGTTCACTGGGCTCTTCCAGATCGTATAAAAAACAACCATATACAATTAAAGTCTGTAAGAAATATATAAAATACATAATTTAATTTTTTAAAATAACGCATTTCGAAAGCTATGCTTTCATCATCTGTAGTATATAAAAAAAAATGTAATTTAATTTGTTTAAATTGAAAATTGAATTACAGTAATAAATTTATTACCACATTTATCTTAACCATCAATACCGTATTTTTTTAATTTAATAAAATGTGTTGTATAAAAGGAATTAGAATATGTTTTACAACACACCTAAAAACCTATTAAGCATAAGAACTTAGAAATGTCAAAATAGATTAATATTTGTTGTATTGCCGGAATGTACATATATTTGACTATATTCTCTAATCGATCCGGCACATATTTTTGGGAATACACGCATATTTATAATGTACTGTAATATTTTGTAACATTTGTAAGGGCACGCAATACCAGGGCCAATCAGTTTTGAAACAAAAAACATTCTTAGTAGTATTTAGATGGTCTGAAAATCTAGGGAAAAAATATAAGTAAATTAAGGAAAATCAACTCAACTTGGTAAAAGTTCCGGTAAGAGGGGTAAGATATATGGGTAGTTCTACACACGAAGGAAGAAAATGGAGCTAATTACGGCACGACATGTGTTTTGCATATAAGTTCTTTAGTTAAAGTAGATGACGTTCTTTCAACTTTTCTGAATGTGGCCAGTAAAAAAAAAATACATGAGACAAAATTAAAAAATATCCTTCTTACTCCTAAATTAACTTAAAATTATCTCAATATTATTTCAAAGTACGAAATAAATATTTATCTAAGTCAAATTCCGCTTTTAAACTTCCAGGGGACTGATAATTTATCAGTATTTCGCTTAAAAATGACAAAATTACGTCTAAAAAAAATAAACGGATTCTATACCAAAGCAAAACATATTTACGACGTATAAAACTACAAAAATACCTGTAATTAAAATACTTTTTACGAAAATACTTGCCAGGGGTCTGATAATTTGACTGGACAAAACACGATCTTGCTAGCAATGATGACTGTTTTGATTGACAAAACCTCGGACTAAGTAAAACACTTGCAATATTATATTTATTGAACTTTAATTAATTCCTGTAAAGAGCGATAGCTTGATAGAAATATGAATTTCCGATATTTTCAATGTGTTTTGATTGGGCAGAAGAATGATAAAAAATTCGTGGGAGAAACTTTAATAGGATATATGAAATATAGAGCAATTTTCTGATTATTTACACATTGCTAACGCATCATTATTCAAAATTATTACTACAGTGTAAATTTGTCTCTACACACTTAGAATCATTGATTATTTAGTTTACCAGCTTTGACTTTCAAAGTGGGACAAGCCAACTGGACTGATAATTTTACGTTTTGAATCATTTTTTTTTTTTAAGAAATATATTTCGAAACGGGTTTATTTTGGGTGACCTGCTAGATATAGTTAAGGTTTACAAATTTCATTTGAAAAAATTTTTTTTTTTCATATTAATATACGAAATAAGCCGAGCCGTCCAAAATTACCATGTTTGTAGAACTAGCCATATATGTTTTGAGGGTTCGATGATGGTTTTTTACAATTTGTGGCTGAAATATGCATCCTATCGAAAAAAACTAATATGAAAGTTGTAGATAATTAAAAAACTTAAACTTGTATATTGATCATTTTCAATTAAAAACCTAAATAAAACTTTCGATAAGAACACTTTTTTCGACAAACGGCTAAATTTTTTATAAGTATGAAATTAGTACATCAAAATTTTTTTAAATAAAAATCGTTATAGTTACTTCCAAAAAAGAAAAAAAATTTTATTTTGCATAAATAAATTTTTTTATCAAAGCAGCTTTCACTTCAAACCTGTCAATTCAAAATTTCACTATCAAATCAAAATATAAATTATTTTTTAAAAACTAACAATATCTTAAAAATATGGAAAGATACGGCAACTTTTTTTGCCGCCGTAAAAATATGAAATTACTTCACGGCCGTCGTAAAAATAAAATAAAAATGGCGTTACTTTACAGCCGCTTTGATTATACGTCAAAAAAATAAGACTTTAACCTTCTCCCTAGCTGCAGTCAAGTTAAACTTTACAGCCGTTTGTCGAAAAAAACTGTTTTTGAAAAACGAACTAAAAAGTAAAAAAAAATTAACAAACACTCTTTCTGGAAAACGAACTATAAATTAAAAAATAAATTTTGCATTGACACAACGTTATGATGGAAAGAAACAAACGATATGCTCGTTCAAACGTTGTCTTTTATAATTATATTTTCTTTTAAATTGTAAGATGAAAAGACAAAGCTGGCTGTCACGGAAGACCCAGCAGATGTGAAACATAAACGTTGATAGTACAATTTATACATTTTTTTTTAAAGGTTACAAAACAAACGCACACACATACATTCAAACGCATAACGCATTGAGTGGTAAAAGATGGCTAGAGGGTGACAAACAATAATGTGTTGTTGTCACCCTGTATGTTAGAAATACCTTTAACTCTGCCAACTGGAACCAAATCCTGAAAGCTTCAGAAGAACTGCACGTCCCTGACTATCCGTTATGTGAAATATAGCTAGTTACTTCACATGAAGAACACTGGTTTATGATACCGAAGCAGGTTTGAAGAAGTACAATATAACAGGGGGTGCTCCATTAGACCATGAAAAACAATGCAGGACTAGAGTTATCCAGTCAGCAAATGGAAGTCGCACTAATGAGTAGAAGAAAAGTTGTGGAAAGTATCGATATCCAGATTGGTGGACAGATCATAACATATGGCCAGCATCAGAGGTATCTTGGAGTTGTTTTACCATAGACTCAACTACCACAGAATCAGTTTCAAAGACCACCTGATGTACACTGGTGACAAAGCCCAATGAGGGGAGTTGCTCTTCCAAGGCTCATGCCAAATATTGGCGGCCCTAAACAACCGAGCAGGAAGCTTTTCGGTAGTGTTCGCACATCAATATTAATGTATGCGCCACCCATATGGGCCTCAATGGTGAAAACGCCATCTTATGTTAGACCTATCAACACGGCCTACACATTGACATCGTTGCGCATATGCTGCACTTCCCGCACGGTGTCTAATAAGATCGTAAATATTATTGCGAGCATTGCATTTAGCATCACAAAATGATGATGACCAACCAACACGAGAAGATGTCATCAAAAATATTTTCTAAAAAATTTATTACCGACCGAGGGGAATTCGTTTTAAAAGAGTTTTGCAATTTTTGCTTTTTTTATATTTTTGTTCAACAAACGACTGTATAGTTTAACTTTACTGCCACTAGGGAGAAGGCTAAAGTCTTACTTTTTTTATGTACAATAAAAGCGGCTGTAAAGTAACACCATTTTTATTTTATTTTTACGGCGGCAGTGAAGTCATTTCACATTTTTGCGACGGCAAAAATGTCGCCATTTCTTTCCAATTTTTACGATATTTGTTATTTTTTTAAAACAAATTATATAACTATGACAACAAAACAGTAATACACATTTTGATTGGATGATGCAATTTTGAATTACTGTATAAGTATAACAACAAAAATAACAACTATTTCGATTGGATTATGAAATTTTTGATTGCAACGCTGCTTTGATAACAAAATTTTATTTATACAAATATAAATGTTTTTTTTCTTTTTTGGAAGCAACTATGACGGTAAAAAATCATTTTTATAAAAATTTTGATGTATTAATTTCATATTTATAAAAAATTTAAACGTTTGCCGAAAAAAGTGTATTTAGTGTATTTATAGTGTATTTAATTATATTTATAGTGTATTATAATTATAGTGTATTTAATTCGGAGCAAAAGTCACTTTTTGTGTATCGTCTATAATTGTAACTATAGACTAAACACAAAAAGTAGCACTTTAGCACCTAATTAAATAAAACACTATTATATTTTATGCATTATCCGTGAATTGTTTTTATTTATTCTGGCCTACTATAAATCTAACGAGGCGTCAAACAAAATTAATATTATAGAAAATTGAAAATAAACAAACATTCAGAAAAATATTATTGTTTTTACAAAAAACTTGATCAGCTTCCATTTGAGCGCCAAACTTCGATACGGAGACCTGTTTCAATTTCCTCTAAGAAAAATGTATCCCATATGATTTTAAATATCCAAACAAGATTTCTGATTAAACAACAAAAATAGTCAATACACCTTCTAGTTTTTGCATGTAATTTTATAACGGGAAAATAAAAGTTCAGAAGAAACATTTTCGATAGATTTTACTGAATACACCCCATGATACAAATGAGTATAAATAAAACCTCAATAGCTATTTATCTATTAAGGTCGTAAGGTAGGTCTTTTTAGGGTTCCGTACTTTAAAAAAGTAAAAACGGTACCCTATTGGTAAGACTTCGGTGTCCGTCCGAATTTCTACGTATTCAATTTACTCACAAACTATAATAATAATATAATAAGGGCTATCAAGTTGAAATGTTCTATTTATTAAATGTGTTTTCCCACGCCTGCTGACAACAAAAAAAAATTCAAATATATGTTTTTATCTATATTTAATGGACATAGATAAGAAGATAGTAAAACAAAAGTTTTTTGTAAGGAATCGTGTTTGGTTTAGAAAAATCGAAAAAGATCAAAATATTTCAAAAAAAATTTTATTGATTTTCCGACTGCTTAGTTTTTTAGATATTTCCAAAAACGAGTGTTTGTTTTCCTGTCCCCCTCCTTAATTTCGAACATTATACAAGAAAAAATTTGAAAAAATTCATGGTTATGGACGTTGTTGTAAAGATTGAATGAAAACTATAGCGGTCGGCTCATCATTTCAAATGTTATTTTGAGGGGGTTGAGGGTGAAAATTTTGAAAACAAATTATTTTTGACCTTGTCGAATGGGATGTCTGTCATATGAAAGGTGAATTTTTTTCTAGTCCAAAAGAATTTCTTTTGTAATTTCCAAAAGCGCAGTTTTTGAGTTATGGTCAAAAATGTGAAAAAATTTTCTGCGTCCCCCCCCCCCCCGCTTAACTTCGAACATTACAAAAGAAAAAATTTGGAAAAATTAATGGTTACGGCAATGTTGTAAAGATTGAATAAAAAATATAGCGGTCGGCTCACCATTTCAAATGTTATTTAAAGGGGGTTGAGAGTGAAAATTTTGAAAACAAATTATTTTTGACCTTGTCGAATGGAATTTTATAGGCAATGTGTATTTTTTCTAGCCCGAAAACAATTTTTTTGCAGTTTTCGAAAATGCCGTTTTTGATTCATTTGATTAAAATTCTAAAATTGTGTTTTTGTGAAGACTATTCACGTAAAATAATCGTAGAAGAGGATAAATTTTGCTACGTTATAGGAAATGTGTATTCTAGTAAAATATTGAGTCAAACGATATATAGAAATGAACAAACAAGATCAGATTATATCAAACAAGTTTAACAAGTCAGATGAACTCAACTACAGGCGAAAGGCGTAAGGTTGAAAGATTATGCGATAACATACCTGATTGCTATTCGATAGATTATTATTTAATATGGTTGCGTTGCAAATATTCTTTGTGAGATTGATTACTAATTACAAACATTTTTGAAATTGTTGAACTATTGAACTACTATTGAACTATAAAATTGTTACAATCAAGTAAATCGAGGTTGGGGATCTGTTCGTTACGTTAGGTCTGATACACTACCACTAGCGCAGAAAAATAGTAGCCACCACCACTTCGATTTTAACTCCGCAGGCAGTCATTGTGAATTTTCAACTAGCTGAAGTTCACATTCTGTTCGTATACCGATCTCCCCAATGTTCAGTAGACAAATCACTCAACTGTGTTCACAATCCACTCGTTGGCAATAATTTGACAACACTTTTTCCTCCAACTATTGTGATAGGTGACTTTAATGTTGGTTTCAATAAAAATCCTCAAAACTGGCTCTCAAACTATTTTCTACAAAAAAATTTACAAAGAAAAATTCATTAGCCAACAACAGCTGAAGCTACAACAATTGATAATATATTTTCCAATATAAATAATTTATAAGCTGGCGTTATTGAAGCTTTCTTTAGCCACCATAAACAGCTTTGGGTAAGATGCAAATCAACGTGGAACTTTGCTAACAAAAACTGTTGTTTTCTCAAATATTATATACTGCGCATCTGTCTGGCTGAATAGTGCCCATACTGACAAGATTGATATTCAATTGAATGAATCAATGCGATTAATAACAGGAACAATTCAATCAACTCCGTTATACTGGCTACCGGTATTGTCAAAAATCGCTCCACCACATCTACGACGTCAACAAGTACTATTAAGAGAATACCGGAAAATTATGAGCAACCCGGAATTACCAATTCATGCTGACATTAACATTAATTTCCCATCAAGACTAAAATCCAGACGCTCACCATTACTAAATTCTCAATCATTCCATATAAGCAACTTCACTATTAACGACAAATGGTTAGAAGAATGGAAAAATACTGCACCTATCCAATGGCAACCAATGGAAGAAAACAACAGAAATGAATATCCATCTGGATTCGACCTTCCAAGGAATTTATGGTGTACTTTGAACAGAATACGAACGAATCATGGGAAATGCAACGATACTTTTCATAAGTGGGGCTTAATCGATTTACCTGAATGCGATTGCAATTACATAAAACAAACGATCAACCATATTGTCTTCGAATGCCCGTTATACTCTTATGGCGGTGATATAATTGAATTCATACAACTATCTGATAATGCTATCACCTGGATGGAACAATTGAACTTACGAATTTGAAATCTGTATTGGATAAAATAATTGTTTTTTTTTTGCAATCCATACGATAAATAAATAAATATACACGGAACCCTCAGCAAGCGAATTATATTCGCACTTGCCTGACTTTTTTGCTTGAGTGAAATTGTTTTGGGCAACAAACACTCGAAAGCAAAAAAGATACTGCATGCCGGAATTACATACAAGATTTATTTATACGAGTAAGATTTTGTATTATTTGCATAAATATATATACATATACAGGGTGTGTCATAATATATGCGCAGGACTTCAGGATGTGATAGCTTGTCCAAAAATATGAAAAAAAGTCTATCTTAACTTACCCTCTAAAATGCTCCATTTTCGAGATACAGATTACAGGATGTGGCAATTGAAAAAAAAAATCGTTTTTTGCCAATATCTCCGGAACCGTTTATCGTACAGAAAACAGTTTTCGTAAGCATTTTTTACTGATAATAAGCTATGTTTTGTGCGCATTTTTTTTATATCTTATTTGGTGAATGTTTTGAAGGGGTAGTGGGTTTTTTTCTCCCCAACTTCTACGCTACCAGAAAAAGTACGGTTCTGAGACGCTCATCTGAACCGCCAATGTTTTTTGCACAAAAAATGTATCCCTGATCATAAGGTCTAAAGTCGACCGTTTTCGAGAAAAATCAACTTTTATGTTGAAAAACATGGTCAATTTTTTGAAATAAAATTTTTTTTCTTACAAATTAAATAAAATTTATTTAAACGTTAGAATAAGTAACAAAACCAAACGTTACTTCATAATTGCAGAATTAAAAAAAAATAATAACAAATCATAAACAGTTAAATTAAATGTTGGAAATGTACGCCGTTAGCTTCAATGCACGCAGCAATTCTTCTGTTTCTCGAAAATGGTGCATTTTAGAGGGTAAGTTAATATAAACTTTTTTTCATATTTTTACACGAGCTATCACATCCTGAAGTCCTGCGCACATATTATGAAACACCCTGTATATACACAAAATAGTAAAATAGTTTTTGAGAACATTGTTTAATCCAAGTAGTTTTTCGTTTTATAATTATTTTCCTAAATTACTTCGGTCTGAAAGACCTTTAATGTTGGTTGACTTTATTATTATTATTGAGAATTGTGGCATTATAAGGTTGTCAAAAAATGTTGTCAAGTGTGTCAAAAAATGATTTCATTTATTTTTTTAGCCAATTTTTTGGAAAAAAAAATGTAGCTGTTTTTATGACGTAAATGTAATTGAAAATGAATTTGGACATGAAAATTTTTGAATTTATTATAGTTTTTGAAATATTTTTGGAATTTTGAAAAAAGTTTGTATTTTTGATTTTGTAATAATTTTTGCAATATTTTAGAATTTTGGAAAAAGTTTTAATTTTTGATTTTGTAGGAATTTTAGGAATATTTTTAAAATTTGGAAAAATTTTTAATTTTTGATTTTATTATAATTTTTGGAATTTTGAAAAAAATTTCAATTTTTGATTTTGTAATAATTTTTGCAATATTTTTAGAATTTTGGAAAAAGTTTGAATTTTTAAGAACTTTTGGAATATTATTGGAATTTAGAAAAGGTTTAAATATTTGATTTTATTCTAAATTTTGGAATATTTTTGGGATTTTGAAAAAAGTTTCAATATTTGATTTAGTTATAATTTTTCCAATAATTTTAGAAATTTGAAAAAATTGAGTTTTTGAATTTTATATATACATATTTTTAGAATTTTGAAAAAAGTTTCAATTTTTGATTTTGTAAGAATTTTTGGAATATTTTTAGAATTTTGAAAAATTTTAAATTTTTGATTTTATTATAATTTTTGGAATTTTGGAAAAAGTTTGAATTTTTAGTTTTGTAATCATTTTTGCAATATTTTTAGAATCTTGGAAAAGTTTTGCAAGAATTTTTGGAATATTATTGGAATTTAGAAAAAGTTTAAATATTTGATTTTATTCTAATTTTTGGAATAATTTTGGAATTTTGAAAAAAGTTTGATTTTATTTAATTTTTACAATATTTTTGGAATTTTGAAAGAAATATGAATTTGTGATTTTGTAATGTTTTCTCGAAACGCTAAATGGAGAGGTTTTTGAGTAGTTTGCTGATTGTATCATCTTTTCACTAAATTATGTTAATTTATGATCTGTTGTAATTTTCTGACAACGTATTGACGTTTCGTGTTAGTTTTGTAATAAATTTCTAAACAGAGATAAAAAAATACTTGTACTTTAACAAAGAGTTATGTTTGATATACATCGCTGCCCAAAACTAAAAAACATGTCCTCATAGAAGTTTTTTGCCGAAAGCTATATCAAAATCCTTAACCCAGACCGAAGTCTTGATATCTCAGAGCTGTGAGATTTCAGCCCCTCCGTATTTTCTATATTAATTTATTTAAAACATTTTGTATTACATCGGTTTTGAAAAAACCAAAGTATTGAATTCATAAGCCAAAGGTGAAATTCTTACCCTTACTTTTTTGGCATTTCTCGACGTTTTAGGACCTACTGATACTAAAAAAGCAAAAAATGCATGATTTTCTGCCGGCCGACCGGCCGGCTGTCATTACCTACGAAATCTAGAAAACCGCTGAAGGGATTTCAAACATTTTTTTTTCTAAAAATAGGTACACTCAATAGGCAGGTCCAAAAGGACGATGTGTTTGATAACTGTACCGGAAGTGTGTCAAAAATAGAAAATTTTCATATTTTTGGCTTAAAAAACTTTTATTTTCAGTGATAATGAGTAGTATATTTGAATCTGGAGTAATCTGGATGATTGTCATCCGTATGTAAGACCAGGACCTTGATTATTGTTTTAGAAGTAATTCAAAAAAATCATTAAGTGTGTCAAAAGATTGATTTTCATTTGTTTTGTTTCCCAATTTTTTTGAGAAACATATTATGGGAAACATTTCTTCGGTTTTCGACTAGAAATATGTAAAACATAAAAGTGATTATTTGGATTACATGAAATGTAATTGAACATTAAATATGACACATATGAAGTGTGTCAAAAAATCGTTACCCAAGCAACACAATAGGTGATTTTCAACTACAGTTTGGTGTCAATTTACCTAATTATGTAAAAATTACGTCGATTCAACCAGTTTTCTTGACTTTCAAATGAATTTTACTTATAGGTAGTTAATTAGGTTGATTATACGTATTTTTCGCCCCAAAAATTTATATCAAAATAATAGTAGAATTTAAGACAAAACCAGCACACAACTATACCTAATTTTTACCTAAAATCAACCTCAAAGTCAATTTTATTTTGAACACGTAATTTAGTCGCAAAATGAGGAGAGTTTTACCACATTTTTCACCTATTTTCAACCTCAAATAACATTTTTTCTAAGTTGAAAAACAAGGAAAATTACACATAATTTTACCTAATTTTCCACTTCATAGTCTTGTAAGGTAATTTATAATCAAATATTTGGTAGAAAATAACTTAAAAACTAATCTATAAGTCGATTATACCAAAAATACTATTTTATTGTCGACCTCATTTTCGAAAATTAGTAAAAATTTACTTAAATAAGAAATAAGTTACCTATTTAAAGGATGTAATTTAACAAAAAAAAATTATGCGTAATATCTTATTGCTGTAATTACAAAAATTGGGAAAAATTTTTTTTGAAGGATGATGTACAATTTTGTTTGATGCAATTTTGTAAATTTAATTTGAATTTACATATTAGATAGAATTATTATTAATTATTAACAAATTAAACCAAAGTTATTTAGTAAACAATGAAACTGAGTAATTATTCATTATTTGCAACCCTTAATAAAATTATCGACTAAAGATTAAATAATTATAAGATTTTCATATATATTTGGGTTATATTTATTTTTCTATAATGAAACACATATTGGGTTTTAGAAAGAAATGTAATTTTACATCTCATTATTAAGGTTTTATATCCTTAAAGTCGAATTTTAATTACAATGTTACCAATTTTCGACTTATTTTGTTGCTTGGGTAAGTGTGTCAAAACAAGATAATGTACATTGGTTTTGTATAAAAAATGTTCATTTTAAAATAAAATGACTAGAAACATGGAATGTGGAGAAATCTTGATTTTAGATTATTGCATTATAAGTTTGTTAAAAAATTATTGTCAAGTGTGTCAAAAAAAAGATTTTTATTTATTTTTTTAGCCAATTTTTTGAAAAAAATTAAATTAATTATTTGTATGACATGAAATTTTATTATTATTATAGAGAATTATGGCATTATAAGTCTGTTAAAAAATAATGTCAAGTTTGTCAATGATTTTCATTTATGTTTTTAGAAAAAAATAAAATTAGTTATTTGTATGAAATGAAATGTAATGAACATGAAATTATTAGTATTATTGAGAATTTTATTGCATTACAAGTTTGTCAAAAAAATATTGTCAAGTGTGTCAAAAAAATGATTTCATTTATTTTTTTAGCCAATTTTTCGGAAAAAAAAATTTAGCGTTTGTATGACGTAAATGTAATTCAACATGAAATTGGATATGGAAATTTTTGAATTTGTTATAGTTTTTGAAAAATTTTTGGTATTTTGAAAAAAGTTTGTATTTTTGATTTAGTAATAATTTTTGCAATATTTTTAGAATTTTGGAAAAAGTTTTAATTTCTGATTTTGTTATAATTTTTGCAGTATTTTGGAAAAAGTTTGAATTTTTAAGGATTTTTGGAATATTATTAGAATAGAATTTAGAAAAAGTTTACATATTTGATTTTATTCTAATTTTTAGAATACTTTTGGAATTTTGAAAAACGTTTCAATTTTTGATTTTGTTATAATTTTAGCAATATTTTCAGAATTTTTGAAAAAGTTTTAATCTTTGATTTTGTAATAATTTCTGGAATATTTTTAGAATTTTAAAAAAGTTTGATTTTATTTAATTTTTAAAATTGTTTTTGGAATTTTGAAATAAATATGAATTTGTTATTTTGTAATATTTTCTCGAAATGCTAAATGGAGAGGTTTTTGAGCAGTTTGCTGAGTGAATCATCTTTTCACTAAATTATGTTCCTATATGATCTGTTATAATTTTCCGGCGACGTATTGATATTTCGTGTTAGTTTTGTAATAAATTTCTAAACAGAGATAAAATACTGGTGGTTTTACAAAGAGTTTTATGTTTGATATACATCGCTGCCGATAACTAAAAACAATGTCCCCATAAAAGTTTTATGCCGAAATCTATATCAAAATCCTTAACCAAAACCGAAGTGTTGATATCTCAGAGCTGTGAGATTTCAGCCCCTCCATATTTTCAGTTTCATTTGATCTATCGTTTTGCTAAGTATGCATCTTTCTTGTAAAATATTTTTTGAGAAAATTTTTTTCTAAATTTCTGTATATAAAATTACAAACATTACAAAAATGCTTAGATTAAACTATTTTCTCAAAAGAAAATTTTAATTTCACAAAAAAAAAAGAACAAAATGTGCATAGACTCGTGCACCATACACAAAATGTTGGTCGGGTAAGGACCAAGAGACATAAGGGCAGATGTTTCAGAGTTTCAGAGGGAAACACGAGGTCTGTGAGATTAACGAACATCTTTGTTAAATTGGATATTGGTCATTACTGCTCTATTAGAAAGCTTGTTTGAGATGGTACTCGTGTATGTTTTATGTTGAGAAATGTAAACGTTTGTTTGAATTTGTTGGATTATAGAAAAATATAGGTGGCGGTCGTAATAGACGAACTTTTAAAACGAACTTTTTCTGAAGTACTACTTCTAAATGTTAATAAGAATGATCAAAAAATAATTCGCTGAGTATTTCAGCCATTAATTCTTCTAATAAAATACATGTGGACCATAACCATCACGTCATATGCAGACGACTGCATGATGTTTACAACAGAAACCATCTTGAAACAACCCACCAATAAACTGAACTCTCACCGTAACTGTTAATGAATGGTTAAGAAGAGAAAGGTACTTTCTACTGAAAAGTTCATATTTACACATTTTACTAAACACTACACTAAACACCAGCATTGACAACATCCTCATTCCAATGCTCAAAAAGTCGAAAAAATTGCAGGTAACGTTTGATCTCAAATTTTATGCTCATGCACAACATTTGAACTCAAAACTGAAAAAAAACATATAATGCAGTAAAAGCACTGACAGGGTCAAGATAGGAGATAGGGTCATTAAGCACTATTAGCACTATAAGCACTGTAAGCACTATTTTTGTGGTACAATTTCAACATATTTGCCCCAACAAAAGTGGTGCAATATGTATATTGTTGGAAAGGTCTTGAGTAGTAGATGTGCCAAAAACTAATATTTTTGGAATTAAGACGTTTTTTTGAGAAAAAATTTGAAAATATAATCGTGTGTTTTTATGATTTTTTTTCAATTATTTTGATTTTTTTTTTCAAGTTATTTGTTGCACAATTCAAAATAAATTATATCAATTGATCAATTTCTGAAATAATGTGTTGTAGCTATTTTGTTGGGAGGTTATTTTACAATTTCCATTTACAATGGCTGAATTTCGGCCACTGGGCGATTTATAGTATCACTAAATTTTAAAACCATCAGGACAAACAAGTTAAACTACATCACATCTATATGAACTATTCAAGTGTGATATCAATTAATATAAGATACAAATTACAAACCGCATAAAACTTCGTTAAAAAATATTATCATGTGTAGGTTCAGATAAACTTACCGAAAGAAAACCTTGCGTATGTTATTTCAATATAAGAATTTAAGAATCACAAATTAATTATGCATAACTACTGAACTAATAATGAATAATAATAATTAATAATTATTAAAGTAATTACTCAAATCATTCGTGAAACTAAAACAAACAATTCTCTAGAACTGTAAAAACGATTTTTTTTAAAATAATTTATACAAACGTAGTAGTTTTACAAAATTTAATTAATTCAATTTATTTTTATTACATATTTATAATTTTAGTATAAACATATTATATAATTTAAGCGTTCAGTAATAGTATATTACATATCAAGAGCTGTAAATAGCATTTCACATGCGAGGGAAAATATTGCGCACGAGACGCGTAGCGGCGAGTGCAGTACCTTCACGAGCATGGAAAATAGTTTGCAGCTCGAGTTTTGTTATATACTTTTTTCTTCAAACGTCAAATAATTAGGTCATAATTATACTGAGCTGGCTACGGAGAAATTCAACTTCTCCGCCGGCCACAATTTTACTTTTCCTTTTCCCGACATGTCTGGGAAAGTGTTGCTATGATACCGTTCATATAATATCACACAAAATATAAATTTAAACGTCATTTTTTTTGTTAAACAATCGAGACTACTCATATTTGTAAATCTCGCCTTCTTAGATATTTATTGTATGCATAAATTAAACCCAGAACTGAGTAACAAAACCACAAAAACATGGCACATTTTAAAGCGCTTGAAGAAAAAATAACATATTTTATTTGGAGGAGAAGTAACTTTTCATGGCTTGCCTCCTATTATCCGCCTCACTGCGTTCGGCGGGTATACTTAGGCGCGCCATGAAAAGTCATACTTCTCCACCGTATAAAATAATATACTATTACTGCGACTTTTTCATAATGCAGAAACGTTATACTTACTTGAAAAAATTTAGAGTCGTATTTTAAAGGTTAGACACTTTTGATATTTGATGCCTTCAATTTTCCTAAAACTTTCAGGAAATATTAGTACGAAGTAAGGTTTTACTTCTATCATATGATTCAACCGTTCGTATTCTTCCATAAATTTCATATATTGAATTTGTAATTCCTTGTTTCTCCTAAACCGTTTCCCTATACTATAGATTTTTTCGGATCAGATGGAAGAGTACCTATCAGTGGCCATCCACCGCGTATTTTGGGCATAAATTCGGTTGTTGGCATCGTAAAACTGTTCTGACTTGAGAATCTCAAAAAATTGTCTGCACCTATTAATATATCTATTCTACTTATCTTTGAGCTTATATCAGCTATGGTAATATGGGATGATTTACACTGACCATTTCATTGGTATCGGATTGACCGTAGTAATGGATGGTATGATATGCGTGGATACTTCCGTTTTATAATTCGACTGGATATGTGGCGTTATAACTAAATCTACTATGCCTTTGGTCATCACAAGGTTGCGATCTGAGAGCCCTTGAATGCATACTCTTTCGTTTCTACGTTGCAATCCTAATCTTTGTACTTATCGTACTAATCTTTGTACTTCTATTCATGTTCGCGGAACGTTTTGCTGCAAATTTGACAGTTTTAGAAACTCATAAAGAAATACCCCAGATCCAGTCTTCAGGAGATAATATGAAACAACTACATTTCAAACCCAAAATTGTCGAAAAACTTGAAAATAAAAATTTTTGAAAGAAAACCATTTGATATCTGACAGCCAATATGGTTTTATAACAACCGATCTATTGAACTATGTAGCATATCTTTGGAATAGCATACTTAATAAAGGTGGTGAAGCGTCCGTTTTCGCATTAGACATCTCAAAAGCATTTGATCGAATCTGGCATGACAACTTAACAAGCTTGTTGCGTACAGTTTTCATCCCAGTCGTGAATATGATTCAACATTTTCTGTCTAACCGATACATCTCGGTATCTATAGATGGCTTTTCTTCAGAGTGTAAATTAATTAACTCTGGTGTACCCTAAGGCTCAGTTTTATCTCCCACTTTATTTTTAATCTATATCAACAAACTGTTGAAAATCACCAGTAACCCAATAAATAGTTTTGCAGATGATAGTACACTGCACAAGTAATTCGCCACTCTATCTTCAAAGGGTAAAATGCATGAACGAATAAATCCCGCATGGAGAGAGGTGCCATAAATGTAAACGAGGACCTAGAAAAAGTCTCCGATTGGGGTGACAAAAATGTGGTCAATTTTAATTCCACCAAAACACAGCTATTGATTGTTTCCAGATCAAAGACCGAGTTTCACAACGATATTTCAATTAATATGTGTGACGACCAAATACACAAATGTGAAAGCATTCGTTTATTGGGAGTCACAATATCCAATGAGTTACTCTGGAACGATCATATAATGGGAATGGCAAAGAACGCGTCAAAAAAACTCGGCCTCTTCAATAGATGTAAAACATATTTTACTCCGTATCAATTACTCCACAATTATAAGTCCTATATTCGTCCTGGCATGGGGTGTTGTTTTTAAGTTTGGAGCGCTACTGCCTTTAAACCTCGTATAACTTCATCCGCTGTGTCTATCAGTCTTCTTATTTGTTGTGAGTTTGGATTATTAATCGAAGGTACTTCTATAAAACTCTTAATAAAGGAAGGAACCGTATAACGTTTTCGGTCATATCGGGACTTTAGTTTATTCAACGCTTCTATGTAATTTCCGTCCGAAATCGGTAAATATGTTAATAGATTCGTAATCGTACTTTTAGTTGCTCAACATCCAGTTGAGATGGTCCACTAACAATCTTCGCTCGACAATAATTATTAATTTTTGTTAATGTTCCCTTCAAATTAGATCGCCTCTCCGCCAATGCGTCTAACTGAGACATGTTTCTGACCCATTAATATTTAATAAGAACCATTCGCTTTCGTTTGCCCTTTTATTTTAATTTTTGTTTGGTTATATTAACGGCACGGTTTCGAATTTAAAAAGAAAAAAGACAATTTTCACTTACTTTTATCAAATATTCTACGTTTTAATCCCTGGTAATGCGTCAGCGTCTTCTATTTCACCTTCAAGAATAATAATTTGTTTTTTAGCAATGTGCTTTTGTTGACAACTAATGAATAGGTTATATCTATAATGCGGCTCGAAGGACCATGTCTTCTTTTAGCTTAATGGACTGTATACATTGACAAAACCTCGTAGAAATCAAAAGATTCCATTTGATTACACTACTTTATTCTTTATTCTCTGACTAAGAATTATGTATTATATAAAATAAAAACATTTTCTTCAATTAAAACAATAAATTTTTATTGTTTTAATTGATAAATCAAATTTCTGATTAAAAAAACCCTGATCATAAAAAACCCATTCCCAACAATTAACAAAATTCAACTAAAAGAATAAGAGAATTTAACTTTTGAACAAAACGTATCAAAGCTATTGTGATTATAATTTGAAAATAATTTTAAAACAATCAAAACAATTTGACCAATTGGAATCATACCGATTGAATAATGATAATTTTTTATAGGAACATTTTCATTAGACAATAGGTTAAGCTCATTAGGCTATAGGTTAGAAAACAATACAATAATACGTACTATTATTATTATTTTTTTTTTTTTTAATAAAATGTGTTGTGTAATAGGGTTTAGAATATGTGTCACAACAACACATAAATACCTTTTAAGACCTAGGTCTAGACCTGGGTCCCACAACAACTGGCGTTCTGAGGTGTAGATTAACGCTTTTTTTAAACATCTGTGGGTTGAAGCCACCTGAGACTAAGTGTTCCGGCAAACTATTCCATTTGTACGCAGTTCGGACAAAGAAGTCTCTCTGCGATCTGCCAGTATGACAGCGCGGGATCTTTACCGTTTCACTGGTTGTGGCAGCCGATTGCCGAGTGGAACGGGGGTAAGAATAAATTTGAGGCATGATGCCGCTGATTTCATCTGAGCACTGCTGATGACGATATTTGTAAAAAACAACGAGGTCAGCAACAGTGCGACGATGTTGTAGGGAATCAAGTTTTGATGTCAAAGTTCGATCACCTACAATTCGTATAGCTCGCTTTTGAACAGAGTCCAAGAGGGCCAAGATGGAAACAGAGCCAGCACCCCAAACTTGACAGCAGTACTCCATACAGGGACGAATATAGGACTTATAAACATGGAGCAATTGGTATGGAGTGAAAATTTTTTTTTTTTTTTTGGAAAAAACATACAAATAAAGCTGATATTAATAAATAGAAGAGAATAAATATAATTTATACAATACGTATTAAAAAATACAGAATTAAGTTTTATGATGAAGATAAATTGTGTATCTCGAACAAGTAGTGTTGTGATAAAAAAAGTGAAGTTTATCCACTTAAATCTGACGCGTTTGACCTTGAATAGAGGTCATAGTTTAGGGACACGGGTAAATCGTATATATTATATCATCATCCTACTTCATAAAACCATGAGGTATATGTTAGCATAAATAATTTGGTTGCTCACTCATGACTTTGAGGGCCAAGGTCATTCGAAAAGTTGTTTTCGTTGTTTAAAAACAAAATCTGTAGCGTTATTAAATTGATTTTTTATATCAGCCGTAAGCACATTGTTTAATGCAGGCGAAAGGAATACCCGTGTAAAACACTGCAACTTACTATTTTGGGCATTGATCTACAATAGTTAATTTTAACTAAACACGGTCTAGGAAAGAGTTGATGATTCTCGAATCAAATAGCTAGGAAAATTTTAAAGTAATTTAATAATGATACCCTTTTGCCAAACTTTATCAAACGCTTTTTCAATATCAAAAGTTATTAAGGCAGTGGATTCTTTATTGTCGTTCTAATATTACCGCAAATTCTGTAGACTTGGTGGGAGGTGGAATGGTATTTTTTAGAAAACCAAAGTGTTTATAGGAGAAATAATTTCAGTTTTTTTTACAAACTGCTCAAGACGCTTTAATATTGTTCGTTCAAAGATTTTAAGACATTTAGTAAACTAATAGGTCTATAGCTATCAATATTTATTTTAAATTTGCCCGGTTTCAAAACATGAAGAGCAAAAACGTTATTGATTTAAGACCAATATCATTATTAATACACTTACACCAAAAACTTTGTTTGGGAATGTGTTACGTTTAGTGATTGCAAATTACTAGATTTCAAATTACCCGGTTACTCGATTAGTATTTTCGAAATTACCCGGATTACCCGGATAACCCGGGTAATTATAAAAAAATTAAAAGATGAAAAACAATAAAAAACCTAACAGTAGTAAACTAAAAATTGATCATTTTTATTTATACAATAATATTTCAAAAATATTAAAGCATTTAGTGTAGCTGTACTTATCCGATTTCGTAATTTTTTTTTAAAATTCCTGCAATAGAAAAAACCCGCTCCGATGAAGTGGATGTTGGCTTCACGGTCAATAACGATTGATTTAAATTTTCTATCATTTTTTTTGGTTTCCTTTATTTACATACAACATTTTCAGCTCTTTATCAACTGTAGTACCACTGTTATCTATAGTAGATCTTGTGTAGACAGCAATACATTTTGGTAGTTGTAAATTTTCAATATTATAATTAGCCGCATCATTATCCGATTTGATTTTTCACTGATGGCGTATTTCCCCATTTAGTTGAAATTATTCGTGCGCATCCAACTACGTGGCACCGAGATTTATCTGATGACATTTTCTTGAACTGGTCCCAAACTTTCGATGACATTTCGATGACACTTATTATAATTATTAGCTTAAATATTAAATAAAAACTTATCAAACTATATTTGCCGTTTCTATTTTAAACTAAATATAAACAAATAACCAATAAATATAGATCATTAATTTTTTATGAATTAATTTTAATTTTGATAAGAACTAAAATTCCATAAATTTTATTATGTGTTCTTCGTCGTTTTTCTGTTGTTTTCGTAATACAAACAATAACAATTTACTAAAGGGCAGTTTAATGTTTATGGATGACATATTGCAATTTGTATGGCTAGAATAGAATCATTTGTTAACAACTAGCATAAAGAATAATTTAAATTTCGTCGTTTTTCTGTTGTTTTCGTAATACAAACAATAACAATTAAATAAAGGGCAGTTTAATGTTTATGGATGACATATTGCAATTTGTATGGCTAGAATAGAATCATTTGTTAACACCTAGCATAAAGAATAATTTAAATTTGCAAAAAGAGAATGAGCTGAATTTTATTTTGTAAATTTTATTGAGAAAAAACTGGACCTTTTGTTGTTCGGGTATTCGACCAAAATATCCGGATATTAAATACTCGAAAAATCTTCCTAAATACCCGGGTATCCGGGTATCCGGATACCAAGATTGCAAACACTAGTTACGTTACGAGTCTGTTCATGATGCGTAATGAATAATACGGATGTAATAAAACAGATGTAGAGAGTTACTGTAATGAATATTACAATTTTGTTTGATTGGTTACGCTCCCTAATGAATCACGTGTTTACATATTTGTTATGTCTAAAAATGCTTGTTTTGCGTTGTGTAGTATTCTGAGTGATTCCATTACTTTTTTCCATTTCAATATTGGTTATTTATTCTATTTTATATACTATTTGCATGTTTGTTTTTGTTTATAGAATAATTTTTTTTTTATTATATAAAGTTTTAATTATTTGTTTACATGTTCTGTTGACTAATTTATACACTACAAATATATGTAGATTAGTATCGTGATGAAAATTATTAAAAATCTTATCATGCAAATGTAGTAATCATGTTATAGTTAGTGCTTCGAGTCGTACAATTTAATATATATGTTATTTTAATTGCTCAAAATGTTTATTGGTTTATTGATAATATTTTTCATAGGTAAAAAATGATAAGCGAATAAATTAATTATTTTACTAAACGTTTTTCAAAATATGTTAAAACCAAATGTGAACGCACTTGTACTATTACCTATGAGTACTAACCAAACTTCAATCAACATTTGCCAACACAATAATCATTTACTCATTAATATTTAACAAGAAAATTATCCATGTCAAAAACCTAGCTTCTGTTATCTTCAAAATGTAGCTTTTATTTTATATTTGATAATATGAAATTGAACAAAGAATTTCTTTTAGTCTCTATTTAATGTTCATCATCTGTGGATGAGCTTACAACAAAAGTATCTTCAATTAAATAAGTTGATCAAAATTTTATAAAATGAATACTAGTAAAAGTGCAAATGAATTATTGATAAAAAGTGTTTCGAATATTGATTATAGTATTCTTGGTGTAACAATAATCGTGTCAACCATGATTGGTGTATATTTTGGATTTTGGGGGAAAAAAACAAATCCAATAAATGAAGATCTATTCAGCGCAAGGGATAGAAATATGAAAATATTTCCAATTGCTATGTCGTTAGTTGCAAGGTAAATTTAGTAAAAAACATAATATTAAATTATACAAACAAAACTGTTATCACTTTTTCTAATCAGATCTTATTAATTTTTCCATTGTAAGTTCTAACTTGTCAGTTTGAGTTTAAAAAACTGAGTTTTCCGTTTCGCTTATTTTTTCATTGTTGGTACTATATTTTAAATGAGTTATTCTGAACCCAACACATTTTCTTTCCTTACAGCAAAAATATTTCAAATCTATATCAACTTATTTTAATCTCACTAATGACAAAAGCTCCAGTATAAATGACACATAAATTGCGTACAACTTATTTACAACAATGGATTAAAGTATTGTACACATAAAAATATATAAATATATAGAAGACTATTTCCCTCTACAATTGTTTGTGGTTTATATCGTCGCTTTAATAATGAAATAACGTATACCATATATACGTTGTTATTATATAATGGGTGCGCTGCATTCCCCATAAGGATGTCTATAAAGTGGCATTTTAACATTTTCCAATTTTTTTATAACTGGGGGTGAAAATTAATATATTGTTAATTAACGTACATGCAAATTTGAATTTGGTTAAATATTGAAACAGCGTAAATGCATGTACGATATTTCAATTCCTACAGAATAATAACTTGGGTAAAATCAGTGTCGTATACTTTACATACATTACGATCGCCACACGAAATGGTAAATCCAAAATATTGTATACGCATCATTCATTACTACATGATATTCTGGTTCATATAAATAAAAAATTGTAAAAATATTATGCGTTAGTTCTATAATAATTAGTTTTAGGCTTAATCGTACTTCCATACAAAATGAAATAACGTATATGAAATATGAAATAACGTATAAGGTACCTAATTGACTTTTCACCTCTTTTTAGGTAGAAAAGCCAGCAGGTACCAATGTGAAATTTTAATATGCTGTGGGGAAATTAGTCAAGATTAATTGGTAGACATTTTTTTTCCAATATCTTTATTCATTCAATAGTGCTGCCGAGTTTATGAAAATCAGAAAATCGAAAAATCTTTAAACCCAATTATCTCGAAACTACACTTTTGCGAATACGTTGTTTCATTATTAAAGCGACGATATTATGTTTGTGATTTTACACTAAGTATTATTATTTGTCAACACCATGTTGTAAAAATATTTAAATAAGCCCCCATAATGTGTGTTTCGTTTTATCTGAATTTTATCTCAAATAGCGTCGTATAAACAATATAGTAAAATAAAAAACCATTTAGTCATAATTTGATATTTACCATAAAAATATGTGATAAACCTATGCTATCATAAATTCCGGGCGTCAATACCGGTGGTCTTCGTTATCAGAAATAAATACCTAATAGATACACAATTATAAACATATAAAAACGCTATTTGATAAGAATCTTTCGCCTTCAGTTACAAATTTTCTCCGATTTTTGTACCTAAGGGAAATAAATAGGTTTTCAGTTTAACAATGGACTTTCCAAAATTTATCTGGTAATCATAATAAAAGCGGTTTCTAGATATGCATTTGACACCTTTTTTAAGAAACTCTTTTTTCGTTTATTTAATATTTTGAATATTCATTAGATTAAATTAAGTCAAGAAATGCATCTTTATAGTTTTTTTTATGTTTGCAAAACAAATTTTTAAAATAAACAACGAGCTTGTAAAATTTTTGATTGGAAAATTAACAAACAAATAATAAATAGGTCAATTAAATTTAATTTTAATTGATGTGTTTTGATATTGATAATTTTCGATTTATTTTTGGTTTTATTTACGGAGAATTAATCGTATACGACTTTAAGTACGATAAAGGAAACTGTTGAAGAGAGATAATTATCAAAATAAAATGTACTCTAACAATAGCATATTGTACTACGAGCACAGAATGTAAGTAATATTCTATGAGTATCAAAGTTTAAAACCCGAGCGTGGTTTCAATTGTTTTTTATTGAAATTTAGATATGTTTAGTGTTAGTTATAATAAATTATAAATAACCTCTCTGAATATCCGAAGATAACATGCCAAATAGAGTTTGAGATTATAAATTAAGTTTGTTTGAGGAATTTATGAGCGTTATTTTTTAAAATTCTAGGAATTAAAATTGTCATGAAAAACCCACGCAGGTAAGTCATTTCAAAGATGCGGGAGTCATCTTTATGGCCCTTGCTCGTTCATAATTGTAATTTTTTTTAATAAAATGTTTTAGAAGATGATTGAGCAGAACGACAGTGATGAATTTAATTTAAATAAATAACAATTCGCTTTAGTTATTATTGAGCACGTTTATTATTTTACGTTAAGAAAAAGTGAGTGACATTACAATATAAGCAAAATGTAATAGAACAATAATAATATAATGTAGATAATGCCCTAGAGGCAATATGAGAATGTTATAATTATAACACTCCTCCTCATTCTCATGAGAGTCCACATCCTTCACGTAATATCTTCATCCGAACGCCTGGAAGTGGTTTTGTTAACATATCTGCCCGTTGTTCTTCCGATGGACAATATCTACATATAATTTCACCTTTGTATACAAGATCCTTGACATAATGATATTTTGTTTCAATGTGCTAACACCGATTTGTAATTTTCTCGCTCTCAAACATTTTCAAATAGCTTTGATTATCTTCCCAAATTTGAATCGGTTCGCTGACATTGACGTTTAAATCTTTTAACAATTTCTTGATCCAAACAGCTTCCTTGGTTGCTTCAGACAAAGCTATGAACTCAGTTTCTGTTGATGAGAGAGCAACACACGTTTGCTTTCGGCTTGCAGCTATATCAGGACGTGAATTCACAGAGATGTACAGCAAACTTCCAATCAATTTCTGATATATTTTATTGTCAACTAACAAAGTTGGTTCAGATTTTGACTTTCCATATGCTGGATCCAGCGGATATAATGACATCTTTGAATTTTCAAGTCCTGCAATATTAATTAATTTATCAATATGTTTCTTTTGACAGATTTTAAAATTTCCACTATTATACTTCTCAATTTCAAGTCCCAAATAATTTTTGACATCTCCAAGATTTTTTTAATTTCAAAATTCAACTTTAGCAATTCTTCTAGTATTTTAATATATTTCATCTCCTTACTGGCAACTATCAAATCCAGGCTGCTGTTTCATAAATATTGCTTCGTGTAAATCTCCGTTCAAAAATGCTGTTTTAGCATCAAAATGTTGTACAATCATATTTGAAGCGCCTGCAATTGACAATAACGTTCTCAATGTAGTTTGTTTTACAACAGGTGCGAAAATTTCATCATAATCCTGTCCGTATTTTTGTGATAATCTTTGTGCTGCCAGTCGAGCTTTAAATCTTTGAACATTCATTTGGCTATCAGTTTTAACTTTGAAAACCCACCTCCACCCAATCGCTTTACGGTTATTAGGTAACTTTACCGAATCCCATGCATGATTTTTATTCAATGATTCTATTTCATCGCACATAGCTTGCTTCCAATGCTTTCTATCATCATAACCTAGCACCTCTTTACTCGAATTTGGTTCGAAATCATCATGACATTCACTAATTAAATTGATTTGTTCAATCAGTCTTTCCGGATGTATAGCTTTGTTTGATCTTTTTGAATGTCCAATACCAGTGGCACCATCTAACACAACATCACCATCTTCTTCTGAATTACTTTCGCATTCCAAAATGGGTCCTCATACGACTGTATATCAATTTGATTTTGAACATCAATGTGGTACATCTACATGTGGTTGTCGCTGTTGCTCAAATTCCTGCTGCTCTTCCAGTTCTGGCTGCAGATCCGCTTGTATAATTCGACAAACAGGAACACAAAGATTCACTCCAACTTCGCAATTACCAGCAACGCTGTTATTTTCAAAAAAATTGGCACATCCAATTCAGTTTTGACCAGCCCCTCTTGACTTTTGTTTTCAAGAAATTTGACATCTCGACTTATAGTAATTTTATTTGTGTTTTGTTCCAACAAGCGATACGCCTTCGAATTTTCATCATAGCCAACAAAAATTAATAACTTAGCTTTATTATCTTATTTACGTCGTTGTTGTTTTGGAATATGTACGTATGCTTTCGAACCGAATATTTGAAGATGTTCAATTCATGTATCTATACTTTGTGTTGGTAATCTATTTTGAAGATAGTTTATTGTAAGTACTGCTTCCCTCCAAAGTTGATTTGCTATTCCAGAATCCAACAATAAACATCTGGCCATGTCAATAAGCGATCTATTTTTACGTTCAGCTACACCATTTTGCTGCGGCGCATATGGTGTTGTGTATTGGTACTGAATTCCTTCATTCGCCAAATAACTTTTATCATTTTCGTTAACATATTCTCCTCCTCGATCTGATCTTATAATTTTCGGTTTTGTTGAAAACATGTTTGTGACCAATGCGACATAATGACGTAATTTTTCCACAACTTCTGATTTTTGTTTTAGCAAATACACAGTTGTAAATCGACTTTAACCATCGATAAACGTCAAAATATAGTTATTCCCGCTTGGTGTTGCAGGTGAGATTGAACCACATCGCAAAATGTAATAGAACAATAATAATATAATGTAGTTAATGCCCTAGGAAGGTCAACAAACCAACCCACCCACGCAGCAAACCACCCACCCGCCCACACACAGACGTACACCAAATTGTTTATTGGCTATTTAGATAGAGAATGGTCTAAAACAAAATAAAAAACAAAATTTGGGGTATGTAAGATTTTTTTTTCACGATAGATTGCATTACTTCACACAGTTTAAAATTGTGGTGAAGTAAAAAGTTAATCATTTACTAGTGTGAATTTTTATTAATATTAGTCGCTACTTTAATCATTTTTATTCATTTTGTTTTGACCTTCTTCTTGTAATAATGATCAAATTTGTAACGTTCGTCCTATTTCCAATTAAAAACATTTCAAATCATTTTAAGAAATTTGTTTTCCATCAAGGTAAAATTCGAACTCTGATTCAAATTCAAATTCAACGATAAAAACAATTCAGCCACAATCCTTCTTAACATCTAAATAAGAATAATCTCACCAAAAACTGAACGAAAAAGCGAAAATTGCAATTGGTAGCCTTGTTTTTTTGATAGGGAAAAAATCATAATATGCTGTCATGGCAGATTTTTTTCATTCATTCCATGTTTTACTTTATTAAGTAAAACACTTCGTGTATAATTTTTTTAAAAATAGTAATTATAACAAAAACGTGTAGACAATGAGCTTTTTCCCATGTTTTTCTCATTTTTATTTTGCAAAAAAACATGTACAGTGTTTAATAATAAAACAAAGAAAAAATAAATAATAAACAAAGATTCCATGTTGAATCTTCAAACACATTTGAATTAAAACTTTAGTTCGCGTTCGTTACCCAAACGAGAAAAGAAAACAAAAAGTAAAAATAATTAAATTTTGATTTTTAAGCGCGAATGGCTATATCCGCCATTAAAAGAAATTTAATTTTGTGAAAAATAAAGAAAATCTGAAGTGACACGTTTTTTTTTTGATAAAATTACTATCGAACATATTATATGTTTAAAACGGTTGATAAAACTATTACCTTTGGATTACAAAACAAAATTCTTTCTTTAGAATGAATAAAGTGAAAGATATTAAGTTAGACTTTAATAATGCTAACAAATATAATTAATAAAGTAAAATAAATCAGGTTAGACTTTAATAATCCTAACAAATATGTTTATAAATATAGTGCAGTTAATAAAATAGAAGAAAAATTATTATTGTCATATAATTGAGTTTGAATTTGTAACAAACAAAGAAAAATTTTATAAAATACTACAGAACTTTCTGCCATATATGCGGTTAAATTGTGAAAATCCGATTGAATCATTTTCACCAACAAACTCATGAAACAGTTATCTCAACGATACAAAAAGGTTCATTTTATTTCATTTTATTGAAAGTGGAAAAAGGAATGAAACATAATACCACAAAGCTGGATGAATATATGCCAGTGTATGAGGATCTAACAGATACGAACGCTGGACACAACCATTAATGCAGAGGCTGCTATCAACGAATTCAAGAAAATCTAAATCAAGCAAGTCTATATTTTTTTTTCTTTCATATATTATTATTAGACTTTTAGTATTTTTTTTAGATGATAGGTTAATTGGTCGGAAGTAAGAGATTTCCTGAATTTCGATTCGTTGTGGGGACAATCGATATCCCGCGTTTTGGAAATAATTGTTTCTTAAAAGAAAGGTCCAAACATAACATATTTAATCATTTAAATTTCTAATAATTTTCCATAATTTTTTATCTCTATATTCTGTATTCTTCCAATTACCATTTGTTTCATACTATACGATCAACCAGTTGTCTGACCAGCACTTACGATATTGCGAAGACATTAAAACAAGATCGATGACTGGAT
This sequence comes from Diogma glabrata, assembly GCA_963693315.1. Classification (NCBI taxonomy): domain Eukaryota; kingdom Metazoa; phylum Arthropoda; class Insecta; order Diptera; family Cylindrotomidae; genus Diogma; species Diogma glabrata. Next base: position 82,856,332 of record OY856188.1, read on the forward strand.
TGTTTTAAAACAAGCAACGTTTTTTCTTTAAACGATCAGCGAAGGTTGTCTTTTATTTCACTAAAAAAGTTTGTAAATACATATCTACAGATTGTACACCCAATTGTTATTAGTATTAATCACGTGTTGACTGACCTAGTGGTAGAACGCTAGACTTCGAACTTGGAAGACTCGCCGGTTTTCCAATTCACAAATAGTCAACTAATTAATATAGGTGATAAATTGATAATAAAAGGAGGGGCTTGATCACCCATGTAGATAAGATTATATTATAAAGGGATGGACAGGTTGTGCTAAGGGGAACTTAGGTACGCAGACTCTATGGCACATAGCGCTGTGTTTGGCTTCATAACAACTATTCCACACTTTCTTTCTGGTTTATGAAATCCAAGACCGACTGTATTGACAAAAGTTTGATGGTGCTGGCATCTAGTGCGCTAGAGCCAAAAATCCTAGCTCTGATACCAGAGGAGGCCGGGTATGCATATAAAAAAGCTCAGAGTCTACCTCCTCTTCAAGACAACATTCACAGAGAGAACTTTTACCCCATGGTAAAAGGTGTTTCTTTAGAATGGGTAACGGTCCCATGGTAAAAAGGTGTTTCTTCAGATGTTTATGTCCCGTCAGAACACCGACCACAGAGCTGAGAGTTTTCCTCTTCAGGCTTTAAACAAAGTTAATATTTTTATCTACAATGCTACAAAAATATCTTACTTTGTTTGCCTTTTGGTGATGCATTCGACAAAACATTTTTCTTAAGATCCGCATCATCCTTTAATAATAACAGAGGGTCAGAGAAAAATCCAGAAATTTTCCATACAAGCTTGTAGAACTGGTCCAGTAATGATCCTAATACTAGCGACCAGTAATGTAACAATGACCTAGTACTGGTAGCCATGACTCACAGTACTGCCAACCATTACTCGATCGTTAACATGATTTTACTGGATGATAATATCGGACAATAAATGACTGCCATTCATGAGTTTGAGAAAAAAACAGCAACATCGTTATTGGTTCGTTACTGGGCTAGCTATACAAGTATGTAAACTGTCTAATATATATAGTATAGTAACGGACCAATAATGATGACAAGTATTGCAGGCCAAATAATAGCTCATAGTACTGTCATAATAACAAGAGCCAATTAATGTTAATCATTAACGGAGTTTGCTTGATCTGCAAACCCTGCTTAGGGACAATTTTTATAATTTTTTAAATATACTGTTTGCGAAGTGCGATTTATTTATATACGTATACTGAGATTTTGTTTTGTTGTGGATAAGGCATAAGTTTTTTATTTTAATATTTTCAAAAATAAAAGATTTTTTCGGCAAACAGCTGTAAAATTTAACTTTACTGCCGCTAGGGAGAAGGTTAAAGTCTTACTTTGTTGCCGTATAATCAAAGGTTTATTTTTTTTACGGCGGCAGTGAAGTAATTTCATATTTTTACGGTGGCAGAAAAAGTCGCCATTACTTTCCATATTTTTACGATATTTGTTATTTTTTTCAAACAAATTGTAGAACTAAAAAATAACAAATAATTTGATTGGATTATGAAATTTTGAATTAAAAGGCTGCTTTGATAAAAAAATTTATTTATGCAAATTTAAATGTTTTTTCCTTTTTGGAAGTAACTATGACGATAAAAAATCATTTTTATAAGAATTTTGATGTATTAATTTCATATTTATAAAAAATTTAAACGTTTGCCGAAAAAATAGTGTATTTAATTCGGAGCTAAAGTGACTTTTTGTGTTTCGTCCATAATTGCCAAACTATAGACGCAACACAAAAAGTAGCAGCACTTTAGCTCCTAATTAAATAATATACTATTTTATAATATTTTTAAAGAATAAATAAGTTTATTTTATATATAGTAGCCTATGCGTGTCGTAAATTTGTATCAAACTCCAAACTGAATTACCAGTGGCAGATTTCTAAATAAGCTAGCTGAATTTTTACTGCGGCCGTGACCACAAAGTTAAAATGGGAACTATCAAAATCGGTGAATTAAATGTAGTTCTATAAAACCGTAATTTTAAAATACATGGTATTGGCCTTGAAAATTAAAAAAAAACGTTTAATTCAAGCAGTTTTAAGCATCTCCGTTTGCTACGCTCGCGGTATATATTTTAAACATTTCTAGCCTAAAGCGTTCCGGTACTTATTCTGTAGGAAATGCACCACTGTCTAATATATATAGTATATACCACTTTGATATTCCTCTTTCTATGTAGTTCATTAGGCATTGAAGCAATGACTATAGCTGCAAAACGATCGATCAGCTCAGATGTTCTCACATCAATAACTTAAATCTCGAGGTTGATCTAACCTCAAGGCGAATTTCATTGCCACCTAACTTGTGCAATTTAGTTTCGTCAAAAGAATTGTTTGAAAAAGTGTTTTCCAATATTTAAAACAATCATAAGAATCACGGTCGACTAAGCGAACGAGCTATTCTTGCAGCCACAAACAAATACGTCAACGAAATTAACAGTATTATTCAGTTTAATATTCAAAGAGTGACAGTAACATACAAATCCAAAGAGTACATGTTCTAGAGAGGGCCAACCAGACAATCTCTATTTCTGTACTACAGGCAATGAAACAACAAACAATATTGTATACACAGAAGCATTGTGAAATTAAACATATTAGAAACGTGTACGTTCTCTTTTCTTTGTTTATTTTTCATTCAACCAGACTGAGCCACAGCAACGCTTGTCCGGCTACAGCTAATAATGAATAAAAAGTTTTTTTTTTAATTCTAACATTTGTTTGCACTTCCTCTTCCACAAATGGCCACGTCATAAATAAGTTTTAAATTTATGTTTTATTTCATTCAAGCCAAATTTCTGGAGTAGCGCTAATGACAGTTCCAGCGGAAATATATGCATATGGCGCACAATATTATACTATGTGTCTATCAATGGTTATAACAGTTATAATAATTAATTATGTATTTATTCCAGTTTTTTTTAATAATCAAACGACTAATTGCTATCAGGTAAATTTATAAGAATTCAGTCAAAATTTTTATCCGATTTAATATACCATTATACGTTTTTAGTATTTGGATCTTCGATTCGGTCGACCCAGCCGACAACTATCTACGGCAATATTTTTAATATCATTTGCAGTTACAATTCCCGTACTAATATTTGTACCTGCTCTCGCATTTTCACAACTTAGTGGCGTAAACGTACATATAGTAAATCTGCTTGTGTCAACTGTGTGTGTGACATACACAATGTTGGTAATTCACAAAGCATACAATTAAATTTTAAAATTTCAAAATTAGAATTTTAATTAATTTTATCAATTTAGGGTGGTTTGAAAGCCGTATTTATTTCAAGGACCGATGTATTTCAAGGAATAATAATTATAGTAACAAGTACTGTTGTAGTATTAATTGGTGTCTATAATGTTGGTGGATTTACTGAAGTGTGGAATATTGCTGACAAAGGCAATCGACTGAGGATATTCAATATGACATTTGATTTAACAACGCGGTTAACATTTTGGAATACATCACTAGGGTATATTGCTATATGGACATCGTATATTGGGTTAAATCAGGCTTGCATACAAAGGATTGTAACAGTTCCAACTATTATAAAAGCACAACAGTAGGTTGTGGAAATGCGTTACTATCCAATGGAAACAAATTTATTATTAACAATTTTTTATTATTATAGAATGATGTGGACATTTTTGATTGTGTTTATTGCGGTTCTATCAGTAAATTGTTTTACTGGTATTATAATGTATGCTAAATATGCTGATTGTGATCCAGTGAAAGCTGGGGTATGTAGATCAAATTCATCCTAATCATAAATCATCGGTTGCGTTCGAAGCTTCCTCTGTTTGTCCCGATGCATTTGCACCTTAGATTTAAAAGAAATATTTTAGTATTTATTATTTATTATTTTGTCAGTTAAATTTGGACGTCCAATTTGCAATATTTCAATTCAGCACTCCGAAATTGGACGTCTAGTCCGAAAGAAAGATATGCTCTTATGACTTTTTTCGGACTGGACGTCCAATTTCGGAATATAAAATGTCAAAATTGAAAATATTATTATAGCGCGAAAACTAAGTTTAATCTAAATCAGTATTCAAATCAGTATCAATAATTCAAATCAGTATTACAAACTGTAATTATAATGAGGTAATTATTAAAATCTATTTTGTGTTTGGTGTTAATTATAATTTGCGATTAAACGAATTAATTTTTGGTTATGAGCTATCGGAATGTAAAAATCTACAAGTTGTTGCTTTTTCATTCTCTCTTTAGTTATTTTTTTCTTTGTTTCTCATTTTAATTTGGCTAATTTTTTTGTCTTAACCATTGTGGAAACCATGCATTAAAAATTAATGAGAAAAAGCATAAAAGCATTGTATCTAAAATTTGGCGGTTAAAATTCGTGCGCTTTTGTTTTGCAATCTGGGATTTCAACACACCGTTTTATGTACGTTGCATACTCATACAAAATGCATTTTAGCTATAGCATTATTTCTTTATATTATCTTTTTTTGGCTTTTTTACAGATAGTCGAACGAGCAGATAAAATGATAGCATACTTTGCACATGACATACTCGACAGTATTCCAGGCATGACGGGCTTTTTTATGTCCGCTATTTTCTGTTGTGCTTTGAGGTAATATAATAAAAATTTAAATAAAAATTAATATTAATACATTAGTTAATTATATTTATAGCACAATGTCTGCAAGCCTTAATGCATTATCAGAAATAGTTTACTTCGATTGCATTCGTAAAACAAATTGGTTTGTAGATAACGCTAAAAATGCAAATATTATCATGAAAGTTCTGGTGGCAGTAATAGGAGTGTATTGTGTTTTAATGGGACTAGTAACATCACAATTTCCGCAAATTTTACAACTCCTAGCAACAATATCAGGAATGTCAGACGGTGCAATGTTTGGTATATTTATATTAGGCGTACTTTTTCCAATTGCCAACCTAAAAGGTGCATTAATTGGACCAATTTTTAGTATAATAGTTATGATATGGATTATTGTAAATGGACAAATATTAATTTTTAGCGGAGAACTAGTCTATCCGCCAATGGACAGTTCGATTCATGGATGTTGTAACTCAATCATGAATACAACAATAAACGATATTCAAACAGCTTCCATATCACCAAAGGCGATCACAAATGAATCATTTTCAATTTATAAAATATCATTTACATGGTATACATTTATAGGTGCCGCTATTTGTATAATTATTGGTTTACTTGTGAGTTCTTGCACAAAAGATTCAAAACCAAAAAATCTCCACCCTAGACTTTTTTCACCACTAATCCATAGGTTTTTATCTGATGAAATTAAAAAAAATGAATCTAAAATCGAAACATTATTTATTGACAAAATATAATTAGTTGAATTGGATTAGGAATTAAATGTTGAATTATGACATAGTGAACATACGTTTTAGTTTGTTAACATTATTATCATGAAATAATAAAAATTAGAAGTATTATTTATTTTATTTGTTTTTATTGAATTTACAATATCTAATTTATATCATATCTAGTAGATATTACTTTTTCTAACCGAGTTTAAATATTACGAAACGAAATGTTTCATAAAAACCAAGAACCTAAAGTGTAATTACACTTATACGCATAGTCTAAGATTTATATTTAGGACCTTATGCCAACACTCTGCACGAATGGTGGATAGAAATTCAAACAGTGAACATATGGCAAATGGAATATGGTATGGCAAATTCAAACCTCAAGAAAGTTTGCAAGTGTTACTCTTGTAGTCAATTTTATATATAAAAAAAATCAAGAAAAACGATTGCAACTATGTTCAGTAATCAGTAATTACTTTTAAGTAGGGTCCCATGGGCCCGCCGTCCCCATTTCCACCGTCCGCCAACACCCCCTTCCTCTTTACTTCCGGCTTTGATACTACTACTATCCATCATAATCCAACCTCTTCTAATCTATTCTGTGATCTGTATGCACCTTCTGCTTAACAAATTTTACAAAAATACATAGTGAGGTGTGCTGTAAATTTTTATACTAAATATATTTCGAATTGTTTCGTTAGGCAAGTTCAATCACAAATGGATGGAAATAATAATAAAAAAAACTGAAATAGCAGCTTTTGTTTTCACTTATTTTATTTACAGAAAATGACACTATGCAAAAATAATGATGGAAAACAAATATTATATCAAATAAATAATTAATTTTCTTATTAATATGGAAATCATATAAATTTGAACGAAACGGCTAAAAACAATACTAATAATTTTAAAAAACTACATTATCGATAAATTTAAATGCCGTAAATGGATTTTTTATGAATAAAAAGGAATAATTTTTTTGTTATGTATATATTAAAAAAAATAATAAACAAAAACAATAAAATAAATATAGAGTCCGCGTTGAACCCCGGACCTTTCTCACAACCCTCTTCGTTGATTATGACAACGAAATTTTGTACTGAGTACATATTTTGAACTTCATTTTATTAAATGTATACATACTATAACACAAACTGTTTTTTGCACCAAAAATTTTAAAAGTTTTCAACGTACATTCTTGTTCAAAAATGTGAAAAATCTATATTTTTTTATGCTGTTAAGTTTCTTTTGAACAATTTTCTGGTTCAACAATTTTCCGCAATATGTTTTTGATTAATTTAACTTGATTTAAGTAAAAATAAATCTAATCCGTTTCAAATTTCAACCAGTTAATTGTGATGAAGATTTAATCTTGTAATTAATAACTTTATTATAAATACCATTTACCAACTTTACTATTTAATGTATATATTATTCCTAAAAAAATAGAATGTTCTATGAAACTTTCAAAATTCTAACTTTTTTCCATAATACATATTACATATCTTGTGACTAATTTAAAATCAAAACAAAATTTAAACAAAAATTACCATTCAATATTTTATTGAAAAAAAAATTATTCGATTAAAAACAAACAAAAATATTGAGAAAAAAGATACTCATTCCTTCTTTTAAAAAATTAAGAAAAATAGTACAGCATCACCAACAGAAAAATAAAAAAGAAAACAACAAAAAGTATAAAAAACAGAATAGCCACGGAAAATTTCCTCTAAAAAACTGAAGAAATTATTGTAGATGTCGTAAACATTCCCTGAATGCATTCTAAATTTTACTTCGTATTGACGTCACACTGTGCTAAAACAATCGCAATAACAAAACCCCCTATATATTCATAGCCCTCTTGATTTACGCCAGATTAAAAAACAATGAACATTGTCATATGCAAAAAAATGGATTAGTGTTTTTGATTAAATTTTTTTGAATTTTTTTTGCATAAGTTTTATTTTTCAAGAGGCGTCAAATATTTTTTGAATTTTGTTTATATTGAGTTTTAATTTCAAAATGGCGCTACAAGTTTACGATTTTTCCTGTACTCAAAATGAAGCACGCTTATATATAGGTGGTTTTGGCAATAATTTTAAAAAACTACATTATCAATAAATTTAAATACCATAAAATTTCCACAGCCTTAAACTGTTAAAATTGGTCTTTTGGCTGAAGGTGTCAACTCATATTGAAAGAGAAACACATACTCAAATAATACTTTTTGTTTTTCCTTATTTTATTTCACGGGAATGAAATTATGGAAAATAATGATCGAAAAACACTATTGCTTGATTTTTAGTACTACCTGGCAAAAAAATAATTAATTTTCTTCTTAATATCGAAATGATATAATTTGAACGAAACGGGAAAAGACAGTAGCAATAACTTTAAAGAACTACATTATCGATCAATTTAAAATTCGTAAAACGAAATTTTTATGATTTTCATGTATTTATAAATAAAAAAACAATAATTTTAATTGGGGATTTTTGAGATCAATTAAACTCAAGTAAGAAAAGAATTAATTGGAATTTTTTCAATTCAAAGGTATGGTTGGTTGATAATTTTAATATTATTTGAAAAAAGATTAAAAAAAAAACAATAAAAAATGTACCGTGCCAGGTATTGAACTCTCGACCTCTAGAGACTCAGTTGACCTCGGCACCCATATTGCAAATTGAGCGTTACGCTCGTAGTAAAGGGATAGACTCAAAGCTATTATATCATGGATTAATTAATTATTATGAATGGAATGGATGATGATTGATGTTATAATTTTATAAAACGTTTGTAACTGTTTCGTAGCAATGTCATAAACATGATGAAATTGTGACGTCAAAATCATTATTATGATGTAGAAATTTACCCATTATTCTACTGCCTTTAAGCTAAGAATCAATAATTAGATGCAAAATTTTACAAACTACTTTAAATGGATATATCTCCAGTGAAATTTAACTTAACTATAATAAAAAATAATAATATAATATTTGAGTCCAAATTATGGAATCATACCAGAACCAAATATAAGTTGACATTGAATGAAGAATATTATGGATCTACGAATATTTTCAATAATTTTATTCGAATAATTTTAAGATTTACTTCGGTTTTTAAAAAACCAAAGTATTGAATTCTCGAGCCAAAATTGAAATTCTTACCCCCACTTTTTTTGGCATTTATCGACGTTTTAGGACCTACTGATTCTAAAAAAGCAACAAAAAAATGTATGTCTGTCTGCCAGCACAACCGACGAAATCTCGAAAACCGCTAGAGGAATTTCAAAAATTAGGTATACTTCTCTAAAAATAGGTATACTCAATGGGAAGAGCCGAAAGGACGATGTGTTCGATAACTATATCGGAAGTGTGTCGAGTGTGTCAAAACAAGAAATTTGCATATTTTTTGCTTAAAAAACGTTCATTTTAAGTGATAATGAATAGTAACCTTAAATTTAAAGAAATCTTGATAGTCGGGATAGGTATGTAAGATCAAAAACTAGATTATTGCATTATAAGTTTGTCAAAAAGTTATTGTCAAGTGTATCAAAAGAATGATTTTCATTTACTTTTTACCCAATTTTTGTGAAGAAAAAATAATATTAATTATTTGTGACATGAAAATTGAAATGTGATGAACATGAAACTGGACATGGAAATTTTAGATTTTATTATAATTTTTGGAAGATTTCTGGAATTTTGAAAAAAGTTTGTACATATTTTTGATTTTTTACAATTTTCGCGATGTTTTTAGAATTTTGAAAACAAGTTTGTTTTTTTGATTTTGTTACATTTTTGACAATAATTATAGAATTTTGAAAAAAGTTACTTCGGTCTGAATTTGAATTTTTGGAATATTTTTAGAATTTTGAAAAAGATTAAATTTTTGATTTTGTTATAATTTTTGCAATATTTTAAAAATATTGGAAAAGGTTTGAAATTTTGGAATATTTTTAAAATTTTGAAAAAAGTTTCAATTTTTGATTTTGTTATAATTTTTGAAATATTTTTAGAATTTTGAAACAGGTTTGTATTTTTTTGAGCTATTCTTTGTAAAAATCCATCAAGGATTCTGGAAGTCACACTCGAAAAAAGTTGAAAAAAAATCAAAAATGTACGTTTTTTTAAAATTTTTCAATATTCAACGCTATAAATTTTGAACAATGATTGTAAATATTTTTAATTTCTTGGAGCCTATAGTTATTCAATTTCCTGTCTTTTAAGTTAAAAATATTGGTGCAGGTTGCAAGTTATTCAGGTTTTTCCAAAAAAAGTCAAAACTCTAAATTTGGGAAAAAAAAATTGTTTTTCGAAATTTTTTCGATTCTAACTTCCAGAATCCTTGATGGACTTTTACAAAAATAGCTAAAAAATTTTGTTAGTATCTTTGCTATGCATATGTTTTATTACTTCGATCTGAAAGACCTAAGTATTACATTCATGAGCTCAAAGTGAAACTCTTACCCCCACTTTTTTTGGCATTTCTCAACGTTTTAGGACTTACTGATTCTAAAAAAGCAAAAAAAAAAATGTATGTCTGTCTGTAGGCCGTCCGGCCGTCACAACCGACGAAATCTAGAAAACGGCTGGACGGATTTGAAAATTTTTTTTTTCTAAAAATAGGTTTACTCAATGGAAAGAGCCGAAAGGACGATGTATTCGATAACTGTACCGGAAGTGTGTCAAAAAAATCGTCAAGTGTGTCAAAACAAGGAAATTTGCATATTTTTTGCTTAAAATTGTGATTAGGAGTAGGAACATTGACTTTAGAGAAATCTTGATGGTCGGGATTGGTATGTGAGTCCAATATCTAAATTACTGCATTATAAGTTTGTCAAAAAAATGTTGTCAAGTGTGTCAAAAGAAAGATTTTTATTTATTTTTTAACCCAATTTTTTGGAAAAAAATAAAATTAATTGTTTGTTTGATATGAAATTTTATTATTATTATTGAAAATTATGGCACTATAAGTTTGTCAAAAAATGTTGTCAAGTGTGTCAAAAGAAAGATTTGTATTTACTTTTTTACCCAATTTTTTGGAAAAAAATTAAATTAATAATTTGTATGACATGAAATTTTATTATTATTATAGAGAATTATGGCATTATAAGTTTGTCAAAAAAATAATGTCAAGTGTGTCAAAAAATGATTTCATATATTTTTTTGGCCAATTTTTTGAAAAAATAATGTAGCTGTTTTTATGACGTAAATGTAATTGAAAATTAAATTGGACATGGAAATTTTTTAATTTGTTATATTTTTTGAAATTATTTTGGAATTTTGAAAAAAGTTTGTATATTTGATTTTGTAATAATTTTTGTAATATTTTTAGAATTTTGGAAAAATTTTAATTTTTGATTTTGTAAGAATTTTTGGAATATTTTTAGAATTTTGAAAAATTTTTAATTTTTGATTTCATTATAATTTTTGGAATTTTGAAAAAATTTTCAATTTTTGATTTTGTTATAATTTTTGGAATACTTTTAGAATTTTGAAAAAAGTTTGATTTTATTATAATTTTTACAATATTTTTGGAATTTTGAAAGAAATATGAATTTGTGATTTTGTAATATTTTCTCGAATCGCTAAATGGAAGGTTTTCGAATAGTTTGCTGAAAATGTAATTGAACATAGAGTTTTATGTTTAAGATACATCGCTGCCCAAAACTAAAAACAATGTAGTCATAGAAGTTTTTTATCGAAAAAACCGGAAGTGACAAACCGGAAGTTGGTATGCAGAAGGATTGGAAACAGAACTTAAATCTTATATAATAACTTTCATTACGATACGAAATTCAAAATTACAAGTTATTGAAGATTCAAAATTAAAGGTGTATGGGAGACCCCACGCTATTTTATCCAATATTGAAATTCAATTCCAGATCTTCTATTTTCAAGCGAACCCGGATCATAAGTCAAAGTTTCATCAAGATCCCATGTTTATTTGTCAGCCACCTAAATAATGGTAAATAAATTAAAAGGTAAATTTATCAAAGACAAAATTTACCATTATTTGGGTAGCTGACAAATGAATTTAACCTTCGCGTTAACAATATCTACCCGGGTAGATATCACGGCTTTTGTGATTCAATAACTGTATGAGTTTTTAACCAATCATCATGCCTGTTCAGCTATGTGACTATTACTTCAGTCTGAAAGACCTAAGTACATATTACATTCATGAGCTCAAAGTGAAATTCTTACCCCCATTTTTTTGGCATTTCTCGACGTTTTAGGACATACTGATTCTAAAAAGGCAAAAAAAAAAAAATTTATGTCTGTCTGTAGGCCGGCCGGCCGTCATTACCTACGCGGCAGGGAAAACCGCTGGAGGGATTTCAAAAAAAATTTTTTCTAAAAATAGGTATACACAAGGGACAGGTCCAAAAGGACGCTCGATAACTGTACCGAAATTGTGTCAAAAAAATCATTATGTGTGTCGAAAATAGCAAATTTTCATATTTTTGGCTTAAAAAACGTGCATTTTAAGTGTTTACGAGTAGGAACATTAAATTTGGAGAAATCTTGATGGTAGGGATTGGTATGTGAGATCAAAAACTAGATTATTGCATTATAAGTTTGTCAAATGTTGTCAAGTGTGTCAAAAGAAAAATTTTTATTTATTTTTTTACCCAATTTTTTGGGAAAAAAATAAAATTAATTATTTGTTTGAAATGAAATTTTATTATTATTATTGAGAATTATGGCATTATAAGTTTGTCAAAAAAATAATGTCAAGTGTGTCAAAAGAAAGATTTTTATTTATTTTTTTACCCAATTTTTTGGAAAAAAATAAAATTGTTTGTTTGAAATGAAATTTTATTATTATTATTGAGAATTATGGCATTATAAGTTCGTCAAAAAAATGTTGTCAAGTGTGTCAAAAGAAAGATTTTTATTTATTTTTTAGCCAATTTTTTGGAAAAAATAAAATTGTTTCTTTGAAATGAAATTTTATCATTATTATTGAGAATTATGGCATTATAAGTTTGTCAAAAAATGTTGTCAAGTGTGTCAAAAGAAATTTTTATATTTATTTTTTACCCAATTTTTTTAGAAAAAAATTAAATTAATAGTTTGTATGACATGATATTTTATTATTATTATTGAGAATTATGGCATTATAAGTTTGTCAAAAAACTAATGTCAAGTGTGTCAAAAAATGATTTCATTTATTTTTTAGCCAATTTTTTGAAAAAAAAAATGTAGCTGTTTTTATGACGTAAATGTAATTTAAAATGAAATTAGTTTTTGAAATATTTTTGGAATTTTGAAAAAGTATGTATTTTTGATTTTTTAATAATTTTTGCAATATTTTTAGAATGTCGGAAAAAGTTTTAATTTTTGATTTTGTAAGAATTTTTGGAATATTTTTAGAATTTTGAAAAATTTTTAATTTTTGATTTTATTATAATTTTTGGAATTTTGAAAAAATTTTCAATTTTTGATTTTGTAATAATTTTTGCAATATTTTTAGAATTTTGGAAAAAGTTTGAATTTTTAAGAAATTTTGGAATATTATCGGAATTTAGAAAATGTTTAAATATTTGATTTTATTCTAATTTTTGGAATATTTTTGGAATTTTGAAAAAGTTTGATTTTATTTAATTTAACAATATTTTTGGAATTTTGATTATAATTTTCGGGCAACGTATTGATGTTTCGTGTTAGTTTTGTAATAAATTTTTAAACAGAGATAAAAAATACTTGTACTTTAACAAAGAGTTATGTTTGATATACATCGCTGCCCAAAACTAAAAACCATGTCCTCATAAAAGTTTTTTGCCGAAAACTATATCAAAATCCTTAACCCAGACCGAAGTCTTGATATCTCAGAGCAGTGAGATTTCAGCCCCTCCATATTTTATATATTAAATTTGTTTGTTTTGTAAAATATGCGATCCAAAAACCGAAATAACATTTTTAACGTTAACCGAAATAACAATGAATATAATATTCGTGTTCAGCAGGTCAACAGCTATAAGAAAAGTTGGGTTTTATTTAGGGAGCTTTTTCTTGTAAACTAGTGTAATTTTCTCGTTGCCGGATTTAGGTTTCGTGTAAGTTTTGTAATAAATTTCTAAACAGATATAAAATACTTGTACTTTTACAAAGAGTTTTGTTTGATATACATCGCTGCTCAAAACTAAAAACAATGTCCTCATAAAAGTTTTATGACAAGAACTATATCAAAATCCTTAACCAAAACCCGAAGTCTTGATATCTCAGAGATATGAGATTTCAGCCCCTTCATATTTTTATCTATACGATTTAGTGGCCATTCTACACTAGTTGGGATTTGTCTCCCATATTCGTAGATCCATAATGTTCTTCATTCAATGTCAACTTGATTGAAGTGATTGTGATGTTAAGTCGATCGTCCAAAAACAAACGGGTCGAGTTGGTTAAATGGTTAACCATAAACTATGATCAGAAGGACGCCGGTTCGATTCCCGAACCGGAATTGAGATAAAACATTTGTTACGAATCTTTCGCTTTTCAAAGCAATTTTTCATTCTATTCATTTCAATACATTCATTTCTAGTGACTTACAATTCTAAACTACATAATGGTTAGATCCATTGCTATCGTATAGATAAAAAATCTTAATAAAATCTTGAACCTATGTAAATAGTTGTAAAATAAATTACCATTTTGTAAGTGGAGTTCTACGTCTTACACAATTATTATGAGTGGTGTACTCCATCTACGAGTATGAGGAAAAATAGTCTCATATGTTGATGATATTCTCCCTGGCTAAAATAAAACCCTTATGAAATTCACCATGGGTAGAAGTTTGTTAAAATCCCTTGCTGGTATTAGCTGGGTAAAAGATAAATCATCATGTTGTTGTTGTTGTAGCGACGAGTTGTGGTGCTATTCTTCCGGCTCCAAGTCCAGATTCAGGAACTCTGCTGCTGCCCTTGGGCGGTACCACAGATCTTCCTTCGTCAGGTCGGTTGGTTTCTCTGGACAATTGAAAAGGTGGTTAGCATCATGTGGTATGCCCTTGCCCTCACATATGGGACACTTGTCAACAATTTCATGGTCAATTCTACTCATGTAGTTATTTAAGATGCGTGACCAACCGGATCTTAACGGCGCTAGGATAGTTCTGGTGCTGCGTGGCAGTTTTACCTCTTCAGCAGCGACTTGTGGTGGTTTGCTGTTAAGAAGTCGATTCGGGCGTAGTTCTTTATTGTGTCTTCAACGGTTTTGGTATGTAGATCTTTCAACCCCCTCTTATACGTAGGCTCGTCGATGTTATTTATGTCTTCATTGCTTCTAACATCTTGTAGGAAGCATTTCGCAGTTCTTCTTATATCTCTAGGTGGTGTTGTCATGGATAAGGTGTCATTGCAGGGATGCTGCTCTCTATGACAGGACCAAAGATATTGTTTGGTAAGGATTTCGTTGTGTTTACGGACCGGCAATATGTTACATTCCTCGTGCAGGTGATCTCTGTGGGCCATCAAGTGACATCCAGTTGTTGTACGCAAGGCTGCGTTCTGTGTTATCTGTAACTTATTCCAGTGGGTGTCAGCGACTTGGGGTGTCCATATGGGAGCAGCGTAATTTATGAAAAGCCTTCCTATTGCTTTATATGCCGTTATTATTGTGTTTTTATCCGGAACTGCCCGCTAGAGCTTTCAGTGCGTTATTCCTGTTTTTAAGTTTTGTATTTACTTGCTGAGCATGAGCGTTGAATTTAAGTAGTGGATCGAATGTTACCCCCAGCAGTTTTGGATTTTTAACAGTAGGAATTAGTATGTTGTCAATGCAGATATTAAGTGTTGTATTTACCTCCTTCGTCCATGTGGTGAAAAGTGTAGAAGTGGACTTTTCAGTGGACAATTTCAATGTTTTGGTTTTAATCCATTCATTCAAGGTGTTGAGGTAGGTGTTTAGGACATTGGTGAGTTGTTCATTGTTGCAAGCACCGTGCAGTCGTCTGCATATGACGTGATAGTTATTCCTTCCGGTGGTGCAGGTAAACTACTTAAGTAGAGGTTGAATAATGAAGGCGAAAGAACTCCACCTTGTGGAACTCCTTGTCTGAGCACTTGTAATGAAGCGCTTTCCCATTGGCGAACCAATGAGAATGGCATAGCAGGAAGCGTACCTAGCGAGATTGATTGACAAGCCCCAAACTAGCTTCAGTCCATGGGAACGATAAAGTAACCCTGCTACTTCAGCACAAATACGGACATGTACGCTATTCACGAAAATTTGCAGAAATGGAAAAAAATACAAGTGTGAAAAAAAAGAGACTCTGGCGACCCCATTGGCGAAAGACCCACGATCAACACGTCCAACCCCTCCACAATCACTCTCAGACGCTCACGCACTCACACTTCACGCATACTATCGTGCGCACACACATTCACACTTCACACATACCAACATTCACCCAGACATTCAATCACTGACTCGCCCTGTCACACACACTCCCACTTCTACCTTATACAGCAAAAAAAATAAAGGTAATAAAACAAGTCCACTCACCCCATGATTACTCCTCCAGTCGTCCAAGTCCTTCGGCCTTAGCCCTCCATCAGTGATGATTCATCCAACAGGTATGGTATTACAAAAAAATAAATGTACGGATAATCCACTGGTGCGTGGTCAGTTCGGCAGCAATAGCAAACCAGTTGTTGTAAATAAGGAGTTGAAAATATGACCGTATCAGCACAAATTGTATATAAATAATCAGTTGCAATATTCCGAAATTTTGTAAAAATGTTGTGTTGAAAATACGATTATATCAGCAAAAATTGTGTATAAATAATCAGTTGTAATAGCCAGAACTTGGTAAGGACGTTGTGTTGAAAATACGATAGTATCAGCAAAAATTGTATATAAATAATCAGGTGAAATATCCAAAAAGAGAAGGCGATAATATCAGCAAAAATTTTATATAAATAATCAGGTGAAATATCCAAAAATATTGTAAAAAATGTTGTGTTGAAAATACGATAGTATCAGCAAAAATTGTATATAAATAATCAGGTGAAATATCCAAAAAGAGAAGGCGATAATATCAGCAAAAATTTTATATAAATAATCAGGTGAAATATCCAAAAATATTGAAAAAAAATGTTGTGTTGAAAATTCGATAGTATCAGCAAAAATTGTGTATAAATAATCAGGTGAAATATCCAAAAATATTGTAAAAATGTTGTGTTGTAAATTCGATAGTATCAGCAAAAATTGTATATAAATAATCAGGTGAAATATCCAAAAATATTGTAAAAATGTTGTGTTGTAAATTCGATAGTATCAGCAAAAATTGTATATAAATAATCAGGTGAAATATCCAAAAATATTGTAAAAATGTTGTGTTGAGAAGGCGATAGTATCAGCAAAAATTGTATATAAATAATCAGGTGAAATATCCAAAAATATTGTAAAAATGTTGTGTTGAGAAGGCGATAATATCAGCAAAAATTTTATATAAATAATCAGGTGAAATATCCAAAAATATTGTAAAAAGGTTGTGTTGAAAATTCGATAGTATCAGCACAAATTGTATATAAATAATCAGTTGCAATATTCCGAAATTTTGTAAAAATGTTGTGTTGAAAATACGATTATATCAGCAAAAATTGTATATAAGTAATCAGTTGTAATAGCCAGAACTTGGTAAAAACGTTGTGTTGAAAATACGATAGTATCAGCAAACATTGTATATGAATAACGGTGATATGATAATTGATAATACGGTGATAACAGCCAAAATTTTGTAAAACAAAAAAAATGTCGCGTCGAAAATACTGTCGAAATACGGGTTAATTGTAGCTTGGTGATGTTAACATAAGTGACTGATTGATTCAGTTAATGGCCGATATAAGTTAGAAACAGTTATTAATAATCAGGTGGCCAAATCCAGTTGCAGCTTTTAGGCAGGCAAGTGTTAACACAGCATAGTGCACAAGACATACATATCTCCCCAAAACCAATCCGTCACACTCTCAACTCCAACGACCACAAGATTCGCCACTCCTTCTATGGTAATGCGGTGCGAATTCACTTAGCTCAGCTAACAATCAAGTTCTACTCGACCGAGAACCCCTTTCACAGAAAAATTGTGTGATTCAACACGGTTCTATATTTTAGTATGATTCACCAGTTAGCGGTGATCAGTTACCCAATACAAGTTTAACAATATCACCTTGGCAATGCTGAAACTAATTTCATTCACCCATGAGTAATTAAGGTATAGTTAAATTAGTTGACTTAATTGTAGATTCGATCGTTACTTCTGTTTCTGAAATTCAATCAATGACCTTCTACCCCAAATAAAAATTCAAATCGTGGCAAGTGATTTTGACAATTCATTATAATTCTATATTTATGATTTTACACAAAATGTACGGCATTTATCCCCTACACACTAAGTTCAATATATTCTTATTTTATAACTTAATTGTTTATCAAAATTGCGCTAAATTAACTTAACGGCGACTACGTCATTATTCCTTAGTGATAACGGAAAATAACAAGACGCACATCTAACTTATATACATATATTAATTCACAGATATATTGTTCGGTTATTTAATTATCACAGAACATTTTGGGGGTAACCAAAATGATTATTCCGATTCACTAGTCAGACAAGCAATTAGATTTTTATAATCTGATTTTAGCAATTAAGAATTTACTATTAATTTACCTGGATATGACATTCATTGAATCTTCGTGGATGCGATCGAAAATCATCATCACCTACACAGATATTCCCGGAATTCTGGGTTTGAATTTTTAGTTATAATTGGTTATTCTAATAAATTTTACTAACTATCACAGATTTAGTTATCACAGAGAATACTAACACATTTCATTTGTTTTGTATCTTTTAAACAACATTTCAAATTTGAACAAAGAAAAATAACACATGTTGTTTTGCTAAAATAAATCTGACAGTCTGACAACACGAAGATCCACTGAAGTGAATCGCAAAATTCATGGTTTACACCGATAGTACATTTTTTTTTTTGATTTCTTATGATTTAGTTTAGACAAAGAAAAACGGCACAAACATAAAAATATATTTTCTTGTGGTTTAAATTCCACTTATGGCGGAGACTAATGAAGTCAACCATTTATTCACACGTAGCACTATATTTCTTGTTTTGATTCGACCGATCTAACAATTTTTTTTTTAAATAATTGCAGGACTACGTACCCACATAAAAAAACAAAGAACTAACACCGAATTTGACTTTAGAATATTTGATAATTTTTTTATATTCCGAAACAAAACATGCACATTGACAATCTCCACCAAATCCAAAGAGACGTCAAACGCCCGAATAAATGTAATAGAACTAAGAGAGGGAATAAGTTACCGTGCTCATTATATAGTCAAATTTTTAATCTCGCAATAACTCGAATAAAGTATTTAGATGAGAGATAATTAATTTACATCAGATTTTCAAATTATTGGGAACTTATTATAGTTCACAAAACCGTTTGCTACTTGATAATATTGTACTAAAAATAAGGTTGGGATCCCCAATATTTCCGACACATTCATAGCACGTATAATTGAATTTCAAAATGAATCAAATACAGATTCGATCAATATAGTGATGTTTAGACATTTAATAACTACATTCTGCAATATCAATACCGTGAAGTTCAGATCAATCACGGAAGGATTGTTTAAAGCAAAACACTCATACAAAGACAAATCAAATGTTTAACCAAGCAGAAATAGTAATTCGTTGTATGTTGACGATTGGAAACAAAATACACGTAGCTGTTGTGAGGTTTTGAGATTTTCGTTATTTCATTACGGTTTGTGTTTTGAAACAAAAAAAGTTCAAACTCAAGTAGTGAGGCGAGGAAAATCGAATGGAAGCACAACGCGCGTCAATTTTAGTGCGTTGTAAGATTAAATTCTGATTAATTCTTAGTGATTATACGGATGATGATTAAGGAAAATTATTAATTAATTCAAATTAACCAATATTGTGTTATATCAATGAATAAATAATTCAAGGTAATTAGTGCAATTTTCTTTCTCCCATACGTTTGTCCGGCTATTGCAGATTTAGTAGATTTTGAGAAATGTAAGGAAACTATGGGTTAAGGAAACTACATGAAATATGACTATTGATGACGAGGGGATGAGAATCTATTCCAAGTGGTACAGATCAATATAAGGAACAACAACTAAGGAAACTGCGACTGTAATACACTGCGTGCTGACGTTATGCCAGACTATCCATTACAGAACAAATGCTTTTTGGACGAACACCCACGACCAAAAAGAAGTTGAAAAAGGCATAGGCTGGTCGCCAATAGACCTTGTATATACAAATTAGCTTGGTGAAGCACCTCGACGTACCACAGATTAGCAATCAAGGCGATCGGTATTACAAACTCAGTCTTAGCAGAAACAAAGTAACAAAGTATCTATGAATATACAAAAAAAACTTTTGGGAGGGGTATCGATAAAATCAGTATTCTACTCTATTGCAAGCGGTGGATAACCAAAATCTTCCAGACCCAATTTCGGGCAGATCTGGGGGTTCCCGAGACTCTAAAGTCACAAAAAAATTGATTCAATCTGCTACAGATCGAAAGAAAAAACACCGTAGGACCGACTTCTTTTGGTCCGACTTCTTTTGAAATAATGAAACATCCGACACAACTCCGTTTTTACGTTATGCAGGCTCGCAACCCACACCTGAACTAACACGAGTCTCATGCTCTACCGACTGAGCTAGCCGGGCCACACTGTTGTACGCTTCCGTCCAAGTGACTCGGAAGGTTGTTCATATAGATTCAAGGTAACCAACTGAACCAAATTCAAATACGTTCAATCACGGAATTTACACTTATAAATAGTTAAAACAGAAAAAAAATTTTTAAACAAGACCCGAACACCACAGCTGATACACGCTTACTGAACTGTGAATTCAAGACGAAACTACCCTCATATGGTCGTCGATACTCTTGACTTACAATGGCGGTAAAAAAAAAAAAAAAAAAAAAAAAAAAAAAAAAAACACAAGCGAAAGTTACTAACATAGTGACAAAAGAAGTTATCACCGATATTAGGCACGAATGTCCTTGGAATGGTAAACACCTCTACGTTTAGAAGCCAGGTCCTCCAGTTCGTAAGCAGCGCTACCTACCAACCTTATTACTCTGGCTTCAATAAACTTCTGCGCAAGTTTAGCCGATAACCTCTTACCGGCGTCACTCAAAATAAAATTCCTTCGGAACACCGTATCACCGGGTTTAAACAAAGTTAACCGAGCTCGTAAATTGTATCTTTCAGCACTTTTGACAAATGCTTCGGCAGTTAAATCAAGAATTCGAATTCGAATCTTATTAAGATAATCCGGTCGCAGAATCGTTTCACCTGGATCATTAAGACTATTCAATCGTCTCAGCAGTTCATATGACGAACCATGAGTCACCATAGGTATTCCAAACATTGCGTAATATGGGGAACATTTCAGTGTTTGATGCAGGGAACAACGTAGTGCACAAGCGATCTCGCTCAAGTGCATATCCCATTTAGAATGTTCCTCCTTTAAATAGGCTCTAATACCAGATAAAACACTTCTATTTACCCGTTCCGAAGCGTTAGCTTGAGGTGAATATAGCGCTAGTAATGTATGTTTCACACCGTGCTTCGCCAAGAAATCTCCAAATAGTTTAGACTTAAACTGCGTCCCATTATCGGACACAATAACTTCGGGACAACCAAATACGTGAAAGACATTGGTAGCCAATAGATGACAAATTGGTTCAGCGGTTAGCTTCCGTAAAGGAAATAAAAATGGATATTTAGTAACATGATCTAATACTACAAGGATAGCGATATTCCCGGCCTTTGAACGAGGATAAGGGCCAAGAATATCGATATATAATCGCTGTCCAATTCGTTCTGTTTTCATTTGGGACACCATGGGAGCACGAAGTGGAACATTAGTCGCTTTGATTTCTTTACAGGTCTTACAATTTCCTATGTAAGATTTAACCTGGGTATACATACGAGGCCAATAGTAAAATTTACGAATGTTATACAAGGTTTTTGCTAGACCTCCATGAGATGAGGTAGGAGGATTGTGGGCCCTTGCAATACACTCGTCAGTGTATTCCTCAGGTAACCACAATTTCCAGACCTCACCCTCTGAAGGAATATCAAGATCTAGACAAGCCAATCGTTTATAAACCCGACCAGAAATTACTTTCAGATCAGGCAATGTACCGTCTGCTTCGGTAACCAGATTTACCAACTCCAAATATCGAGAAGTGTTGAAGAAAGGGGAATTAAGATCTAACTCAGGCACTGGACATAATTCAGAAATGACGTCAACAGAGTCACGTCTTGATAGAGTGTCTGGAACTATGTTTAAACTTCCTTTTCGGTACTCAATATCAAAGTCATAACCCTGCAATTTCAAGCTCCAACGAGCCAAACGACCAGAAAGGTCTTTTTGTTGCATTAACCATCTTAATGAAGCATGATCAGTTATGATCTTAAAGGCCTGACCCTCGACATACGCTCTAAATTTCTTTACTCCCAGTACGGCGGCTAGACACTCTTTCTCACTAGTTGAGTAATTGCGTTGCGCAGAATTTAGTTTCTTGGTCATGTACGCTATGGGATGTTCCATACCGTCCATGTCACGCTGAAGTAATACACAGCCTATACCGTCATTACTAGCGTCGCACTGGAGAGTAAAAGGTTTAGTATAGTCGGGGTTTATGAGGACTGGTGCTGATATGAGAGCATTTTTGAGATTTATAAATGCTATCTCAGCTTCTGGTGTCCATACGAATTTATTAGAATTTTTCTTCAACAAATCTGATATTGGAGAGGACATAGCAGAGAAATCGGATATAAAACGGCGATAATAACCCGCCATACCCAGGAATCGTCGAATCTGTTTGGACGTACGCGGTGTAGGAAATTCAGAAATAGCTTGCGTTTTATCAGGATCAATTTTTAGCTTACCACCTCCCACTACATATCCCAAATATTTTACATCCGGCAAGAGAAACTTACTTTTTTCCACGTTTATCGTCAAGTTCGCACGTCTAAGACACTGGGAGATATCTTCTAACAGTTTCAGATGGGCCTCAAAGGTATCTGTAACTATTAGAAGATCATCCAAGTATACGAAGACGCACGACTTGAGATGTGGAGGAATTACTTGGTCCATCAATTTGGTCATTGTTTGCGGCGCATTGCACAGTCCGAAAGGCATTCTTACGAACTGATACAATGGCCGCCCTGGGACCGTAAAAGCAGTTTTCTCTCGGGAGTGTTTTTCTAACGGTATCTGCCAGAAAGCGTCTTTCAGATCCAAACTGGAGATGAAATTACTTTGTGGCAGCCGACTCAAGATTCCATCTATCTGTGGGAGGGGGTAAGCATCCTTCTTAGTAACTGTATTGACCTTTCTACTATCCAAACAAAGACGATTCTTCCCAGGTTTGCGAATTAAGACCACGGGACTCGACCAAGGACTGTTAGAAACCTCTATGATACCCAGAGATAACATCCTATCCAGTTCTTCCCCCATCAGTTTCTCAATGGCGGGCGAAATTGGATAGTGTCGTTGCTTGATGGGAGCTGCAGTCCCCACATCAATAACGTGTTCCAACAAATGTGTTCGACCCAGACCCATTTTTGAAAATGATGGTAGAAGCTGAATAGTGTTTTGTAGACGTGCTTGATTGTCCATAGACAATTCTGAAATTCCTGACTCCGTAGTCGAAAATGTAGGTAAGTTAAATATCGGGTTAAACAAACCAAAAGCGTTAAAGAAATCTATACCTAGATATAGATTTTGAGTCAAAGACGGGATAATGAAGACGTCCAGGGTTCTGACTTGGTTCATAAATGAAATCTTTGTTTTTACAAACCCCAAGATCTTCTGTCTTTGGCCATCGGCAGTACGAACTACGGCAGACGAATAAGTCAGAAGGTCTGGAGTCTGTACGATTTCTTTAGCAAAATCACCACCAATTACAGTCAAGGACGCTCCACTATCCAACAGTCCAGTATGTTGTTTACCCAATATTGACACTGTGGCATAAGATCTCACATCGTTGGCCAATTTCACAATAGAGGAAATGGTTTTAGTTTTAAACAAATGACGTTGTTGCCAATAAATACGAGAACGGAGCGCAGAGCGCGATGGAAGTTTCAAGGATGATAATGAATCGACAAATATGTTTGAGCGCACCTTCAGGTATTCGTTCAATCGTTGTTGGAACGATTTGATTTTGGTCCATAATGGAGGTGGTTCAGTATGAACGGGTGTTCGTTTCAATAATTTCATATCAGTATCATGAGTGGGTACCAAATCATTAAAAGTCGCATTTGTAATCGGTGTTTCAGGGGTGGCGATAATGGAATTATTATCTGTTTCGTCTCTGTTTGAAATACTTACAGGTAGAGTATTCCAAGAGTGTTCTATCAAATTGGATGTTGCAGCTCGGTTCAACATTGTATTGTGCACTAATAGGTTATTGGGACTAGTTGATGAAGTATTTGAAGGAACAGGAGACAAACTATTTTTAGGCTCAGATGGGTCTAAGATGTGTCCTGGGAGCGAGAAAAGGTGTTGGGATTCTGGCCCCCCCTTCGGTTTCCCCGACAATTTTCACAATTAGGACACAATACATCATCCTTCCCACATCCCCAACAAAACAATCGCTGTGATTCACGACAATCGTGCCACCGATGACCAGGTCGTTTGCAGTTCCAACACACCGTTGAACTGGTTATTCGTCTCATATTAGAGGCAGGCTGTATTGCCGCAAGTTCGTTGGATGTAATTGGTAACGATTCAGTTGGCAATTCGCTAATTTGTATTTGTGAAAATTCACGTTCTAAATCCACCTCAGACACCGGTCTAGATGGTCTAATATTATAATCGCGCGGTCTGGTCATTGACTCGGCCCATAATTTTTCGCGGTCACGACAGAGCTGGCGCAGATGTTCCAGTCCATAGATGGTGACATAAAGTAGCTCCCTTCTAATTTCCAATCGTAGGTTGTTGCGAATCAAGGAGAACAACTCCACATCCGGCATCGGTTCACGTAGTTTATCGCCTAGTCGATAAATTGATTGTAAGAATTCATCAAACAATTCGGTGGGCCGCTGTTTCCTGGCCCTCATCCGCTCCTTTACCTCTTCGTCCGTCTGTCTGTCCTGAAATTCTATTCGAAGAGCATGACATAAGTCAGTCCAAATAAACTGTCGGTTCTGGCGAAAATATCTCCAGAACCAATCAGCTGCTCGATCTGTGAATAACAGGTACAGACAGCGGGTGACAATAGTAAAATCGTTATTTAAACACATCTCTGTCAGCCGCTCTATTCTGAAGATGAACGCTTCAACATCCAGACCATCGGGTCTGCCTGAGAACGTAACATTCCAATTTCTAACGGTGGTAGAGTGCTGATCGAGATGTGTTCGTGATCTAGCCGGAGCAAGAGCAGGAGGAGGTTCAGCAAACATTGGTGGTACCGGTACGTTATTCCGTACATACGCATTTACTGGTGTATAATTTCCGGAATGGACCGATTGATGTCTCGGGGTGGTGGGCGAGACTACATTAGGTGCTAGGGGTAACAACACTTCAGGTGCCGGAGCACGTGATTGCATCATTGAGTGATTAATCCTTGAAATTTCCTGATCGATGTGGGCATTAACAGCTTCCTGAAAACCATGATCTTCCGCTGCCGTGGCACCATATATGGGAGATCGTTGGGCTATATTCACTCGCACTTCATCGGCGAGTCGGGATGGTGGAAGACGGTTTGCCAGGGGAGTGGACGAGGGTTGATTTCCGGTACTGGAACGACGTTGCCAACCTGCGGTAACAGATCGAGTCACAGGTCGCGGTGGAGGTGGCACTATTGTATAATTATTTTTATCTATCCCTCGAGGCAACCTTTGTAATTCTGCACGCTCACAAGCGGCTCGACAAATTGGGCAGGTGCGATTCTGCAACAACCAGTCGTTGAGGCAGATGTCATGAAAGAGATGGTTACACCGAGTGAGAAGTTTTACGTCGGCCGGCACAATTTCGTGTTGACAAACTGCACAAGAGCTGGACCTATCTAGAACGTCAATCTTATCAGCGGCAGACATTGTGAATCTCAAACCGCCGCACAGGACCAGATCAATAAATGCACGTATATGGAGAGCGAAACGAAAATTATTACACTATCGATGTGAACTTTGAATCCAAATAAACAATTTTAATTATCAACAGAAAAGATTACTTTATTCCAATATTTGATCACTTTGAATATTTTAAGGCAGAATTTAAAAAAGTATATGGAAGTTTAGCGTTTCAAACCTCAAACAGCTGCGCAATATTTTCCCCCAATTCGACAATTATATTAAATCAGATTGATTATTATCTTGATATTATTTTATTACTATTTACAACTGTTTTCCAAGGTGCTGATATATTAACAGAATAAAAAAAAATAAACGGTGAGATTTGAGAAAAAAGGTATACTACAAATATGGCAGAAGATGGCAATTGTGAAAACGTTTCCAGACCCAATTCCGGGCAGATCTGGGGGTTCCCGAATCTCCAAAAAAAAAGTCGCAAACCAAAACCGAAAGAGAAAAAAAAAAATTCGTTCCTATCACAACCGGTTCGACAAGAAAGTGAGATATAAAAAAAAATTTCAACAAATATAAGTTAATGCATCATGCAAAATAAATCTAATACTAAATATATATTAACTCTAGATACTTGTTGTTTTGTTTCTTCGTCCTATTAGTTAATCTTGATGTGAAGTCTTCTGTGATGTATGCTGGATACTGATTTGTTTCCTGCTATTTATTCTTGAAATTTATATTTTTTGTTTTTCTGTTATTTATTCTTGGAATTTATATTTGTTGTTTTTCTGTTATTTATTCTTGGAATTTATATTTGCAATGTTTTGGTCAGACCTAAAATGTGTATAAAAACAAATATTAGAATCTGATATTATCAGCAGTTATATTTAACCATCTATTTATTTATATATTTAAATATTTATTTATTTATGTTTTTTTTTTTTTTTTTTTTTTTTTTTCTTTGACGGACACAGGACGGACGGACCAACCACGGGGTGTTCATCGCACTGGGGTTGAAGGTGGTGATCGCCGTTCTTTCATTTTTATTGGTTGATTGTTTTTTATTTATTTTATTTTTGGGACCAAAGAAAAGTTAAAATAGGCTACGTTAACAGGATAGGGATGGAAAAGGAAAAGGAATAAGAAGGGATGGATAAGGATGGGAGAAGGTAGGGTGAGACAGGAATAAGATTGGGGTAGGTGTCGTCGGCCTGTCACCCGGATGACAAGTGTCGCCGGAATGGTCAGAGGATAAATCCTCTGCACCATTATTCAATCGACCGACACCCCTCATCCGCGA
Organism: Diogma glabrata; assembly: GCA_963693315.1. NCBI lineage: Eukaryota > Metazoa > Arthropoda > Insecta > Diptera > Cylindrotomidae > Diogma > Diogma glabrata. The sequence goes on from OY856188.1 coordinate 82,883,153, forward strand.
TCCAGAACGACGAAACATACGGGGAGGTGCTATGATCTGAGTTAATCCAATTAACTCACGACATGAGGGCTGAGCGAACATCTTCCCTCAGCAGTTGATATCGAACTGCTTTGGAAGATGTTCCCCAGTATCATTCGCGAGAACCGGACAACTCAGATCATAGGGTGCTAACGCTCCAGGGAGGGGACTCTAACGTTATGGAGTCGTTAGCCCAGCTGAGAATCCTGCTGCCACAGCGAACCCAGAGCATAACCAGATGACCAGGCTGGATGTGATAGGCGTATACACCATTTCACAAATATCTAAGCCTGGCATCTGGAAACCTCTGGCATTCCCTGTGCCAGCAAGAAACCCAGCCGTTACTAGGGTCCGTGGGTTTGTAAAGCCCATTGAGAATGATCCCGAAGAATCATTCTCACCCTTGCGTTTTAGAAAAAAGTACAAAAGAGGAGAATATTGCTGGAGGCGTGGGGACGCAACTCCCCATCAAAGAAAAGTCTGAGGGATCTCAGACTTCCTTTGCTCCTGCGCGTGTGAAGCAGGGAATTGCTTCCACGCCGCCAGAGTCTTCTATCTATAGAATGGTGGAAATGAAAATTAATTTTGAAGGAAAAATTTTAAAAAAAAAAAATTTTCCAAGTTTTTTTTTTTTGAAAATATGGAGGGACTCCTCCAGAGTCCTACATTGCTGTAGGGACCCTTAGAGAAGCCCCACGTTGGGCGCCAATTTGTAATGAACCGCTTTCCCATTGGCGAACCAATGAGAATGGCATAGCAGGAAGCGTACCTAGCGAGATTGATTGACAAGCCCCAAACTAGCTTCAGTCCATGGGAACGATAAAGTAACCCTGCTACTTCAGCACAAATACGGACATGTACGCTATTCACGAAAATTTGCAGAAATGGAAAAAAATACAAGTGTGAAAAAAAAGAGACTCTGGCGACCCCATTGGCGAAAGACCCACGATCAACACGTCCAACCCCTCCACAATCACTCTCAGACGCTCACGCACTCACACTTCACGCATACTATCGTGCGCACACACATTCACACTTCACACATACCAACATTCACCCAGACATTCAATCACTGACTCGCCCTGTCACACACACTCCCACTTCTACCTTATACAGCAAAAAAAATAAAGGTAATAAAACAAGTCCACTCACCCCATGATTACTCCTCCAGTCGTCCAAGTCCTTCGGCCTTAGCCCTCCATCAGTGATGATTCATCCAACAGGTATGGTATTACAAAAAAATAAATGTACGGATAATCCACTGGTGCGTGGTCAGTTCGGCAGCAATAGCAAACCAGTTGTTGTAAATAAGGAGTTGAAAATATGACCGTATCAGCACAAATTGTATATAAATAATCAGTTGCAATATTCCGAAATTTTGTAAAAATGTTGTGTTGAAAATACGATTATATCAGCAAAAATTGTGTATAAATAATCAGTTGTAATAGCCAGAACTTGGTAAGGACGTTGTGTTGAAAATACGATAGTATCAGCAAAAATTGTATATAAATAATCAGGTGAAATATCCAAAAAGAGAAGGCGATAATATCAGCAAAAATTTTATATAAATAATCAGGTGAAATATCCAAAAATATTGTAAAAAATGTTGTGTTGAAAATACGATAGTATCAGCAAAAATTGTATATAAATAATCAGGTGAAATATCCAAAAAGAGAAGGCGATAATATCAGCAAAAATTTTATATAAATAATCAGGTGAAATATCCAAAAATATTGAAAAAAAATGTTGTGTTGAAAATTCGATAGTATCAGCAAAAATTGTGTATAAATAATCAGGTGAAATATCCAAAAATATTGTAAAAATGTTGTGTTGTAAATTCGATAGTATCAGCAAAAATTGTATATAAATAATCAGGTGAAATATCCAAAAATATTGTAAAAATGTTGTGTTGTAAATTCGATAGTATCAGCAAAAATTGTATATAAATAATCAGGTGAAATATCCAAAAATATTGTAAAAATGTTGTGTTGAGAAGGCGATAGTATCAGCAAAAATTGTATATAAATAATCAGGTGAAATATCCAAAAATATTGTAAAAATGTTGTGTTGAGAAGGCGATAATATCAGCAAAAATTTTATATAAATAATCAGGTGAAATATCCAAAAATATTGTAAAAAGGTTGTGTTGAAAATTCGATAGTATCAGCACAAATTGTATATAAATAATCAGTTGCAATATTCCGAAATTTTGTAAAAATGTTGTGTTGAAAATACGATTATATCAGCAAAAATTGTATATAAGTAATCAGTTGTAATAGCCAGAACTTGGTAAAAACGTTGTGTTGAAAATACGATAGTATCAGCAAACATTGTATATGAATAACGGTGATATGATAATTGATAATACGGTGATAACAGCCAAAATTTTGTAAAACAAAAAAAATGTCGCGTCGAAAATACTGTCGAAATACGGGTTAATTGTAGCTTGGTGATGTTAACATAAGTGACTGATTGATTCAGTTAATGGCCGATATAAGTTAGAAACAGTTATTAATAATCAGGTGGCCAAATCCAGTTGCAGCTTTTAGGCAGGCAAGTGTTAACACAGCATAGTGCACAAGACATACATATCTCCCCAAAACCAATCCGTCACACTCTCAACTCCAACGACCACAAGATTCGCCACTCCTTCTATGGTAATGCGGTGCGAATTCACTTAGCTCAGCTAACAATCAAGTTCTACTCGACCGAGAACCCCTTTCACAGAAAAATTGTGTGATTCAACACGGTTCTATATTTTAGTATGATTCACCAGTTAGCGGTGATCAGTTACCCAATACAAGTTTAACAATATCACCTTGGCAATGCTGAAACTAATTTCATTCACCCATGAGTAATTAAGGTATAGTTAAATTAGTTGACTTAATTGTAGATTCGATCGTTACTTCTGTTTCTGAAATTCAATCAATGACCTTCTACCCCAAATAAAAATTCAAATCGTGGCAAGTGATTTTGACAATTCATTATAATTCTATATTTATGATTTTACACAAAATGTACGGCATTTATCCCCTACACACTAAGTTCAATATATTCTTATTTTATAACTTAATTGTTTATCAAAATTGCGCTAAATTAACTTAACGGCGACTACGTCATTATTCCTTAGTGATAACGGAAAATAACAAGACGCACATCTAACTTATATACATATATTAATTCACAGATATATTGTTCGGTTATTTAATTATCACAGAACATTTTGGGGGTAACCAAAATGATTATTCCGATTCACTAGTCAGACAAGCAATTAGATTTTTATAATCTGATTTTAGCAATTAAGAATTTACTATTAATTTACCTGGATATGACATTCATTGAATCTTCGTGGATGCGATCGAAAATCATCATCACCTACACAGATATTCCCGGAATTCTGGGTTTGAATTTTTAGTTATAATTGGTTATTCTAATAAATTTTACTAACTATCACAGATTTAGTTATCACAGAGAATACTAACACATTTCATTTGTTTTGTATCTTTTAAACAACATTTCAAATTTGAACAAAGAAAAATAACACATGTTGTTTTGCTAAAATAAATCTGACAGTCTGACAACACGAAGATCCACTGAAGTGAATCGCAAAATTCATGGTTTACACCGATAGTACATTTTTTTTTTTGATTTCTTATGATTTAGTTTAGACAAAGAAAAACGGCACAAACATAAAAATATATTTTCTTGTGGTTTAAATTCCACTTATGGCGGAGACTAATGAAGTCAACCATTTATTCACACGTAGCACTATATTTCTTGTTTTGATTCGACCGATCTAACAATTTTTTTTTTAAATAATTGCAGGACTACGTACCCACATAAAAAAACAAAGAACTAACACCGAATTTGACTTTAGAATATTTGATAATTTTTTTATATTCCGAAACAAAACATGCACATTGACAATCTCCACCAAATCCAAAGAGACGTCAAACGCCCGAATAAATGTAATAGAACTAAGAGAGGGAATAAGTTACCGTGCTCATTATATAGTCAAATTTTTAATCTCGCAATAACTCGAATAAAGTATTTAGATGAGAGATAATTAATTTACATCAGATTTTCAAATTATTGGGAACTTATTATAGTTCACAAAACCGTTTGCTACTTGATAATATTGTACTAAAAATAAGGTTGGGATCCCCAATATTTCCGACACATTCATAGCACGTATAATTGAATTTCAAAATGAATCAAATACAGATTCGATCAATATAGTGATGTTTAGACATTTAATAACTACATTCTGCAATATCAATACCGTGAAGTTCAGATCAATCACGGAAGGATTGTTTAAAGCAAAACACTCATACAAAGACAAATCAAATGTTTAACCAAGCAGAAATAGTAATTCGTTGTATGTTGACGATTGGAAACAAAATACACGTAGCTGTTGTGAGGTTTTGAGATTTTCGTTATTTCATTACGGTTTGTGTTTTGAAACAAAAAAAGTTCAAACTCAAGTAGTGAGGCGAGGAAAATCGAATGGAAGCACAACGCGCGTCAATTTTAGTGCGTTGTAAGATTAAATTCTGATTAATTCTTAGTGATTATACGGATGATGATTAAGGAAAATTATTAATTAATTCAAATTAACCAATATTGTGTTATATCAATGAATAAATAATTCAAGGTAATTAGTGCAATTTTCTTTCTCCCATACGTTTGTCCGGCTATTGCAGATTTAGTAGATTTTGAGAAATGTAAGGAAACTATGGGTTAAGGAAACTACATGAAATATGACTATTGATGACGAGGGGATGAGAATCTATTCCAAGTGGTACAGATCAATATAAGGAACAACAACTAAGGAAACTGCGACTGTAATACACTGCGTGCTGACGTTATGCCAGACTATCCATTACACACTCTCATCTTAGATCTAGAGTTACGGAACTCAACGTATGTTTGGCGGCCTCTTAGATAGTTGCTATGATTGATTGATTTTATTTAATTTAACAATATTTTTGGAATTTTGATTATAATTTTCGGGCAACGTATTGATGTTTCGTGTTAGTTTTGTAATAAATTTTTAAACAGAGATAAAAAATACTTGTACTTTAACAAAGAGTTATGTTTGATATACATCGCTGCCCAAAACTAAAAACCATGTCCTCATAAAAGTTTTTTGCCGAAAACTATATCAAAATCCTTAACCCAGACCGAAGTCTTGATATCTCAGAGCAGTGAGATTTCAGCCCCTCCATATCTTATATATTAAATTTGTTTGTTTTGTAAAATATGCGATCCAAAAACCGAAATAACATTTTTAACATTAACCGAAATAACAATGAGTATGATATTCGTGTTCAGCAGGTCAAAAGCTATAAGAAAAGTTGGGTTTTATTTAGGGAGCTTTTTCTTGTAAACTAGTGTAATTTTCTCGTTGCCGGATTTAGGTTTCGTGTTAGTTTTGTAATAAATTTCTAAACAGATATAAAATACTTGTACTTTTACAAAGAGTTTTGTTTGATATACATCGCTGCCCAAAACTAAAAACTGTTGGAAAATCAATATGATACTCTAAATTATTTGTAAAAACTTAGTTGGCTTTACTTATGTTCTTTATTTGTTTAGATCATAGTAAACTTACTTGTATTAAAGCTTTCTTATAAAACGTTTGCCTTTTACTCTTACTCCACTAATATTTTGGGATAAGAACTTATAGTTCTTTAGGTTATTGGTCCAGAGAACGCGATAAGAGTAATCTAGAATGGCAGAGGATAACATATATCGGAAATTTGTTCAATTTGATGGAACAAATTGGAATAGCTGGAAATTTCGAGTGAATGTGTTGTTAGAAGAAAAGAATTTGACCGAATACTTAGAAGAAGATTTGGATGTTCTTATAGAGAAAGGAATCGACGATGACGATGAACTAAAATGCAGAAAAGACGAAAAAAAATGTAAGGCGATTTTAGTTCAGTGTATTGCGGACACTCATTTGGAATACGTTCAAGACAAGAAAAGAGTCAAAGATATGTATGATTCTTTAAAGACAGTATTCGAAAGAAAGAGTGTGGCAGGACAATTGTATCTACGCAAGAAATTGATAACAATGAAATTTGAAGAAACTGATGACATGTCTGAACAGTTTTTGAATTTCGATAAAACGGTTCGAGAATTAAAAACGATTGGTGCTAAAGTAGAAGATTTGGACATTGTATGCCATTTGTTATTATCATTGCCTAAGTCGTATGGAAATCTGGTAACTGCTCTAGAAACTTTGGATCCTGATAAGCTGGAAATTAATTTTGTTAAGAGTCGTTTATTAGACGAATTTACTAAAAGAAAGCAATTTGAAAGTGCTAGTGGTATTAAATCAAACAATTCAGTGGCGATGAATGCAAATGTATCTAATTTCAAATTCAAATGTTATCGCTGCCGAAAATTGGGACATAAGTGGTCACAATGCGAAGCAAAGATTGATACGAAAAATTCAAAGCAAAATGAATTTAAAATTGAAAAAAATGCAAATGTTGCTGCGAAGTCTTCTGAGGACAGTGATGAAGAAATTCGTATAGCTTTTGGTGTTTTTGGTGAATTTTCTGCTACACAAGAAGGATTGTGCATGTATCAACAAGCTTTGGTTGGGGTATCCAGTGCTTTGCGTCGACGAACAATCAAATTTTTTCTAGATTCAGCTGCAACAAGTCATATGGTAAATGACCGGACGTTGATGGTTAATATACAGAGTATTTTAGAAGAAAAGGTTCGAAGCGCTAAGAAAGGTGCAACTATATCTTCTAATCATAGTGGAGATATCAATGGTTTCTTTATACATGGAAATAAAGCAACAGAATGTACTTTAAATGGTGTTCTATTTATGAAAGATTTGAGCTGTAATTTGATGTCGATTGGAAAAATGGAGAAAGCAGGCTTGCAAATTCATTTTAAAGATGGAGGAGCTCATATTTTGTTTAAAAATAAGCTTCTTTATGTTGCACAACGATACGGTGATACATATCAAGTGGAGTTTGTGATTGAAGAAAAGCAGTTCGCTGGTATATGTGCAGAAGATAACAAAACATTGTGGCACAATAGAATGGGTCATTTAAACATTCAAGATATCCAGAAATTGGTTGGCAAAGATATGGTTACGGGCATTGATTTAAAAAGCAAAGATCATGTACTGAAATTTTGTGAGCCTTGCATTTTTGGAAAACAATCACAAAAACCATTTCCTGCAAATAATGAACGTCGTTCGAAACGGCCATTGGAATTAATACACACAGATGTTTGTGGTCAAATTGAACCAATTGCTTGGGATGGTTCAAAATACTTTGTGACTTTTTTTGATGATTATACCCATTTCACTGTGGTTTACATGCTTGAAAAAAAGAGTGAAGTATTGGACAAGTTCAAACACTTTACTGCCTGGGCTGAGGTCCATTTTCAATCAACAATTGCTGAATATTCTTTTGGATAAAATATGAGAGAACACATCAAAGCAAGAATTGTACGAGTGAAGAGTGATAATGGTGGAGAGTATACTTCAAATGAATTTCTTGATTTGTGTGCTGAACGAGGAATTTGTCATGATCACACTGTACCATATAATCCGGAACTTAATTCTGTAGCTGAACGAATGAATAGGACACTAATGGAGAAGGCTCGTACTATGATATTTGCTGGAAAAATTGAGAAACGTTTTTGGAACGAGGCTGTTCTAACAGCAACATATCTGACAAATAGAAGTCCAACAAGTTCTTTCATTGGTGACGAGAGAGAATTGAAGACACCAGCTCAATTATGGTATGGTAAGAAGCCCGATTTAAAGAATTTGAAAGTTTTCGGATCTTTGGCATATAATCATGTACCAAAAGAATTACGCAGCAAAATGGATTCGAAAGCAGTCAAAACAATTATGATGGGCTATGCCTCAAATGGTTATAGACTTTATGATACTGATAAACGAAAAATTGTTATTGGAAGGAATGTCACGTTTGACGAAAGTGTTGTAAATCAGAAGAAGTTAGTGGATATTTTTGAAGATCATGAAAATACACAGGTAAATAAATCGAATGAAATTGAATCAGATGAGTCAGAAGATACACCGATACCAATGTTGAGAAGGAGTGAACGTAGCCGTCGTCCACCAGACCGTTATTCTGATGGTGATTATGTTGCTCAGTTTGCGTTTAGTGCAGAACAATATGTACAGAACGACCCATTAACTTTGCAAGAAGCGAAACGTCAAAGTGATTGGAAATTCTGGAACGTTACTATCGATGCTGAATACAATTCATTGATAAAGAACGAGACATGGACACTTTGTGATTTACCACCTGGTAGAAAGGCTATTCAATGTAAGTGGGTTTTTAAAATCAAACACAAATTTGATGGAACAATTGATAAATACAAAGGACGTCTTTGTGCGAAAGGGTATTCTCAAAAGAAAGGATTTGATTACAACGAAACTTATGCGCCAGTAGCAAAATTAACTACAATTCGAGTACTGATGGCAACAGTGGCGGATTATGCCTTTAAGGGGCCTGAGGCGGAACAAAATTTTGGGGCCTATGATTTTACCAAAAATTTTGCAAATGAGTTTGATTAGGACTATTTCTTAAATAATTTTTTATCCGCTTCAGAACGGAGAAAGATCGTTCCCTACTTGCGTTGCATATCGGCAATGTAAGAAATATTTTTAAAATAGTTTCCACATTGGGAAATGAAGAATGCAGGCCATCAATGATTACCTTGTACATCTTAAATGGACAAGTTATGTTCTCGTCTTTTATATATTTTAAAAAATGATGTATTTCGTCTTTAAAATATTGTACTTCTATATCCCTCGCATATGTATTTGACAATTCTAAAATACACTTGTCAACTTCATCACTGGATATATTTTGATCAAAAAATAATTTAAAATTATTTAAAACAGTTTCATTTATAAACGTTCTGGTAGACATTTCAGTGGCAAGTCTATCACAGATCATATTGTGAGTACTTATAATAAACAATTCTCATCCTACTAGCTGTGTATCATTTGCAGATGATTCATCATACATAATTTTGCGTTTTCTTTTTCGTCCTTCTTTGTAGCTAATATTGTCTGTTAATAAGTTTGCTTGCTTTTCTATGCTCTCTGCAAATCATTCCGAACATCCCTTATAAATTATGACAAAGAATTAAACAGTTATACTCCTTGTAATAAGTTCGTTTGAATATTTTGAAATGATTTTCTAGTACTATTGATTCTTTGCAATAATATATCCCATAGAACGGTTAATAAGGCAATTCATATTCATCGAAAGAGCTAGCTAATTTTTTAACCTCAACTTTAGTAATCGGTTTTTCGTCTTCATTTTCGCTAATTTGGATAAGAACGCTTTTAATATTTTTGTAATTAAACCGCAAGGCGGATACTGCATCAGCTCTTGCAGACCATCTTGTCACTTGTGTCACTTAATTTTTTAATATGTTTGGAATTAGGATCGGAAAAATTATCAATAAGCAACTTCCATCTGTGAGTAGATGAAGAAAAGAATACATATATATTTTGGATAAAGTTAAAATAATACACCGCAGTAGAATAGGCATCTGCAGCATAATTTCCAATTAAATTAAGCGTATGACTTGTACAAGGAATAAAAATGGCGGTCTCACTTAGAGTTTTAATTCTGGATTGTAAACCATTATATTTTCCGGCCATATATGTTTGACCGCGACAATTTTTAATATCCAAAGACAAATTGTTTAAAGTTTTCAAAATAAGTTGTGCTAGATATTCTGAATTGTGATTTTCAATTTGTAAAATTCCAAAAATCGTTCTCTCGCATCGCCCACTTTATCAATGTACCTTAATATAAAACTTAGTTGGTCAGTGTGGTTCACGTCTGGCGTAGAATCAACAATAATTGAATAATATAAAGAGTCCTGAATTTCTTGAATTAGGTGTTCTTTTACTTCAGTTCTCATTAAATTTATAAATTCATCGCATGTGGTATGTGATAAATAACTTACATTACCTTTTCCTGGATGGCTGTACCTCTCCAAATGATTTTTAAGAAAATCATCAAATTGGGATAGGTACTCAATGCATGTCATAAAATTTCCTTTTCTGTTCGAATCAATATCTTCTCGATGACCACGAAATGCTAAACCCAAAGTAGCTAATAGCTTTACTGTAGCTGCAACTCTTTTTAAAACTTCCCGCCTGTATTTTTGTTGTACTTCGATTTCACGAGCTATTTGAGTATCAATACGTCCAGTTACAGACAATTTTTTTTTCAAATTTTTCAGACAAATTTTTGAGACAATCTTTTTTCCAATCAACATTGATAAAACAAAATATACAACTAAAGCTAAAACAATCATATCATATGGAAACCCTTTTCAAACGTTAATCCAAATGATGAATTTAGCATGTATTGTATAAAAAATACATGGATTTTAAGCATACAATAATAGATTTCAATTCTACACGTTTAAAAGTTTTCATTTATTTAGTTATATATGAAATTAATCTAAAATATGTACAATTATATACTTAAAATTGAGGTTTTCAGTTTAATGCTTTCAATAAATTGTAGGTCTTAAAAGAAATCCAAAATCATTGATGAAAACATAAAACTCAAATATACTTCAAATATCCAAAAAATACTTATCGGGATTTTGTTTTTATCAATAATTAATTTTGCGATTAATATAATAACAGCCCATTGCAAATAAAGTTTTAGTATTAATATTCATTCGTAACAGTGGAACTTTTCAAAACAAAATGTTTTTTTACTATACAAATTGGAAAACGAATTTGTACATTAAAAAATTATAAAACTATCAAATTAGATAGTTTATATATTATAAAACTATTAACTATTAAAATTACATGAAAAAACGTAATACAAATTGACAACCTAACACTTTGACATGTGGGATAATATTAAAAAAATCTTTAGGCTTAAAAACTTTGGTTGAATGAACGCAGTCATCTGATATTTGAATACCTATAAAATATCAATACTATTTGTAGCGAGGGGGCCCCTGTGCATGTGGGGCCCGAGGCGGCCGCCTCTTCCGCCTCTATGGTAATCCGCCACTGGATGGCAATTGCCTGTCATGAAAATCTATTTGTTCTTCAGATGGATGTAAGCTGTGCATTTTTGAATGGTTTCTTGGATGAAGAGATTTATATGGTTCAACCAGAAGGGTACGAAATCGGCAAGAAAGTTTGTAAATTAAATCGAGCTATATATGGATTGAAGCAATCTCCAAGAATGTGGAATCTGCGCTTAAATCAATTTTTAGTGAAATTGAATTTTCAACGTTGCGAATCTGATAGCTGTTTATATGTTAAGTTCACTGAAGAAATTAAGTTTTACTTGCTCATATATGTTGATGATCTAATTTTGGGAAGCAATTGTCTAGACGAAATTAAATGGCTGAAGCAAAACTTATCTCAAGAATTCGAAATGATGGATTTGAATGAAATTGAGACATATTTGGGGATTCACATGGAACGGAACATTTCGAATGGTACAATGAAATTTAGTCAAAAACAATATCTGATTGATACACTGAATAAATTTGAAATGTCTGACTGCAAATCAATGAGTACACCAATGGAAGTTGGCTTAAAAATAGATAAAGTTAAAAAAGATGGTGATGATTTACCGTATCGTGAGTTGATTGGTTGTTTAATGTATGTGATGCTAACTAGCAGACCTGATTTGGCAGCAGCAACTAATTTCTTTAGTCGTTTTCAAAATAGTTACGATCACGAACATTTCATGTACGCAAAAATTGATTGATTTACAATCGCAATGAAAATGCTGCACCTTTGGCAGGATACGCAGATGCAGATTGGGCAAATGATATTGTTGACAGAAAATCGGTTTCTGGTTATGTTTTCAAAGTTTTCGGAAATGTTGTGTCTTGGTCATCACGAAAGCAAACCACGATGAGCTTGTCTTCAACAGAGGCCGAATATATTGCGCTAACAGAATGTGCATGCGAAGCAATTTGGATTCGAAAATTACTTCAAGAGCTTCGAGTAAATTGTGATGAACCAACTATATTGTTTGAGGACAATCAATCGTGCATCCGAATTGCTGAAACCCCGAAAGACAATAAACGAATGAAACATGTGGATACGAAGTATCACTTTATCCGGCAGACCTTATTAAATGGTGACATGAAAATTCAATATATTCCATCTGAAGATCAATTGGCGGATATTATGACAAAACCATTACCACCGAAACAATTTATCAAATTGCGTGATCTTTTGGGATTATCAAATTGAAGGGAGGTGTTGGAAAATCAATATGACACTCTAAATTATTTGTAAAAACTTAGTTGGCTTTACTTATGTTCTTTATTTGTTTAGATCATAGTAAACTTACTTGTATTAAAGCTTTCTTATAAAACGTTTGCCTTTTACTCTTACTCCACTAATATTTTGGGATAAGAACTTATAGTTCTTTAAAAACAATGTCCTCATAAAAGTTTTATGCCGAGAACTATATCAAAATCCTTAACCAAAACCCGAAGTCTTGATATCTCAGAGATATGAGATTTCAGCCCCTTCATATTTTTATCTATACGATTTAGTGGCCATTCTACACTAGTTGGGATTTGTCTCACATATTCGTAGATCCATAATGTTGTTCATTCAATGTCAACTTGATTGAAGTGATTGTGATGTTAAGTCGATCGTCCAAAAACAAACGGGTCGAGTTGGTTAAATGGTTAACCATAAACTATGATCAGAAGGACGCCGGTTCGATTCCCGAACCGGAATTGAGATAAAACATTTGTTACGAATCTTTCGCTTTTCAAAGCAATTTTTCATTCTACTAAATTTGAATACATTCATTTCTAGTGACTTACAATTCTAAACTACATAATGGTTAGATCCATTGCTATCGTATAGATAAAAAATCTTAATAAAATCTTGAACCTATGTAAATAGTTGTAAAATAAATTACCATTTTGTAAGTGGAGTTCTACGTCTTACACAATTATTATGTGTGGTGTGCTCCATCTACCAGTATGAGGAAAAATAGTCTCATATGTTGATGATATTCTCCCTGGCTAAAATAAAACCCTTATGAAATTCACCATGGGTAGAAGTTTGTTAAAATCCCTTGCTGGTATTAGCTGGGTAAAAGATAAATCATCATGTTGTTGTTGTTGTAGCGACGAGTTGTGGTGCTATTCTTCCGGCTCCAAGTCCAGATTCAGGAACTCTGCTACTGCCCTTGGGCGGTACCACAGATCTTCCTTCGTCAGGTCGGTTGGTTTCTCTGGACAATAGAAAAGGTGGTTAGCTAATTTGGTTTTATGGGACACTTGTCAACAATTTCATGGTCAATTCTACTCATGTAGTTATTTAAGATGCGTGACCAACCGGATCTTAACTGCGCTAGGATGGTTCTGGTGCTGCGTGGCAGTTTTACCTCTTCAGCAGCGACTTGTGGTGGTTTGCTATTCAGAAGTTGATTCGGGGCGTAGTTCTTTATTGTGTCTTCAACGGTTTTGGTATGTAGATCTTTCAACCCCCTCTTATACGTAGGCTCGTCGATGTTATTTATGTCTTCATTGCTTCTAACATCTTGTAGGAAGCATTTTGCAGTTCTTCTTATGTCTCTAGGTGGTGTTGTCATGGATAAGGTGTCATTGCAGGGATGCTGCTCTCTATGACAGGACCAAAGATATTGTTTGGTAAGGATTTCGTTGTGTTCACGGACCGGCAATATGTTACATTCCTCGTGCAGGTGATCTCTGTGGGCCATCAAGTGACATCCAGTTGTTGTACGCAAGGCTGCGTTCTGTGTTATCTGTAACTTATTCCAGTGGGTGTCAGCGACTTGAGGTGTCCATATGGGAGCAGCGTAATTTATGAAAAGCTTTCCTATTGCTTTATATGCCGTTATTATTGTGTTTTTATCCGAAACTGCCCGCTAGAGCTTTCAGTGCGTTATTCCTGTTTTTAAGTTTTGTATTTACTTGCTGAGCATGAGCGTTGAATTTAAGTAGTGGATCGAATGTTACCCCCAGCAGTTTTGGATTTTTAACAGTAGGAATTAGTATGTTTTCAATGCAGATATTAAGTGTTGTATTTATCTCCTACGTCCATGTGGTGAAAAGTGTAGAAGTGGACAATTTCAATTTTTTGGTTTTAAACCATTCATTCAAGGTGTTGAGGTAGGTGTTTAGGACATTGGTGAGTTGTTCCAGGTTGTTTCTTGTTGCAAGCACCGTGCAGTCGTCTGCATATGACGTGATAGTTATTCCTTCCGGTGGTGCGGGTAAACTACTTAAGTAGAGGTTGAATAATGAAGGCGAGAGAATTCCACCTTGTGGAACTCCTTGTCTGAGCACTCTCATCTTAGATCTAGGGTTACGAAACTCAACGTATGTTTGGCGGCCTCTTAGATAGTTGCACAACCAGCGTTTTATTAGACCTGGCAGATTGGTGTTGAATATGTCGTTCAGTAGTGCAGCATGTGACACTGTATCGAAAGCTTTTGACAGGTCAAGTGCAACTAAAATTGTTCTAGCACAGGGTTGTTTTTTGTTTAGACCATCGCTGATTTGGTTTTGGATTCTATGAAGCGCGGTGGTTGTACTGTGTGCTTTCCTAAAGCCATGCTGATGTGACGCCAATTTGCAAGATTCTGTTAACCGAGGTAGTAGTAGTGCAACCGGGTAGTAGTAGTGCAACCATCAATTTTGCAACCGATGAGAGGATAGAGATCGGTCTATAGGATTCTCCCTTTTCTTCAGGCTTGCCAGGTTTCAAAATGGGACTTATTCTAGCCGTTTTCCAGATATTTGGTATCTGGAGTGTATTTAGAGATGTGTTGAGTATGGTAGTGAGAAAGTTCAATCCTTTGGGTCCAATGTGTTTTAGAATGATGGCTGAGATGCCATCTAGTCCAATAGCTTTAGATGGTTTGGATTTCTTTATTGCGTTTCCAACATCTTCTTGGGAAAATATGATATCCTGGAAATTTTCAGTATTAAGTTTGCGCATATGTCTTAATACTGACCTGGTTTCTTTTTCATGTTTACTTTGCTTTTCTGTAAACTGCGTGTTGAATTTTGTTGCGCATTTTCTATGGTTTTCGGTTGGAATATCATCGAAGGAGATCATGCAGTTGTTATGCGATTGACGCGGATGTGTTAAACCCTTTATCACCTTCCACATACTTTTGTTTGTGCCAAAGTTTGACTTACTCACTAAATCTTTCCATTTGTTGCGTTTGTGTTCCATTACTAGTTTATTTATCTGCTTGTTCAGGCCCGGAATTCTAGAATCAGTTGGATCTGCCTTACGGATGTCATCTCTTTGGGAGGAAAGTACACAGGCTTCTTGTGGAAAGTTTGGTTTAATATTTTGTATTCTACCGGCTGGAATGAAGCGAGATCTAGCTTTGTTAAAAATTTCTCTGAATTTTCTTTCCCCAGAGAGGGCGTCAATTGCTAAAATTTGCTTACTGAATTTTAATTCAGTAAAATTGGTAAACTTATCCCAGTCTGCTTTGTTAAAATTAATGTAAGTCTTCTTCTCGGATTTCATTTCGTTTAAGGAACGGCTTAAGGTGATTATGATCGGCACATGGTCTGATCCCAATGCAATTTCAGTTCTCCATTCAGCGATTGGCATTAGTAACATGCTGGCAAGTGAAACATCTGGAGACGAGTATGAGTTGTTTGTTACTCTTGTTGGTTGTGGTTCATTGAGGACTCCAAAGTTGGAGCCGTCAATTTGATCAGCAATATTTTCACCTCTTGAGTCAGTGTTCAAGTGTGAGTGCCATAGGTCGTGGTGAGCATTTATATCTCCGAGAATTAGAGAGTCTTTAGTGTAAAATAAATGTCCTATGGAATAAATATTGACTAGATTTATCTCCGTATTTCCGGATTTTATTGTAATACCTAGTTGTTCTAGGTGTTTATCAGTTCCCGGTTTTGCTGGTAATGTGGTTGTACGATAGATAATGGTTTTGTGTATGATAAAGACAACGCCACCACCTTTGTGACATTTTGTTGCGTAATGCCACATAAAGATTATCTCACATAGACTAAAACTCTATCAGGTTAAGCACACAACGATCTGTTGCCTCACAATTACCGTTAACAATTAATAATGCACAGTATTTTTGCACACGCCACCATCTTCGCAACACTTTTGAATTTATACTTTAACTGCGGCTTTTTTTAGCTCCCAATACGACAATGACTGACTAACATTACAACAAAAATATTTGGAATATAGTTCTATTCATGAAGATATAATTAAATTATAATAAATCAGTGAAAAAAATTCAACTCTATATAAATCTAACAACTAAAATTAAACTCCCTAAAATCCTTTTCTACGCTACGCCAATGTTCATAAAATATAAATAAAATTAGAACTTACCATTGCTCTTTTGACAATTTTCTCCAAACCATTAAATTCTCTTAATTATCACCAAATCTCTTTAATCTATTCATCAAATTCCCTTTTCAAATGAAAACAAAACAATCTAGCAAATGCATACAAAACAAAAATAACAAAAACATTCTCCAATAAAAAAACATATTAATTTCATCTCTTTCATGCACTCTCCAACAAATAAGAATGACAATAAAAAAAATTATAATTTTTAAATGGAGGAATTTTTATGACAATTCGTTCGCAATGACACCTTTTAATAAAAAACGAAACTAACAAAAAATACATCATGAATGTGGCGTGTGTTTGGTTGTGTACAAATTTTTTTTAATAAATTAAACTTACAAATAATTGTTTTTTTATTATTAAAATAATAAAAACTTGAAGAATATATATATAATTTTACATGTAAATAAATAACAATGATGTGTTTTGTGTGAAAAAAATTATAACTATTTTTTAAAGTTGCTTTTTAATTTTTGGATTGCAACAAAAAATATCTTAAATAAAAAAATTGACATTGTGTTATTTTTGTTCGGTCCCTTTCTTAAAGTGATTGAAGTATTATTTTCGAAAATAAATGGAAAATTGTTTTATTTTCCATTAATAATGAATAGGTTAGTGATATATATAGTAAAATATAAAAGAAAATGTTGAAAATAATTTTATATATAAGAGAAAAAAAAATGTCAAATATTGACATTTCTGTGTTGTTGTCAGTCAAGAAGAAGGTTAGGTCTCTTTCGTTTATTTTATAAGAAAAAATTAGATTTAAGATATATTTGTTGGCCCCCCAGGATGGAGTTTCCATTTTATGCCATGGTTTTAATGTTATTCTTTTTTCTTTCATTTTAGGGCTAAAAGATATCGTGCAAACGGAGCGCAAAAAAGTAGCTCTAAACATTTATTATTGAGAATAAAGCAACAAATAAGATAAAAGTTTATGCATTAAATTATAAGAAAGAATATACGCAGCGCATAGGAAAATTTATATATAAAAGTTTATATAAAGTAAAATGACTCACAATTTAGGCATGGCACCATATAGACTTCCGGGACCAGGTATATGTCCTCCCGATTTTAAATCACCATCAGAATCACCGACAACAGCACCAAGTAATCCTAAAAAAAGAAGAAAAACAACGAATTCCTCTTTATCAATGAATAGTCAACCTCCTCCAACACCACAAGATTTACTACCGCCACCTTTAACGGGATATGGAGATACAATAGTAGCATCAAATCCTTTTGATGATTCACCGCCAAATCCACCAATGAGCCATAATTCACCTGGTATGGGACATATGGGAATGCATCCAGGAATGAATCACATGCATCATCAACATCACATGGGAGGACCGCCAATGAGAGGTATGAATCCAATGGCAATGAACAATATGGGACCTATGGGTGGTATGAGTCCGATGGGTCCAGGACCGGGAATGGGTCCGATGGGACCGCATATGGGACAAAGAGGAGGAATGAGTCCGATGGGTAATATGCACGGGCATGGTGCACAAATGGGAGGTTTAAGTCCGATGGGAAATATGGGATCCAGTATGTCGCCAATGGGACCAATGGGTGGAATGTCACCTATGGGAGGACCTAATCAACATATGGGTATGGGTGGTCCAAATAGTAATAGATCCATGGGTAGTCCAATGAGTAATAGCGGTCCAATAGGGAGTCCAATGAACTCGATGTCAATGGGCTCTCCGATGGGTGGTGCAATGGGTAGTCCCATGGGATCGCAAAATGTACATTTGAACAATGGTCAGATGGGACCACCAATACATAGCCCTTTAGGAAATGGTCCTGGACCACAACATTTACAAGGACCACCTAGAATGAATGTGCCCAATGGTGCAATGACATCAACAGTAGGATCATTATCACATCAAATGGGATCACATCCTATGAGTGGTCACCAACAAAATAGTTCAATTAATTCTGTCAATATGAATCATTCAATAGGTAATCAAGGTCAAAATAATATGCCGCCAATGAGTCAATGTAGCGGTACAATAGGATCGTTAAGTGGACCAGGAAGTGGAGGAGGTGGTGGTGGAGGTGGTAATGGAAATAATGGTGGCCCAGGAAGTAATGGTCCGATGAGTCATCAAAATGTTCCTATGAGTCAGGGTGGTCAAATGCCAGGACACAATAGTAATCCAATGAATTCAAATATGCACAATATGAATATGGGAGGAATGCCAACAGGCGGTTCACACCATCCTCATCCGAGCGGACCTCCAAATCATCCTAATCATCAAATGGGCCCTATGGGTCCGTTACCACACAATCACGGAAATAATAATATGTTAGGGCCTCCTTGTGGAATGAACGGTCCTAATAATATGGGAATGTATGGACCTAAACCTATGCCAATTGGTGCTGGAAAAATTTACCCTCCCAATCAATCAATGGTATTTAATCCTCAAAATCCTAATGCTCCGCCAATATATCCGTGTGGAATTTGTCATAAGGAAGTTCATGATAATGAACAAGCAATATTATGTGAATCAGGTTGTAATTTTTGGTTTCACAGGTAAGCTATAATTTTTATTTTAGAAATATTTTTGTTCTATTTCGTCGGTGAATGTACGATTTTTCTTAAACGAAATTTAAAAGGCGGGAAAAATGTTATCATAATTAACGACTTTTTGGGTTGGTATTTTGAATTTTGCTTCCTGTTTTTGGTTATATGTTTTATGCTGGTGCTAGTTAAATGGTTTAAAAGAAATTTAACAAAGCATGTTTATTTAGGTGTCTTATGTGTACTGGATATTTATTTAACTGCAAATTTTGTTTGAACTGAGCATATAAATTTAAACTCGTCGCTGTGTAAAAGTTTTATCGATTTGCTGATAAAAATCCAGTAATTGTTATCAACTTTTCTGGTTGAGAAAGAGATGCTTCTTTGCTCGAATTGTTGATCATATTTTCCCTTTAAAATTAAATCCAAAATACTATTGACACGAAATCTGCTGCACAAGTTGTATTTGTCATGATTATCGTTTTTAATTAATTCAATGCCTGATAGCTCTTAGTTCACTGAAAGGTTAATTTAGTTCAGTTTTACAGGTGGTTTAATCCCAGCTTGTCTAGTTAATTATAACTTTATTGAATAACTGATACCTGTTTTACTGAAAGATTCTCTTCATGTTATCTTTTCGATTGATTTCATCTATCCTTCTCGATGTGATTCGTTTTAACAGTTGCTAAATACAAAAGTTTCGGTTTACAGTCGAATACAGTAACTTTGCCTGAATTTGCGCTAGTTCAATAGTTTTTGGAACTATTATCTGCAGAATATCTGCAATCTTTGTACCATCAAATCTATGTTTTTAAATCGCCCACAATAATCCTTTACTTTAAGCTAAAACTGTTAACCCATCAGTATCTAATTCTCGGAAACTCTATGATTGACAAAGTTCATTCCGCAAATTGTAACCATTCGCATTGCATTGAATTTTTGCATGCGGGGTCCTCTGATATTTAAGGTTCTACTCTCATCTTTTTGTAACCTTAATACTTTACTTTATATAATTTCTAAATGTTAGGGTAATGCCAATTGCTGGGCAACTAATGACATTTTGTAAAAACCTTACAGATTAATTAAAAATTTGGTACACGACGTGCAGTTAATTAGAGTTGACTGGAACCAAAAGTTCAGTTCGTTAAGTTTAATCTAATATCTAATAACGGATTTTCTGGCCATCGAAATCTATATTGTGTGAGAATGTAGTTATTTCTTTGGTCTGTTTATTGTTCTAGTGATCGGTTAAGTGCTACTCGTTCGACTTCATATCTAGATTACGGCATTCTGCTTCGTCAAATGGCACTTTTTCTGTTAGGTGGTTTACATCATGTGGTGTGCGCGCTTGACCAATCGTTTCTTAATAGAGCTAGAATGGATCTGGTGCGATTTGTGGTGGCTTTCCATTCAGGAATAGATTTGTTGCGTAGTCCATATTCATCAACAGCTCTAATATGCATTAGTTTTAGGCCAATTTAATACTTGGGTTAATCGATATTACTAGTTTCGTGCTCGTCTCTGTCATATCAATTAAAATAGATTTAGCACGTAACGTAATTAATAGTAGGATATCATTGCATGGATGTTGCTTTTTGTGATAAACCTATTATGGTTCTGTATCGCTTAGTCAGCATTTCATTCCTCGATCTCTAATTAATTTCTCCTTTTGTAATCACCTATCAAACATGAATTCCAAAGTCGTGCAGGTATTGCGATGTTGCTTTATGTCGCATGCATAGATTTATTGTTTTACCAAATTCACGGTAGGGCAACATATTATTTTCCTCGCGCAAATGGTTGCTGTGGACCATTTTTGACCTAGTTAGATTATTGTCATAAGTTCAAATGCTTTTATTGTTATTCTTATCATTTTATTTCCAAATTTTGTTTACTATCCAAAGCTACAGAAATAGTTCAAGCGATTGCAATCCAGTCAGTGTATTGCAATCCCGTCAGTCTGTCTGTCTGTGGACAACATATCTTAGAAATCCCTCGACATATTGACCCAAAATTTGGTATACAGGTATTTTAGAACAATACATCCTTTGGCGTAGATTTTCATTGTGACCCTAGATATGGGGGTAAAATGTCAATATGCGTATGTGTCTTTGTCTGTGGGCACGATGTCTCAGAAACTACTTGACCTATATATTTCAAACCTGTATTTTCAGAACCACCGGTCAATTGTGATTTGTGACCCGAGATATGGAGTCAAACGGTTTCTGTGAACACGATATCTCAGAAACTAATTGACCTATTAACCCCAAATTCGGTATACAGATATCTTAGGTCAATCTGTCTCTTTTTTTGTGACATTTTATTATATTCAGTGATAGCATTTCTCGTTGTTGTTGTAGCGAAGGTTTGGTGCTAATCCTTCGGCTTGAAAATATTGATAATTCATTTCCGTATTTAAATTTTTCTAAGGGTGATTATAGTTCTTTTAATTTGTTCTTGAATTCCATTTATTGGTTTTCTTTATTTAACGGTCGTAATGTAAATGATTGTGTATTTAAATTTGATGAAATTTTAAAAAACGGGATAAATAAATTTGTTCCTGTTTGTCATAGTATTGAGTCATATCGGGAACCATGGTTTAATAAAAAGTTAATTAATCTAAGAAATCGCCGTGATAAAGCTCAAAATTTTACAAGAACAACCACTTCTGCTTACTATACTTTTTGTATTCGTCGTAATGAATTTAAAACTTTGAATAATTTTTTGTATAAATCATATATGTTGCAGATTGAATCAGAAATTTCAATTAACTATGAACTTGACATCTCTAAAGGTGCTGGGCCAGATGGCTTGCCTCCTATTCTATTCAAGAGTTGCTCATGTACTGTGGCTGGTCCACTATTTCCAGAAACTTGGAAGTTGTCTTTCATAAGGCCAATTTTCAAATCTGGTAAGCGTGATGATATTAGTAAATACAGAGGTATTGCTTTAATTTCAGTGTTGCCGAAGTTTTTTGAAAAACTAGTTAAATATTTTTTGGAATTTCATATTAAAAAGTTTATTGCTCCAGAACAACATGGTTTTTTATCTGGACGTTCAACTACCACTAATTTAGTGTTATTCTCGCGTTTTATCTCGGATGCACTGCAAAACTTTGAGCAAGTTGATGTTGTATACACTGATTTCAGCAGTGCGTTTGATAAGGTTAAACACCCTAAATTATTACTGAAGCTTGACAAACTTGATTGTGAAATGATTCCTATTAAATGGATTTCATCGTATCTATCCCAGCGTACGCAGTATGTCAAAATTGGTAATTATTGTTCTACGACTTTTAAAGTAACTTTTGTAGTGTTATCTCACTAGGTGAGATAAAAAGTGAGATAAAATATCTGTCTTTGATCGATTATATTAGATAAAAGAAATCGTTTAAACATAATTTTTTCATCTCACTATTTATCTCACCTAGTGAGATATCACTACAAAATAACCACCCAGGTGTACCGCAAGGTAGTCATTTTGGACCTTTGCATTTCATTTTATTTATTAATGATGTTTGTCACTGTTTTAAATTTCTTAAATTTCTATTATATGCAGATGATATGAAAGCCTATATTACTATGAAATCAATCACTGATACAATTAATTTTCAAAGTGATTTGAATAGATTACATATTTGGACTGTAGAAAATGAGATGTTTTTGAATATCTCTAAATGTAAAATTATGTCAATTTTTAAAAACAAATCACCAATCTTAGTTACTTATCATTTCTGCAATAATAGTTTACAACGAGTATATAAGTTCAAAGATTTAGGTATTATTTTCACAGATTCATACTCATTTAATGATCATTTTGATTATATGATTGGACGAGCTAATTCAATGCTAGGGTTCGTCAAACGTAATACTAAAGATTTCTGTGATCCATTAACGCTCAAAAAACTTTATTGTGCATATGTCAGATCAATTTTGGAATATGGTTCTGTAATCTGGAATCCGCTGTATGTTATCCATTCGACACGAATTGAAAGCGTGCAGAAAAGGTTTCTAATTTTTGCTCTGAATAGATTACCTTCAAATAAAACTTGTCAGTTTTCTTTAGAACCTTATGCAAGTCGATTAGAGCTTTTGACTTTGAAAACGCTGTATAAGAGAAGGGAGGTTGCTTGTGCGATTTTTGCTAGAGATGTTTTGTGTTGTCGGATCGATTGCTCAAATTTATTGTATTATTTCGATATATTTGTTCCATCTCGGCAGCTTCGCCAACGTGGTATATTTTTTGCAATTAATTTCAGTAGTACTAATTATGGCTCTAATGAATCAATTAACAACTGTCGAAGAATCTTTAATAAAGTCTTTGAATGCTTTGATTTCATGATATCGAGAAATGTTTTTAAAAGATCTGTAAATAATCTTTAGACTTTTTAGCCTAAGTACTTTTAATAATTTTATTTTATAGTAAATTTAATTGTAATTTTTGTAACTATTGTAATTTTTTCTCATTGATGTATTAGCCAAATTTATTTATATATGGATGGCTGTAAGTAAATAAATAAATTAATAAACATGTTCAAGTTCAGGAACTCTGCTCTTGGGCGGTACCATAAATCTTCCTTCGTCAGGTTGGATGAATTTTCAGCAAATCTAAATAGGTGGTCTACATCGTGCGGCGTGCTCTCACATGCGGGACACTTGTCAATAATTTCAGGATCAACTCCGCTCATGTAGTTGTTTAGGTTGCATAACCGTCCGGATCTTAGTTGAGCTAAGATAGATCTGGTTGTTGTTGTTGTAGCGACGCGTGGAGGTCCTATTCTTCCGGCTCCAAGTCCAGGTTCAGGAACTCTACTACTGCCCTTGGGCGGTACCACAGATCTTTCTTCGTCAGGTCGGTTGGTTTCTCTGGACAATTGAAAAGGTGGTTAGCATCATGTGGCGTGCCCTCACATATGGGACACTTGTCAACAATTTCATGGTCAATTCTACTCATGTAGTTATTTAAGATGCGTGACCAACCGGATCTTAACTGCACTAGGATGGTTCTGGTGCTGCGTGGCAGTTTTACCTCTTCAGCAGCGACTTGAGGTGGTTTGCTATTAAGAACTCGATTCGGGGCGTAGTTCTTTATTGTGTCCTCAACGGTTTTTGTATGTATCTTTTTCAACCCCCTCCTGTACGTAGGCTCGTCGATGTTATTTATGTCTTCATTGTTTTTGACATCTTGTAGGAAGCATTTCGCCGTCCTTCTTATGTCTCTAGGTGGTGTTGTCATGGATAAGGTGTCATTGCAGGGATGTTGCTCTCTATGACAGGACCAAAGATATTGTTTGGTAAGCATTTCGTTGTGTTCACGGACCGGCAATATGTTACATTCTTCGTGGAAGTGATCTCGGTGGGCCATCATGTGACATACAGTTGCTGTACGCAAGGTTGCGTTCTGTGTTATCTGTAACTTATTCCAGTGGGTGTCAGCGACTTGGGGTGTCCATATGGGAGCAGCGTAATTTATGAAAGGCCTTCCTATTGCTTTATATGCCATTATTATTGTGCTTTTATCCTTACCCCACGAACTGCCCGCTAGAGCTTTCAGTGCGTTATTCCTGTTTTTAATTTTGTATTTACTTGTTGAGCATGAGCGTTGAATTTAAGTAGTGGATCGAATGCTACCTCCAGCAGTTTTGGATTTTTGACAGTAGAAATTAGTATGTTGTCAATGCAGGTATTGAGTGTTGTATTTACCTCCTTCGTCCATGTGGTGAAAAGTGTGGAAGTGGAGTTTTCAGTGGACAATTTCAGTTTTTTGGTTTTAAACCATGCATTCAAGGTGTTGAGGTAGGTGTTTAGGACATTGGTGAGTTGTTCCAGGTTGTTTCCTGTTGCAAGCACCGTGCAGTCGTCTGCATATGACGTGATAGTTATTCCTTCCGGTGGTGCAGGTAAACTACTTAAGTAAAGGTTGAATAATGAAGGCGAGAGAACTCCACCTTGTGGAACTCCTTGTCTGAGCACTCTCATCTTAGATCTAGAATTACGGAACCAAACGCATGTTTGGCGGCCTCTTAGATAATTGCATAACCAGCGCTTTATTAGACTTGGCAGATTGGAGTTGAATATGTCGTTCAGTGGTGCAGCATGTGACACTGTGTCGAAAGCTTTTGACAGGTCAAGTGCAACTAAAATTGTTCTAGCACAGGGTTGTTTTTGGTTTAGACCATCGCTAATTTGGTTTTGGATTCTATGAAGCGCGGTGGTTGTACTGTGTGCTTTCCTAAAGCCATGCTGATGTGACGCCAATTTGCAAGATTCTGTTAACCGAGGTAGTAGTAGTGCTTTTATCAATTTTGCGACCGATGAGAGGATAGAGATCGGTCTATAGGATTCTCCCTTTTCTTCAGGCTTGCCAGGTTTCAAAATGGGACTTATTCTAGCCGTTTTCCAGATATTTGGTATCTGGAGCGTATTTAGAGATGTGTTGAGTATGGTAGTGAGAAAGTTCAATCCTTTGGGTCCAATGTGTTTTATTATAATGGCTGAGATGCCATCTGGTCCAATAGCTTTAGATGGTTTGGATTTCTTTATTGCGTTTCCAACATCTTCTTCGGAAAATATGATATCCTCGAGATTTTCAGTATTAAGTTTGCGCATATGTCTTAATACTGACCTAGTTTCTTTTTCATGTTGACTTTGCTTTTCTGTAAACTGCGTGTTGAATTTTGTTGCGCATTTTCTATGGTTTTCGGTTGGGATATCATCGAAGACCATGCAGTTGTTATGCGATTGACGCGGATGTGTTAAACCCTTAATCACCTTCCACAGACTTTTATTTGTGCCAAAGTTTGACTTACTCACTAAATCTTTCCATTTGTTACGTTTATGTTCCATTGCTAGTTTGTTTATCTGCTTGTTCAGGCCCGGAATTCTAGAATCGGTTGGATCTGCCTTACGGATGTCATCTCTTTGGGAAGAGAGTACACAAGCTTCTTGTGGGAAGTTTGGTTTAATATTTTGTATTCTGCCGGCGGGAATGAAGCGAGATCTAGCTTTGTTAAACATTTCTCTGAATTTTCTTTCCCCAGAGAGGGCGTCAATTGGTAAAATTTGCTTACTGAATTCCAATTCAGTAAAATTGGTAAAATTATCCCAGTCTGCTTTGTTAAAATTAATGTAAGTCTTCTTCTCGGATTTCATTTCGTTTAAGGAACGGCTTAAGGTGATTAAGATCGGCACATGATCTGATCCCAGTGCAATTTCAGTTCTCCATTCAGCGATTGGCATTAGCGACATGCTGGCAAGTGAAACAACTGGAGATGAGTATGAGTTATTAGTTACTCTTGTTGGTTGTGGTTCATTGAGGACTCCAAAGTTGGAGCCGTCAATTTGATCAGCAATATTTTCACCTCTTGAGTTAGTGTTCAAGTGTGAGTGCCATAGATCGTGGTGAGCATTTATATCTCCGAGAATTAGACAGTATTTGGTATAAAATAAATGTCCTATGGACGGTTCATAACCTATATCACAGCTGCTTACTGGTGGAATATAAATATTGACTAAATTTATCTCCGCATTTCCGGATTTTATTGTAATGCCTAGTTGTTGTAGGTGTTTATCAGTTCCCGGTACTGCTGGTAATGTGGTTGTACGGTAGATAATGGTTTTGTGTATGATAAAGGCAAGGCCACCACCTTTGTCCTTCACTCTATCCAGTCTTATAATTCTATAATCACAGATACTATCACTAATCTTAGATCTAACATTTAACTTTGTTTCTTGTAAAACCGCGACTAGAATATTGTTTTTGCACATAAAGTTGATAATATCATCAATTTTGTTTAATAGTCCGTTACAATTTAGCTGCATTATTATCACATCACCTGGGGTTTCCGGATGTGTGCTCATTCGCATTGTGTTCCGTTGCGAGCTCGTATTTATATGCTAACTTGATGCATTACAACATGGCGCTATGTAGTTTTTGGACCATTGCTTATGTGTTGCAAGGCCTGAGCAGTTCTTAAGATGACACCATTCTTTACAGTTATTACACTGGACGGATGTAGTGTTTGCCCTTAAGATGTTTTTGCATATTGCACAATGCCATATTTTAGTTGGTCCAGGATTTCTTTCAATACCGGCCATGACTAGGAGGATCTGAAGCAGTGAGGCCAGTGACAACTGCTTCTTTATCCAAAAAATGGAGCGTCGGAGTAGCACCTTTCGTCGAAATTTTTGTAATGGTCCTTGGTCGGAACTGGGTTCCGAGTACTTCTGGGGCGTAGACCCGTCCATCTTGAGAAGATAGATGTTGTACTACGGTGTAGTTGGACCTCTTCGGAAGCGACTTTTTGTAGCTTTCTATTTAGAACTCGATTTGGGGCGTAGTTTATTATAACGTCTTCAACAAATTTAGTATGAAAGTGTTTTTCAGCCTGTTTTTTATGCTTTCGATAGTTCGTATCTCGGGTTTACACCGTTGTAGATTAACCTGTTATTAAGTAATTAATTTATTATCATGCAAAAATAAGGACGACTAGATTGTCGTCGCCGCTAACTATGAATTTTGTGTAGCTATCTTGTGTATTATTAGTTCATAATTTTTGAATTCTTAAAAGCGAGCGAACCATTTTACAATCATAAATTCAATTTAATTAATTCGATTCAATTGACCTTATTTCCCTATTGAGCGGCAGATATCTTGAACTGGTTGTACATAATTGTATTACTAAATTCATTTCTATGTTTAACGAACTCACAGAATTGAATGAATCTTTCGCTTCGGCTCATGTGCTTTTGAGACGATAGTCCAACCGCTTTGGGTTACAACTAACATACATTTAAATGTTCAAACATATCAACAAATTGCGTGGAAGATGGTTTGAGTAGTTATTTCGTTATAGTTCATAAAACTCATAATTCATAAAGTTTATTATTTATACACATAAATCGCAACAAACAATAAGTTTTTTATGATGTGTCGGTTTGTTATGCATCACAAAGTTTGCCGCATTCTATATTCGACAGTTTTTTAAATCTAGTTCACTTAATCGAAGAATGTTCTGCACTGTACGACGACTTGATATAAACGAGCTTGAATTTAAATCTTATAAACGTGCTTGATAGATAAACGTGCGTCTCCCTCAATCCCTCTCGCTCTCTCAGTTTCCATTTATCTCGTTTCATGACTAGGTGTCCCCAGTTTTGACATCCTATATCATGGAGGTCTTGAGTGATGTCATCACGCCAGCGTTGTCTGAGTCTTCCACTCCGACGAACACCAGCTGGCTGTTGTTTGGACGATTTTTTTTATCATTCTACCTAATGGAGCCCTTTGTGTATGAGTAAACCTGATCCGGTTGGATTTAATGAATCTGAATACATCGCAGCTCCCAAGGAGCTGTCTGATTTCGTGATTGATTTGGATTCTATACTGATTTTCACCAAATTTACATGGATCATAAATTGTTCGTATGACCTTCCTTTCGAATGTTGAAAGAATTCTACAGTCGGAGGTAGTCAGTGTCCAGCTTTCACTTGTGAAGGTAAGTACAGGTCGAATTAATGCTTTGTAAAGTGTGATCTTACATGACCGCGAAAGATGTTTTGATCGCAGAAGTTTTGAATATGCGTAGAAAACTGTGTATGTGGCAGAGACACTGGCTTTGATATCTGCTTGCATGTTATTTGACGATATTATTACAGACCCAGGTATTTGAAGTTTTCCACGCGTTCCACTTCATAGTCGCTAGTATCCAGATTTCCGGGAGATATGTTCCTAGATGTTGTTAAAACTTTAGTTTTGCCGGTGTTGATGCATAATCCAATTCGTTTAGCATTTCTTCAAGCTGTGAAAGGCTATCCTTAATATCGCTTGGTCTACGTCCGAGAATCGCAATATCGTCTGCATTGCCAAGAATTTGACTAGATTTGTTAAATTTGCAGTGTTGTGTCTCAATTCGGCTTTTTCTTATCACGTACTCAAGCGCCAAATTAAATAGTACGGGTGCGAGTGCATAACCTTGTTGAACACCTGATGTTATATCGAAAGGATCAGAAACTGACTCTTCGATTACTATTCTACAATTCGATCCCGATGTTGTGAGTTTACACAGACACAAGTTTATCTGGAATATCAAGGCATATGATCGCGAACCAAAGGTGTCGCGGATGATACTTTCATATACTTGCTTTATATCAGAGTAGAGCTAACGAATGCTGATGTTGTACTCCCAACATTTTTCTAGTATCATGCTTAAGGTAAAACATTGATCTGTGGTTGAACGGTTTTTTTTATTCAAAGTTAGGTATGTTTAGTGTTAATTATAAAAAAATATAAATTAACGTCTCTGAATATCCGAAGCTACCAATGCCATCTAGGGATAAGATTCAAATGCCAATTAAGTTTCTCTGAGAAATTTATGAACGCCAACTTTAAACCTCTGAGGATTAAAGTCATCAGGGAAAACCCACGAAGGTAAGGCATTCCAAAAATGAGAAACTCTGTTGAAAAAGTCACGTTGGAAGGCTACAGTTCTACACCTACTTATTTGAACCGTATAAGGATGGGCCGCTAAAGTTGCTCTGGTGTGACGGGATGGGTTTGCATGTTAGTTCAGGCAAAATCGATTTGATATCTTTAGAAGCTCGTTCATCCATAACATATTTGTAAAAAATAGTCAAATCAGTATCATTTTTTTCTGCTGCAAAGAATCAAGATCGCTAGTAAGATTTGAGTTACCGATAAGTTTAATAGATCTTCGCTGTACAGAATCAAGGCGATTTAGACTACTCAAGTATGCAGGGACGTATAAAAGATTTATAAACCAAAAGAAGCTGTTCGCTATTGAAAAACCTACGACATCGCCCCAAAAATCCTAACTTTTGAACAGCATTCTGAAACCACATTGACCGTCACCACTGATAGATTCGGCGAACGTGATAAGTCGAGCAAGTACGACATTATCTAGTATTTTATATGCAGTGTTCAGCAGTGCGATGCCCCGATGATTCGCACACTTTAGACGTTCACCTTCTTATGTAGTGGAACAATGAGAGCTGTTTTCCATTCAGCAGGTAGTTCTTCTTGGTCCCAGATTGCAAGAATCAGATCGTATATACGTGAGACTAGAGCTGCTCCTCCATTTTTAAATAGTTCTGCAGGGTTTCCATCGATACCTGGTGATTTACCATTTTTTTTAATTTTTTGATGGCAGCTTCCACTTCTTCTATTATTGGGTAAGGGAGAAAAATCTCCTCACTTGACGGAGCAATTCCTCGAATAGGATGAACTTCATTCATCCTATTCAGTAGGTCTTGAAAGTGGGACCGCCAGACTGCCAGCACATTACGTTCATTTGTTGTAAGCTCGTTGTTTCCATTTTTGATGGCTGTAGATCTTGGGTGAAGTCTTTTGTCATATTCTGTGCATTGGCAAAGCACCCTTTCGAATTTCTTTTAGCGCCTGTTGGTTGATGTTTTCGTAACAGCTGTTCAAGTTTTCGAGTTTCTTTTTACGTAGAAGTTTTGCTGAGGCTTTCCTGGCGCATAGATAATCAGCTTAGGAACTTCGAGTGTTCCTTGTTAACCCTTTTCCTCGCAGTTTTTGTTCAACGCTTCGGCTGCACTCGTCGCCAAACCATTCGTTGTATGATTTCGATGATCGTTTTCCGATTGTAATTTGTGCTTCGGTTATAATGGTTGATTGAAGCGTTTTTCATTCTTCTTGTATGTTTAATGACACCTCAGAAGAGATGTCATGCTCCTCTATGTTTTGTGTTACTATGATATGATCGGTGTCCATATCAGCACCTCTGTATGATCGAACGTCAGTTACACTTGTAGAGTGTCTCTTAGAGATCATGATATGATCGATTTGATTTCCCGTTCTTCAGTCATTTGATTTCCAAGTTACCTTGTGGATTCTCTTTTCGAGGGAAGAAAGTGCTGGAAATAACTAGAGCATAAATCTTAGTCAGCTCAGTTGCGCGAAAACCGTTATTGTTACTGGTATGATGCAAGTTAGGGCCGTTATGTGTTTTAAGATCTGCACTTCTACCAATTTGTGCATTGAAGTCACCTACCAGGACTTGTATATCGTGCCGTGGGATAGTATGATGATTTCTTCGAGTTCTAGCAAGAAAAGTTCTTTAATGTCATCTGCTTTGTCTTCAGTAGGCGCATGATCATTGGCGATCGTTACATTATATTTTTGCGTACTGATTCTCATTGTGCATATCCGCGTATTAATTTGGCAGAAATCGATAACATGTTGATTCACGCGACAGTGTATGCGAAAGCAAACTCCAAATTTTCCTCCGTTTGGATGGCCGCAATAGTAAAGAGTGTATTCTTTCGCTGTTTCACGGATTCCATGCCCTGGTCATTTTAGTTCTTTTAATGTCATTATATCCAGTGTGTAACTATCGACTTGGTGTGTGAGTTTTAAGAGGTCTGAAGCTAGATCTGGTCTTCTGAAGCTTAGTACGTTCCAAG
The DNA here is from genome assembly GCA_963693315.1 of Diogma glabrata. Taxonomy (NCBI): domain Eukaryota; kingdom Metazoa; phylum Arthropoda; class Insecta; order Diptera; family Cylindrotomidae; genus Diogma; species Diogma glabrata. The sequence continues at coordinate 82,914,570 of OY856188.1, forward strand.
CCCGCATTCTTAAATCGTAGTCCGGGTACAACTTCCGAGGTCGTTCTTGTGATGAATCCGAGATAATTCGAGGCCAGGGTAGAGTTCATAACAGATAATTTGTTTACGAAAATGGGGTTAGCCCTTCGCCAACCCAAATCTTCGTGAATGGGTCCGTTCTGCATCTTAAGGTTACCAGAACCAAACTTTTTGCACGTTTATATAGCAAGCCGCTTAATCCAAGACAGACGCCCGTTGCAAGCCGCCCCTTACATGGAGGACAGACTCTTGAGTTGCATTGGTTTTATGGCGCCAATGACTCGCCATGGTGTAGAAACATTGAGTATAAGCAGTATTTATTTTGTACCTCACAACTACACCAACCTAATTCTGTTAGCTTTACTCAGGTAGCACGGCGTGGAATTAGAATTTCTGAATTTTGCTACCCGAAGTGCGTCTTCGGGGATCAAATCTATTTTCCTGAACCTGCAAACGTCGCGCGTTACACCAGAGCATCAATACCAACCCATTATTTTACGGTTCGAGTGACAAAATGTAGAACTGTCGCTTTTCAATGTGATTTTTTTAACAAGGTTTCTCTTCTCTGGAATGCATGACCGACGTGGGTCTTTCTGATTTTAATCCTCAAAACTTTAAAATCAACGTTAATAAATTCATGAGAAAAATTATAAATACTTATAAACCCTAGTTCATTAGTTAGCATGATATCTTCGGATATTCAGAGCCTTTAATCTATAATTTATTATGGTTAACACTAAACATGCCTTACCTTGAAAAAAGAGAAGGAATAACAAAACAACCAATCAATCTTATCACATACAGAATATGACATAAGCCAATATTTCTATGTTTACCATTATTACTGACCATGCAAGTCTCAAGTGGCTTATGAACCAAAAGGAGCTATCTGGTCGTTTAGCACGCTGGAGTTTGAAACTCCAAGGTTATGATTTCAAAATTGAATATCGCAAGGGAAGTGAGAATGTTGTTCCGGATACTCTTTCAAGAGCTTTCATTGATTCTATGAAGCTGTGGATGACACAGAAATACTGTCATTGCACATAGATTTGGATGATGTTGCATTTCGAGATGATTACTATATGGCCCTTATTGCAGCAACAGAAAAAAACAACTTAAATATGAAACACGAAAACGGTAAAGTATTTATTAAAATACTTCCAAATTCTTCCGATTGGAAGCTTGTTGTTCCAAAAGCTCTACACAATACGTTGATTCGCCGAGCGCATAACTCTCCATTTTCAGCGCACACTAGAATAGCGAAAACCCCAGAGCTTTTACAACGACAGTTTTATTGGTCAAATTTGGTAAATGATGTGAAAAAGTAAGTTTCGCAATCAGCGAAAAGTGTAAATGCAATAAAGCGAGCAAACTATATTACGACCACCAATGGGTGATCCGTTTCATATTTTCCTTCCTTTTCAAAAATTATGCGTTGATTTTTTAGGACCATTATGCATTTATTTTATGCGTTCAATTTTATGATAGTTAAATTTTCTATTCTCCCTTTATTTCTATTCTCGCCAAACATTAGATTACTATTTATTACGAATTTTTCAAGCTTGTGAGACTTTCCCTTATAATGATTTTCTTAGATTACTCTTGATTCAGATTGTGGTTGAACAAAAGCTCTTATCACTCATCTTTAAAATGTTTCATAACGTTGCTCTTTTGATTTGTTTTTTAAAAAAAGATGTTTATCCATTATGAAAAACTTCTTTGGTGCCGTTCATAAATTTTCTAACCATTCTACTATTTTGATTACTATTAAACCAATTAATTAACTTGAATTATTTTCTTCTCATTTCAGAACATGTAGTGGTTTAACAGATGCAGCATTTCAGTTAATTCACAACGAAGTTTATGCCGAATGGGTTTGTGACAAGTGTTTGTTATCCAAAAATATCCCACTCGTAAAGTTTAAACCTTAGAACTGTTTTTATGTTAGTCAATAAACATTTTTGTATTAAAAAAATTATTTAAAAAAAAAATGAAAGTCAAAAATTACAAACAAAAAAAAAAGAAAATTTAAATAGTGAACTGATTAAGAAATAAACAAAAATAGACAATTTTGTGTCACCCTGTCTGTGGTACCAGAAATAAAAACAAAAAAGTATATTAAACAAAAAAAAAATTAAATAAATAAAATGAAAATGCCTTGTTGACAAATCTAACGAATATTAAGTAATGCTATTATATATGAAAGTATATTATTATTATATATAAATAAATAAAAAAAATAAAAAGAAAATTTAAAATAATTATTAAATAAATTTTTAAAATATATATAATATAATAATAATATAAATAATTTAAATAATAATAATTGTAATGCAATAGACTGTAAAAAGAGATTAGTCACATTTTATTGCTTAATTATTTTTGTCTTAAAAAGAAATAAATTTACTGTCCGCTTATTTTTACTTACATTCTAATTTTATTATTTTCCTTTAAAAAAAACTTTTTTGTTTTTATCCTATCATCCCTCTTTTTTTTTAAGTTAATTAATTAATTATTTTTATTATTATTATTAAAAAAATCTAGTATTTGTTTTTGTTGTTTAGTTGTAAATAGTATTGTGTAAGGATTTTCTTTTTAAATTTTGAGATTTTAGGATTATTTTATATTTTTATTTCGATTTATATATAAATATAATTTTTTGCCCAATTCTATATATATATTTTCTATATTTTAAATGTATATTTCAATGTCTGATTGTCATTGATATGTCTTTCTTAAAACAAAACAAAAATTTATACAAATTTCAACAAAGAAACAAAATTTCAAAATCATTTTTTAAGTGATCATTGTCAAAAAGAAACGTAGAAAAATTTTAATAATGTTAAATTGAATAATTATTTATAATTAAATTAAATGGATGATAAAAAAAATGTGGGAATTATTTGTGAAAAATTGGTGGAATCAAGAACATTTTTGTGCTAAATTTTCTCATAATGAGTTATTGAATAACTTAACGGGTATAAGCGAATCTCTAAATAATTCTTTCATTTGCTAAAATTAACAACTAATATAATTTGTATTAACTTTTAGTACAACATTTTGCCAGAGTTTAGTACTCATTTTTAGTGTTCTTGTTGTTATTTTATTAAAAACATTGTAATCTACCGATCAATAACATAAATAACAAACGTTAACATTTTGCCAGTGATAATGATAATATTTTGTAAATAAATAAAAAGTAAGTCTGCAAAAATTTAGGATAAATTTGCATTCAATGTTAACGTTCATTCTTTTAAAAAAAACATCTGTGTAATTTAATTATGATTAAATTAAAATTTAATATTATTTACCAAGTAGCTATAAATCAAATTCGTTTATTTTTAAATCAAAATCACAAATTAAAACTGCTTTGATAAATAAAATAGCTAATTGTAATTTATAGTTATTAGATATAACAAAACAAAAATTTTATCCTAATTTATTATCACTGCCATTTTATTTGTAATAGATACTTTGTTTTAAAATTTTTATTTGTTGACAACATTTTTTTTCTGTTCAATAGATAATACTAATTTAACTAAAAATAAAATTCTCTACAAAATTAAAATATGTCTATGTTCTGTAGATTAAATCGTTAGTGTTGTATAAATAACTCGTTGATTCAATCTGTTTTTGTTTCCAGATTGTCCTGCACCTGTGAATTTTCAATATTGACGTTATAACTTACTTCGTCCCATTTACAAATAATAAACTTGCCATGAGTTAAAAACGAATTTAATTTGATTGAAAACGAACTAAAAATTAAAAACTTTTGTTTGGGGAAACAATTTTCTGAACAAACGTTAAACTTTTGTTTGCTTTCTTTTTTTTTCATCAAGGTTCAATTTTATACCTAATTCCTAACATTATCGTAAAATCGTTGTAGGTCTAATTCGGATTTGGAAATTTAGTCATTTTTTTAGTTATTAGATAGCGCCACAATATTCACACTATTTAAGTGTGTAAAAGGGAATTATAATTTTACTCCAAAATACTTTTGAAGCAATCTAAGGCAGAATAGCGTTAAATTTCTAAATATTTTGTTCTTTAATTGAGATAAAAGGAGCTTTTAAATTATCAATTAATTAGTTATATTCGATAAAGTTTAACATAAATCAATTCTTGATGGCAGTCAATTGTAAAATTAGGCAGCCTAATGTTGTACACAGTGTGACAATTATCCATATTATACATAGTGTGAGCAATAAATACATTTTAAAAAACTTAATACACTCGCATAAAAATCTATTTATCAAAGGTATAGAAATAAGAGAGTATAATCTAAAAGCATCAAAAATACAAAATTCATAAAAAAAAATAATCTTCCCAACGGAATCAACTTCGATTCCCTTTTTGTTTTTCCCTTAGAAATCCTAATCCAAATATTTTGAATTAAAAATAAACGAATTTGAACACCATAAGCACAACAACAAAAATCGTTCCCTAATTTTTTTGAAAACTAAAAAAATTAAAATAGATAAAAAAAATTTGTTCTTCCCCTTCATTATTACTTTATTATTTCTACTATTTTTATTATAATTTCATTTTTTATAAAAATTAAATGTAAATTTGTATAGAGAACAGAAGTATAATAATAATAGTAATTTTTTTCTAAAATATTGCTCAAACAAAATTAAATACATAAGAAATAGTTTTTTTTTAAATTAAGTCTAATAATTAATAATTTAAAAAAAAATCTTAAAGATATATTTAACTGTTACAATCGATTTGATTTTCTTTTTCTTTTTGTCATTTTCACATTTCAAATTAATTAAGATCAAAATTTATAATAGGTAACTAACTTCGTTTAATAGATTCTAAAAATAACATTTTAAACTTCTAAATCTTATTCTTTTGTTTTTCATTAATGTGTCATATCGAAAGTTAAAGGATATAAGATATCCAAACAAAGTAAATAAAAAAAAATTGTATCGTTTTAGATACGTTAGTCTGAGAAGAGAATTTTTTTCATAATGTACTTGTTTGTAAGGGGGACGAAGTGTTATGCTAGGGTGAATTTTATGAGATAATTTAAAAATTTGGGTTAGTTTATCGTGTAATAGAAATCTATAAATTATTTTTAATAAAAAAATTTGATCACCTAAGTTAGAGAAAGAATGCAGCCAAATTAATTCATGCAACATATGTTGTACAATATATTGCGTGAAATTTTTTTTAAAATTTTATTTTGTATTGAACGTTTTTGACAAAACAAATAAACTACTTGATAATGTCCTCTACTCATTTAACTTCAAATAACAAAAGGTAGTTGTGATTTTTTTTCTGAGTAACTTAAGATTATGAATCATTCATATAATAGGGAAACGAACTTGTTCGTGTTACGCAAGGGTGAGCTTTGTGAGATAATTTTCAAGTCAATTTTTGACTGTTTTTAATTCATGAATAATTCATAGTTTTGCCATAATTATCGTCCCTCTCTTTGTACTTAAAACCTCTATAATTCTCTTCAATTTAAAGTCAGGCAATATTTTTAAGTTTTAGTTTTTGTTTATTATTTTTATTTCACAGCGTTTCACATCACATCGTTTATAAGATATCCAAACTTGAAATGAAATTTTAGTTGTTAATTATTTTTAGTATATGACACAGACGAATACATTTACTATAAGCAATTTTCTTAAAAACAAAACAATTCTATTTAAGAGTAAAAAAATTAATTTTAAATGTTGAAATTATGATTCAAATCTCGATCCAACCTAACCACTAACTAATGAATCATAAACAAAAAACTTCATCTAACAATATTTTAACACTGGCAACACTGTCGAGAAATTCAAGAACGTCTTTTGCAAAGAGTTTTTATCTTTTCAAAAGTATAAATAAATAAAGCTCCGGAAATTTGTAGAAGAGTTTGTTGTTATAAAACAACAGTGTACAATCAAAAATGTTAAAATCTTCGATAAATGGGCGGAGTTTTATTGTAACTTTTGAAGTGATAAAAAGCCATTTGAGTATCCGTCATCTTGTACATAGTTGACGTTATTTTTGTCACAACTGCTTTTTAAATTAACCTTTTTTTTAATTTTAAATCATACCAACACAATGATATTAATTTTTTCAACATTTAAAAAAGAACAAATTTTAACGGAAAAAAAATTTAGAAACAAACAGTACAAAATTTTTTTATTAATAAAAATTAAATTTAATTAAAAAACTAATTTGGATTATTCTTTTTTTTTTCTTTAAAAATTATAATAATTAGTATATTTTCGTGCCACCATTTTAAATTATTTGTTAATATTAATATTTTATTTTATGGGACGATCTATAATTTGTAACGGCAAAACTAATATTTAATTCTGGATCATCCTATAAATTACTTAATTAATAAAAAAAAATAATAACTTGTCATAATTTTGTCTGCTATTTAATGATTTTACTTAAAACAACAACAAAATATTTTTATTGTAAATACTTTTTTAAAATTAATTATAATTAAAGAATACTTAAATAAAATTTTTGTTGTTAATTAATTATTAATAAAAAAAACGTCAATTTATATAAAAAAAAATATTAAAAATTGTTTTAAACAAAATGAAATTAATATAATTAAATGTCTTCAAATGCAAAATAATTTATTTATGATTTTATCCTATCATTTATTTGTTCGCTGGAATTGTTTGTGTGGTAGTTTAAAGATATTTAAAGGACTTGATTTTATTTTAGGAAGATATTGAATGGAAAAACTACGTGCTTGGTTCTAGGTTAACCATATTTAGTTAAAGTTAAGACATTCGACTGTCAATTTTCAGGTTTTTATAAATTCGATAGGATTACAGCATTACCCAATACAATATTAACCGCCATATTTGTTATTGGGTAAGACATTATTTTTTAAGTTACCAGAATGGTCATAATAATAATAATAGTATTTGGGATTCTTGTGAGCAATTAAACTCAAGTAAGTAAAGAAATACTTTGAATTTTTTCAATCCGAATGTATGGCTGATTTTCTCAGAGAAAAACTCCATTTCTCCTTTACGTGTTTCGGATGGAATCGAACCTTCCTAATTCAGTACCATGTTCGACTCCAATGGCAGACACGCTATCAATTACACCACCGAGGCGATGACTATGTCGAATTCAATTTTACTCTTAGAATTGTGTGTGTTTAAAATATTGTATGAACTAGAGCATTTAAATCCGAATATTCGAGTATTCGAATATCCGATTAATTTTTTATCTCCCAAAATATAATGGTTTTGCATCCCTTCATTTCGTTTTCCAACTTCGAAACAAAGAAATTTCAATATTTTGAGGGAAATAATTTTATTACAAAAAGTACTTGACGTAACTTCGCTTAATATTGCAGTCAAAGAATTTAGCGAAAAAAATTCAACACTTATGACAGCCGAAAACATATGCAAATTCTTATTTACTTCTCTAACGGAACTGAACAGTGATTCAAGTAAAATCTTACTCCACGAAATCAGAAAACGAATGGATCAGAAAAGAAACAAAACAACCTTATTTCTATACCTTGACACTGGAGTTATACCACAATCGAACGAATATTTTGATTACGCAAAGAAAGCTGCTGTGAAAACTTTCCTTTCTCGCCTCCCCAGCCTTCAAAGATGTACCAGATCCTAGCGATGAAAACAGTAATAACCATGGTTGCAGGCATCTGGTAATATAAACGACGCACTTGCAGTCAACAATCAAAGTAAAAATATATTGCAACAAAAGCTGCAACCAGCGATTAGCTCAATTACTGATTCCACGACATGAGATACAGTAACAGTGGTAATGAAAATCGCGGTTAATAGTTTAAAAAAACATTTTTTTGTTATTTAAACTCGTTCAAAACAAGAACAGATAAATTAGACAATTTGAATAATGCTCTATTGACTATCAGCCCTACTTCAAAAAAAACTGAAAAAGGTTTCTCTACGGCGGGATATCTGAAATAAGAATTAGCCTAAAATTTAAACATCTAAACGCACTTGCTCTTTTTAAATGCATATTTCATGAAAATAAATAAAATAATAAAATGCATAATATGTTAAACCTGTTTGATTTTATTCATAGTTCTTAGTAAAAGAAGTTTACTATTCGAATACTAGCCGAATATTCGGATATTTAAAGAAAAAGTTATTCGATATTCGGATAACTCAAAATGTCGAATAACTGAATGCTCTAGCTATGAACCATCGCAGCTCGGTAAGTATTCGCAAAAACCTAATCAGCCCTATTTTAGTATAATGCTTCGTACATATTTAGTATGTACGATTAATATCTTTTTCAGGCAAACTATCAAATCACCTAAATTAAACAAACAGCCTACTTTACTTTTAACTACCACCAACAATTTACCATACAATAATTTAAAGTATTTATTATCGTTTTTCATATTAAATGCAAAAAGCACAGTGCCTATTATCCGAATGAAAAAAAAAATACGAAAATGAATATGTAAATCGAAACAAAAAATAACAAATGCAGCATAAAGCAAAAGTGCTTTGAGGAAACATAAAATAAGCAATAATATTATTATCAAATGTATTTATATGTATTATTTGTGTATAGGAATAAATTTTAAAAAAAATTAATGTATATTTTTATGATTTAAAATAAATGTAAAAAAATAACGACGCTTAAGCTAAAAATTTAATAAAACAACACAACTTATTCTTTGTTCGTCGATTTAGCATATTTTTTGTTTAATTTATTTCGTGTAGTTATTTTAAAAAACATTTCTTAGTAAAATATTTAGTTTTCGTTATTATAAATTTAAAAATACTTACACAAGCATTAAATAGCACGATATGAACCCTTATTCAAAATTTCTTACGACAAACATAAAATTAACTCAAAAGATCTTTCAAACTGTTTTAATTGCGTAAAGTTTTACTTATTTTTAACTGCACAACTTGCTGTA
>OY856188.1:82923689-82970705 GCA_963693315.1 Diogma glabrata
AGTACCAAAAATCTGTTATAATTTTGTAAAAATTTGTTATAATTGGTTTGTGTCTAATATACACAAATATATGTTACAAACTACCATTTTTATACAAACTTGTTAAGCATTTTGGTGAAATTGACAATATTGTCGATTGACAAATATGTGTTCCGGAATAGGGCCCCTGGTGATTTGCAACAGTTCGTTGATATAAATTAAAAATGAGTGGGAGATAAAACTGAGCCCTGGGGTGCACCAGCGGTTATTAATTTTGACTCAGAAGAAAAGCCATCTGTAGATACCGAGATGTATCGGTTAGACAGAAAATTTTGAATCAACTTCATGACTGCGGGATGAAAACCGTACGCAACGAGCTTGTTAATCAAGTTGGCATGCCAGATTCGATCAAATGTTTTTGAGATGTCTAATGCGATCACTTACGTTTCACCACCTTTCTCAAGTATGCTATTCCAAAGATGTGCTATAGCTCAAGAGATTGTTGATCTTTTGTTTCTAAAATCGTATTGGCTGTCAGATATCAAATGGTTGTCTTCCTAAAATTTGGATATGTGCGAAATAATATAGTGCTGGACATAGGAGGCGGACATTAAGACATACAGGCTGGACATTGGCCAACTTCCAGCAGGATGGAAAAATACCAGATTTATAGGATTTATAGAATATTTTGGTGAGAGTTGGTGCAAGTTCTTTTGAAAATGTTTTTAAAATAACAGGAGGAATTTTGTCCAGACCAGAAGCTTTGTTGTTGTTTAATCCCCTTAAAAGTTTTTCGACAATTTTGGGTTTGAAATATAATTGTTTCATATTAACTCCTGAAGACTGGATTTGGGATATTTCTTTAGGAGTTTCTAAAACTGTCGAGTTCGAAACAAAGCGTTCCGCAAACAATATAGCTTTCCTTGCAGGGTCAGTAACGATTGAGTCACCATCAATGATAGGGGGATAGAAGATTTAGTACCAGAATTTAAAGAAATAATGGCACTGTAAAAACTTTTGTCAGAAATTGACATACTCGAAAGTTTTGCCGCTCTCGCTCTGTCAATCTCTGCTTTTTCGTTTTCAATTATCTGGTTTGATATTTTATTGGCCTTTAAATATTGGGATCAATTAACAGAGTTCTTTTTATGAATCCAAATATTAAATAATCTACGTTTGCTTCTAAGAGCCAATTTGGCTGCCTTCGAAAACAAATATTTTTGTTGGGGTTTCATTATTGAAAAGGGAACGAATTTGTTAATACCGATTTGAATGGTTTCAGTAAAGTTTTGAGCAGAAACATTTACATAGACAGTATAAAAACAATGATGATAAAAAGGGAAACCTTGAAAAAACTTCGGAGACCATTGGTGTCCGTTTTTGAAAAGTGAAATATTTACGGGGTTTGGGACCTCTAGTTTGTAGTAAATCAATTTTAATAACTGATGTGATTAGATAATGTTCAGAATTTCCAATACTACCCTTATCGACATCGACACTCGTAATATATGGCATAGTCGTGAGATAGAGGTCTAAGAGGAAACTTTTATCACCGCCATTACGAGGAGTGAAAGTTGGGCTGTTTACAATCTGCGTCAGGTCGTGTGATGCGCAAATATTTCTGCCTGCCTTCCATTGTTGTCTTCATCGGTCGTTTTGGAAAATTCTAACCACGATTTGTTGTGGACGTCGAAGTCACCGGTAACGATCACATCACAATTATGAAATTGTGCTCTAATTTCGTCCACAATATTAGTCAAGAGATTAAAAAAATTGGGATTATGTTTGTTTAGGGACCGGTATAAAGCTATTGTGAAAAAAGAAATTTCAGATAGTCAAACCTTTATAATATTACTGGGTTGTAGTCAACACTCTCATGAATGTATGCACATACACCTTGATGAAGTTTGAAAGCTGATTCAAGCCTTGGGATTTAGTGTTACGTCATAGGGAATTTTCAGAAAGTTGTGTTTCTGCAAGAAAAAGAATATGCGGTTTGTCGTGCTCGAGATGATGTTGCACGGCGTCACGGTTGGCATTCAATCCATAAATATTTTGGATATTTATTTTAAATTTTTTATCAAATGTAATAGTCATTTATCAATATATAATTTGTTTTAAAAATGGGTAACTAAACAATAAATCCTATCATATAATAAAATATGACATATAGGCCAATATTTCATGATAGGATGTAAGAAATAATAAACAGGTGAAAACAAAATTTTTTTAAAAATTTAAAGCTCAGGTACCTCGGGTTCGCCAAGTCCCGTATCACGGTCTAATCAGACCAATGACCCCTGAGAAGAAATTTAAATTTAAACTTACAATATAACATTGAGTAATGTATAATCCATGTTTCGATTAAATGATTTTTCGATGTAATGAATATGTTATTATATCGAATATTTTAGATTTTATGATATTTCGATATTATGGTTTTTAATTCGATTTTATGAATTTCGATCATCTGATTTTTCGATGATAGGATTTTTCCAGTACATCGAAAAAATTTCGGTTCAACGATCTTTCGATGTAATGACTTTTCGACAGTAAGAACTTTCGGTGTTATGATTTTCGATGTTGTGATTTTCAGTTATTTGACTTTTCGATAGAGCCTTTTCCTTAAACTTCAAATCGTTATATTGCTGTATGTATTGTTGTATGTAATCTGTTAAATAATGACAAGAAATATATAGTTAAAACCATAGTAAAAACAACTTAAAGACAACACAAAACAATCTTGATTTGCAAGAAATAATAATTATTTAAAGATTTCGAAATACATATCAGATGATCACTGTCAAGTTTTTTTCGGGAAAAAGGTACATAGTATGATTTTTTTATCTTTCGATTTATTGATATTTTTCGATAATTTTCAATGTTAAGATATTTCGATAATATGATTATGAATTCTATTTTAGGAATTTCGATCATATGATTTTTCGATTTTATGAATAAAAGTTCCGATTATTTGATTTTTGGTGATGTGATGTTTCGATGCAATAAATTTTCGGTTTTATGAAATATCATATTTAGATTTTATGATTTTTCAATTACAAAATCATACGATAATATAAAATTCGGTGGTATGAACTTTTGGTTCTATGACACAATTCGATGATTTGATTTTTCGAAACTATGATGCGGAGCCGATGAAAAATTGTCGGGTTCAGTTCAGCGTCGGTTGCGTAGATAACGAATTCTATTTGTAGGCTTTATAAATATTATTATTTGGCATATTTTTCGTTTAAGTGAATGTTTTTGGGTCATGTAATTTTTCATAAGGATTTGTTAAATTATATATTTCACATATAAAACAACTTTCAAAGTCTAAACACTTAATTGTGATTTTTCTGATGTCTATTCTTTATTTATCGTATAAAAACGTTTCCAGCATTAGCTTCTGCATCTATAGACAGCTCTTATTCTATAATTTTTAGTGCAATATATATGCAACATGGTTTGTTTCAAAATGATGAAATGTTTTTAACCATTTTAACCGTCATTCCCAGTTTACAGTGCATTTTTTCACAAAAAACGGGCCTTTTTTGAAACATCACAGGACGCGGAACAAATTGTTAAAAATCGGGACTGTCTCGCCAAAAGTGGGACGTCTGGCCATCTTACTCTTCGGGGATTGAACATAGTATTAGTTTTTCCAGAGTCCAGTCTGGTAAACTTCTTCAACCATTTAAATAGACAAATGAACGCCTAGGCCAAACACTGATGAAGCTATTTTCTATCTTACTTAAATAATTATTTATCAAACGAAACTTCTTGACCTAACTTAGGATAGTGTTGTTCATGTCGATCTGGGTTAAAAAATTTCTGATGAGTACTTTGGAGGTGGCTCCTCATCAAGCGTAAAATTTGTTTGCTTATTTGAATGTTATATAACTTCCGACCTCCAGCTTTTAATCTTAGTGAGACTTGGTATATGAGGTTTTAGTGTTGTTTCCAATATTTCTGCGTACCGCATTTATGCATTTTTTAGGCGTTAATCCCTACTACAGTCATAGTAACAAATAGATTTTCATGAAACGTTGGTAAAAAGTTTTAATCAAGGAACGAGGAGTCCACAATAGAACAGGTGACTTTTTCTTTCTATAACATTTGTTCCTGATAATAGAGTTGAATGAAACTTGGTACACGGTTCAAAACAGTCCAGAATTCCAGTGCTTCCCTTCCGGTAAATCTTTTTTCTTTCATTTTTTGCATTTTTTCAGCGTCTCTTTATCCACACTTTAAGCCCTACAATAATGAAGTGGTTATCATGAAACTTATTAGGTTTCAATTAGTGTGAGATCAGCTTTTGAGGGACATAGACAAAAGTGGCAGTGGACGAATATAGACAACTGCTAACTTTTCTCTTTGTTTTGAAAGTTCGTTTGAAGTACACAGACTTCGTTCATTATTTAATTTTGATTGCACCTTAACCAAAGTTGGAGATTTGAATGACAAGGAACTTGTTAGCTAGCTAGTTTTTGGACGATATTGGAATAAGTGGTGAGCAGCCCCCAAGCACCTGTTTATTTGAAACTTCAATATCCTTAAAATATGATTTGTAACAGTTCTGCATTCCAACTGCCGGTCTATCACTTCCGACAAAAATTGCTTTCTTTATTCGTACAACAGAGTTTGTGTCTGTTACTACAGCTTTGTCTGTACAGCTTTCTTTAATTACCTAATTTAGATGGGTCTTTAGCAAAAGATAGAGATTTATTTGAGAAGGAGATGATAGTCTTTTGAGCGATAATAGGCAAAATGGTAGAACCTTCGGCGCATCTGTTTTTATAATAAGAAAAACGCAAAATTTATAACGATAGTTTCCCATTAATTGCAGTATTTGATGAATATAAGTTCAATATGCATCCACAACATTTTGTTTCCAAAGGGTGAAGTGGTGAAGTCAGCCTATGCATCAGTATCGTGTTTACTGCGACTGCTAAAGCTCTCTGTTGATTTTGCATGGAACGTTCTATAACTTCTAGGTTTCTTTCGGTGAGGGAGTTGTTGTTCATGCTCAACAAGTATTTATTTATATGGTGTTGTGGTGACAGACCGTTTGGTTCAAGTGCTTTTAACGACTTTGTGAACTTTAATGCTCTCAAATAAGAACTATGCGTTTTGTAATTTTTTCATGTTTACCAGGATCTTTTTTCAAATCCACCAAATCATATTTATTCCAATAATTTTAGAAAATAAATTAAAAACATTTTACAAAAAATCACAGATTTTATAAAATAAAAATTTGATTGTTTTAAACGTTTCTAAATTTTGATGCCTTTTTCAAGTATTATCCGAATATGTATTATAATTATCCAGATTATGAATTTTTATCACATTTGATACTTTTCGAGCCAATTGAGCTTTATTTGTACGGTAATTTGAATTATATGAGCCTTCACATGGAATCGGTGGTAATATATTTATTGGCGCTTCCAAACATTTTATTCCTAATCGATCACTTTTATTAAATTTAGATTTTTTCTGTAATACAAAAATAATATTTTTATTAAAAAATTAATTTGATTAAATCACTTATAAATACTTTATAATTAGAATCTTCATTGGTTATTCCTGTAAAATCATTTATTGATTGGTTTTGTTTTTTTTCAACATCCAAAGTTAGTTTCGTAAGAGCATCTTTGTATTTTCTTTTGTCCGACATTGTCAGTAGGTTGTTGTGAAAAAAACAAGAAATAATCTAAAAACAAAAATCGATTGAAGAATTTTGATGATAATTTAAAAAAGATACCACCTACATTCTGCACTAATCCACAATTACTAATCAACCAATCTCTTTGTGCCATCAAATGTAATCTTTCTTTTTCCTCCGATTCAGATATACGGGGATCGTCATAATGGTTCACTACTTCGGGTTGTCGTTTTTTCTTAATCTTTAATTTTTCTTCTCCTTCTGGTTTCAGATTTGTTGAAATTCTCTGTTTACTCATCAGCAATTGTTGTTGTAATAACCGATCTGCTAACTTTTTTCGTTGTTGTCTTACGCATTCCTCTCTTCGTTTACTAGCTGCCGTGTCGGAATAGACTGAAGCCTGATTTATGGTCATTTGTAATAAAGTGTTGTACCTATTAAGATCACCATATTTTGGGGGCATAATACGACGGTATCCTCCACAATGAGAATCTTCCCATGCAAATTGTGCTGTCCATAATTTATTTGTTTTCGTTTCACTTGTTTCTACTTCATTCAATAATTTCAAACTTGACGGTTTTTGTTCGTCTTTTGCGTGATCACGAATTTTTTGTAATAACCGTGTTTTGACACGTTTCTTATCCTCATCCAAAACTTTTCTTTTATCATTCACCGAAATATGTAACATATTAAATGCATCTTTTAACAGAGCATCCTTGACCTCACGATCAATTGGTTCATCGGTATGAAAACTTGGAGAATGATTTACTTCTAAAAGAAAAGGCTTAAGATTCTGATCGATTAATATATCAATTCCTAATATTTCAAAACAAGCTTGCATGATGTCATGAGATGGAAAACATGCACTATAATTATGTTTCAGCATCGGATATGCACTCAATATGGTTTTGTTTATAATATCGTCAATATTTTCCCACAACTCACCCACATCATGTCCTTCATCCGTCAATATTTTATTTATTGCTGAAAATTTTCGTTTACTTCCACACTCATCGTCCATACTATAAGTGCGACTGTGCTTGTTAACAGAATAATTGGTTAAATGCATATACATATTTGTTGTATTATAACCAGATGGCTCATTGTATTTACTTGTAGCAAAACGAGCCAATCCTTCTTTAAACACATAAACTCGTAAAGGATCGGTAGATGTAATTAAAGTATAGACACGAAGATCAAATTTAAAACCATCAATCAATAATGGTCGGTTGATATATAATTGACAGATCATTCGTTCGGTTGGTTTGATATCTTTTAAACTTTTTGTTATCCATATTCCTCGTCCTTGGGCTCCTTGATCTGGTTTTATGATATACGTTTTATTACGATGAAGTTTTGAATAAGCAATGGCATCACCTAAGCTACAAAAAAAATTTAATAGAATTTATGAGTTTGTTTCGATATAGGGTTTTACTTACTCAGCGGGAAAACACCATGTTTTGGGAAATATTTGATAGTCCAAAGGATATAATTTTAGCATACGATTCATATTTCGAGCAAGTAAATCTTTTCGGCATATTTCAAACATTCCAGGAAAATGATTTATTTTTTGAAACCGTCTCATATCTTTACATAAATCAACTCCTAATATTGAATCTGTCCAACAGATATTCCAAAAATCATGTTCTTTTACTATTTTATAGCCGAGTTGCTTCGATACACGTCGTATAGCTTCGTATCTTGTATTTGCAAGGCATATGCATATCTTATTTCTGAAAGAAAAATGTTTCGTTATTCTCTTTTTTTAAGGTTGGGATTTTGCAGGTATAATATGATATGAATGATTTGTATACGAAATGTGATTACATATCTCAAATCCCAACCAACCCAACTATTAAAATCACCAAGAACGACAACTATGAAGCTACTTATTGTGTTAATTTTATGTTTGTCTGTTGTTATGCGAACGTGAGCCACATCCCTCCGTTTAGGTCGGTTTCATATAAAAATCTACCTATTGCAACGTGCTTCATCTCGGAATTTCTTAAAAATTTTGGTGCCAAACGACTATATATGATAAGCGGAGACGGAAAATTAAAATGAAAAAAAAATTATATATATATAACGATTTGAGGTATAACGGAATTATCCGGCACTCTCACGCTCGCACTTTTCGACCTACACCAAAAATATTTTCTGTGTATATTGCGGCAAACAATCTCTTGGACAAGTTCGCGAACTGGCCATATCGCCAATTTTTTCGCGAAAATTTAAAAAATGTTGTTTTGAATGTTTGTTGTTGTTGTTTTGAAAATTCGATATTGTTTTGAATTAGGGAAGGAATAGTTTCTTTGGAAATTTGGAATATTTGAAAGTGGTTCAAGCCGCAATTAGACTATTGCAGAACTCTGTTTTATTTCTGCAATAGTCGTGCAATGGTAGTGTGTAAAATATTCATTGCAGAAATATTTCAGAGTTCTGCAATAGTCTAATTGCGGCTTTAGTTGAAGTTTAGTTAAATAAATAATAATTATATGTACATATATTGATTACACATTTACAAAAGTTTTCCTAAATTGATAGATACTTGTATTATATTTGAGGTGTAAAATTTGATGTTGTTGTTGATTATAAATTATGTGTGGTAGTATTGCAGTTGTGACGTAGTTAGAACGTTAATCCACCAAAGGATTTAATATGTTATTAAGGAGTTTTAACCAAATGAAACAAAACTATTCGTAATTGCATTGATAAAGTAGTTTCCGTTTATGTATTTAGTTTGGTTGGTTTGATAAATGTTTGGGATTATTCTGTTTCTACTTAAATTTTTTATTTAAACTAATCTGACATATCCAACTCTTTTTGTACACAAAGCTGTCTGGTCTCGAAATCTACATATTTCTAGCGGATATACGTGCCGCTTGGACTTTTTTTGACTTCATGCATCATACAAGGAAACCAGTGTTAACTTCTCTTTGAAACGAGCGGCCGTACACTTTAAAGGTTAACTAATTAGAATAATATGAGTAGACAATGTAGGTAAAGCAGTTTTGTATTTAGTGTAGATAATGCAGTTAGGATGCTGTAGGCAAAGTAGTTTTATTAGATTTTTATGTTGCGACTATAATTTAAGATTTATTAATTGGAACTTATCTAGTTGGAAATTCGGTAGATACGTATTATTGTAAGTTCAAAAGCTTATTTATATAAGAGAGATCGAAAATACACATAAAATAAAACTCACTTAGCAGGGCATGGTTTCGATCCACGGACCTCTGGGTTATGGGCCCAGCACGCTTCCACTGCGCCACTCTGCTCATGGAATTTAAATCCTCGAATTTCAATAGTCAAACTAGAATAAGTTTATCTTCAGTTTACTTACAGTTAGTTGTGGCTTTTAAAACTTTTACGTTTAAAATGACTGAATTACAAGTGAAACAACAAATCTTCCTTCACTCAAATTACAAGAAATTTTTTATCATTTTTATTACTAAGGCCTTGAAGGAGCTAAACTGACATGATTTCCAATTTATATCGACCTGCAAATAAAAGAAGCTCAGTTTTCTCTGCTTTTGCTTCATCTCCACAGGCTTGCAAACATATCATACAACATACAAAATCGTGTTCGGTCGAGCAAAATGATAAAAAAACTTACGATTTTTTATACGTCAATTTTTTTTCCTGTTAACTTCACGTCGTTGAATTTTGTATTAAACCTGTCCGCACAGTGAAAATAAAAATAAATTATTTTGGTTTTATACGTCAAATTTTATTAATGCGCTTTCTGTACAACATCTAACTTCATTTTTGGCATGGAAATAAATTTATTTTCTTTTAATCAGTCCATAAGTTATATTATAGGACGGTGTCAGCCCGAGATACGACGCGAGTGAAAGCTAAGAGAAATAATATCACTGAATATAACAAAATATCGCTCAAAAATAAGAGATATCGTCCTATGATACCTGAGCGTCGAACTTAGGGTCAATAAAGTAGTTTTTGGGATATTATAAAAAAATTAAAAAATTTCTGCTGATTTTTTTTTTATTTAAAAAAGGATAGGTTAACCATTTGCATATTTTAGTCAAAATAGGACGGTTGCTACAAAAAACTGGCCATAAATCGACCGTCACAAATTTACATACAAAACGAATATATGCTGCCATTCCTAGACCCGGTGCTGGATTAAACTCAAACTTCAGCACGGTGCATGATCCCACCTTTCAGTTTATTATTTATATGTCACTCGCCAAGATTTGTGACTACTCATTTTTCTGACTTTGAAACTCGTGAAACTTTTTTTTGTTCTCATACAGACAGACACATACCTTATGCCTCCATATTTCGGGACCTGTGAATTTGGAAATCAATGTCGTAGCATATATAACTTAGGATACCTGTTTACAAAATTTAGGTCAATTAGCTTCTGATATGTACACAAAGAAACAGATACACACACCTTTGGACCCCATATCTCGGGACCTACGAGTCTGAAAATCAATGTACTGAGAAATAGAGAGATAAGATGCCTGTATACAAAATTTGGGGTGAAAAGGCAAAGCAGTTTCTCGGCTTTCGTTTTCACAAGACAGACAGGACGACGGACAGGTTTGCAATCGCATTAGCTATTTCTATAGCTTTCCATAGTTAATAAGCTAATAATTAGCTAATTAGTACATATTTCATTTTTCAATTCAAACATTTCAAACTTTCAATACATTTTGACATAGAAAACCAAAAAAATGTGATGTTTTTCATGATAAATGAGTGCGTTTAATACTACGCAAGTGAAAGAAAACTAGATCCTTTGATTAATTTTTTGATTTGTGATATTTTTTATCACATTTGCTCGACTGAACACTAGGATTATTTGTCTAATTTTTTCAACAGAACGAAGCTTTGCATCGAATTTTCCCAATATCGATTGCAATATATAGAAAACGTAGGTAATGCATTTTTTAAGATTTTTGTTATTGATCTAGTTGAAAATTTTAACAAAACTAACTTATGAGATTTCATTCCAACACTTAAAAATTTTTCACTCAATAATTGAATTAGAATTATTAATATAGTTCAAATCACTTTGCCAGTTGCCTATCTAGAAATAACAAAAATGAGTTAGCTAAAGTACAATTAACGCTTTAGTTAACACTAACCATTCTAACCACATAAAAAAATTTTGTCAGATTTGTATTTTGATGCTGAAATGTAAGATTTTTAATCGGTTACTGATAACCGATTTATAAGATTTAACTAAGAGCTTAATAAAAATTAAAAATCCAAGATTTATACATACAACGTTAGGGTTTAAATTTATCACACTCGCGCTTTTCAAGTTATTTTAACATATATATATACTACGAAGATTAACATACACATATTAATTATGTAAAAAAAATAACCCCTTAGCAGAGCGTGGTTTCGATCCACGGACCTCTGGGTTATGGGCCCAGCACGCTTCCACTGCGCCACTCTGCTTGTCTATATTTAGACAAAACGAGTGGCGCAATATGCGGTGGCTCATCAAATATACGGTACGCTCTATTTATTCAATTCAAATTATTCATTGAAGTTTATAATATAACATGAGCCGTGGTCCATTTGACTAAAGCAACTGAAACAACTGACAAATTGAATGCAATACGAAATCGAACGCAACTATGATCACTACACTATCTATATACAATTTGAATTTGTGTAACCACCAACAAAGAAAATAATGTTTGTGGCTTCACTTAGAAAATTATATTGAGCTTTGTATTATTTTTTAGCACTGATAGAGGAACTAATATAGTTCACAATGAATTTCAATTAATACTAAATAAATTATAAAATAGTATGTAGATAATGCAGTTTATATGTTTTATTATTTGGCATCGATTTTTGAAGTTGTAGTTATAAAATTTTTGTTTTGTTTTTTTTGAAAAAATTAACACATTCCTGATGTAAATTGCGGTTATTAAACATAGAAATTGAATGAAATCATACAAACACAAATAATGAACACAAATATTAACAATAGGAAACAATTCATAACAGGAGCGTCGTCGAGTGAGCTTAATTTATTTTCAAAGATCACGCTTAACACGACTGAATGAGAACAAACTTAGATGACTTCGATTCATTCATACATTCATGACTTCGGCTGAATTAAAATAATAAATGTTTTATTACTTTTATCACAAATAAATAATGCAGTTTTAAGAAACTTAAAAACATGGCATGAGTTCAATTAACAGAGTTGATAATTAACAGAACTTTAAAAAAAATTCATAAAAGAAAATTCTTACTTAGCAGAGCGTGGTTTCGATCCACGGACCTCTGGGTTATGGGCCCAGCACGCTTCCACTGCGCCACTCTGCTCTGAATAAAGTGAAGAAAATACACAAATTCATATCTGATCAGAACAAAATGTAAAATTCAAACTATATTTTTACACGTAAGTATATTTAAGTAATTAATTTTTCTCTGAAAACTAATTTGGTTAATTTTCTTCTTATAAAATTTAACTTTGGTGTTCAAAATTTTCAATTCTTATAGTTTTCGGATGAATAGGGTTATATAATTCTCGGTTTTATATTAATTTGACTCGCTTCTGGGACCTTGTAGGCCTTCGATCAATGTTAACATCCCCTTACCCCTTCTACGACCACAGGCCAAAAATTTGAGGTAGCTCAGGTGTCAAAACCAAAGGGCTAAACTTTCAATTTCCAATACCTTTGTTATGTACAAAAATTGCTGAATATTCCTTAAAAGAGTTGCATTTCGTTACTCCCCTTCCCAAACAATTTTTTTACAATTAGGGTGCACAAGAACTGATCTTTCAATAAATTTTTAAGAAACTTAATTTATTAATGGACCGTAAACCAGGAATTTACCTTCGTGATAAAATAGGGATTATTCCCACACATTTAATACTCCTATCTTTATCATGCTTCACATATTCTGTTTGTATTTTATTTATTTTACTTGCCCTTGGTTAGCATAAAACCGTCTAATTTTTAGCTCAAGATTCCAAACATTACTTCAGAATACACAAAATAAAATAATATATTTAAACTACTTAAACTTACTTCATTTCATTCTTCAGAAGTTTTTTCTTTAAAAATTGTTCATCAATCATTTCCATGTCGAACTTCATCTTCTTAAATTTAAAAGGTTTTGTAAAATTTTTCTTCAATTTATAATTTTTGGCTTCGACACTATATGCGGAATTCGTTTTTTCCGTTTCATTTTCTGAAGAATCCGTATTCCATAGAGATGCCGGTTTTTCACTTGGTACGACAACATTATGATGAAAATAAAATTTTTTTATAGAATCACCATTCATCACAAACTCCAAACAAAAATTAGTAACAAACGGTAAAAACAGAAAAATTAATTTATTATTTTATAAAAACAAATTTAATAAATTGACAAATACTAATTTTTTAATTGTAAAAAATTATAATATTAAAATTAAACTAAAAATTTTGTTTGTTTAACAAAAAAAAACAAAAATATTTTGTATACATCAAAATTTATAATTAAAAAAAAACGGCAAGAGTTGATTTCAAAAAAAAAAATTATACAAAATACTTAAAAGTCTTTGTAACATTTAAGGCAAACGAATGTGAACAACTAACTCACTCACTAACTAAACTCATATCACGGATTTGAATATTTTCCGATGCAATTCATTTTTTATCACCTTTTTTTTGGTGTGATACCAACTATTTCAGACATTCAGACCGTTACTGTTATAAAAATATTGTTTTCTTATAGGTAATTTTTTTGTTCGTATCATAAGTTGTACGAATAAGAAATAAGTTGTTATAGTAATATTGATTTAATTAAAGAATTTGAAATATAAAAAAATTATCATAATTTTTAATTAAAAATTATTTCAGTTAATATATGAAAAGCAATAAAAATAAAAGTTATATGTCCTGATTATAAGTTTTCTTATAACGCAAACTATTTAAAGTTTCGCTTAGGTTGTTTTATTAATAAAACAAGAGGTGGAAATTGAATGAACTAATTTGAAAATTTGAAAAAAAAAAATTGAAGTTAAATGATAGTTGAAGAATATGCACGCACATTTTTTTTATGTTTATTGGGAACATATTATATATTCAACAGTAATATTTGAATCGTTGTGACGAAATGATTATTATGTATTAACTAATAACAGTTTTCAATTATACAATTCATGAGAATGTTTAACGTAATTTTCAACGCTTCTACACTGAGCCAAAAGCTTATGTATAATTAACAAAAAACATATTATAACGCACCCAAGTAATATGGCATAATTAATCCTTCGGAGGTTTTTGTTGAACCAACAAAGTTTATTTAGGTGATGCATTAAACATTATCAATTTGGTAAATTATAAAAAACTTTATCAAACCAAACAATACAATGTGTTAAAAAGCATACATTGTCTCAAATGTTCTGTACATGCTGTTTATTAATTTTTTGTACTTGCAGTTATATAATTTATCAAAGTTTTAGCCTTTTTCTTTCCAATATAACTAGATGATTTAGCAAAAGCATTTATACGAAACAAATAAAAACTAGGCTAGTGTTTTGCCATGGAATTACACAATTTGTCAAAACTTTAGGCATTTTTATTCTTAAAATAATTAAATGATTTAGCAAAGCATTTGTACAAAACTAATAAATATTAAGCAGAATTATTATAATGGTAACTAATATGAAAAACTGATCCAGATTAGGTGAAACTGTAAAAATTAAACAGCTTGTTAAATATAGAAATGAAAACTGTACACCCCCAACTTTGGAAAAATGATAAAAGATTTTACGAAGTTTTAATTATTTTATTATTTGCAGCAGATAATTCTAATTTGTTATGGAAAATTCTACGTCAGTTACAAGATTATTGGAAATATTTGTTAAATAATAATAACATGGTATATAATTTCTCTTGTAACGGAGTTTAGATCGCCACTATTTTACACTATAAAGTATCGGACCACCTGCATTAGTTTTTCATTAGGTGCATTGGTTTTATAAACAATTTTTGTCCATATATAGTTATTCCCAGGAGAGATAGCACAAAATAATTAAGATTAATAATATATGTTATAAATAAATATTTTATTCCACACTTTAGCTTTAACATTTTTAAACTTAAAAGTATGCTAAATAATTAAGTTATTTATATATAATTAAATTACCAGACAGGTAATATTGAAAAAAAAATTTATTAATTATACACTTTATATAAATCAATTCATATATTATTGTGACAAATCAATTCACTTTTGGTTTAATATCACCAATTATATTACTATTATACTAAAGTAACATAATGTACCTCACTATTTATTTTCTTAAAAATGGTTCAATAAAAATAGTAATAATAAATAAAAATAAAGGAACAATAATTCACATTGTGTTTTGGAAAACTTACACCAAGTGCCAAGGGCAAACAGTGTTTGTTAGTTATAAATAGTAGTTAGTTCATCAGTTCATTACATAAATTCAAATCAATTTTTTGTTATTTGAAAAAAAAAATAAAAATTACAAATTGTACTACATAAACAAACACATTATTAATTTGATTTAAAATCTCCCATTAATGTGTCAACAATTGGGTAGTCTCCAACAGTTTCATCAATGCCAAAAAAATATTTTTGAATAAATATCCAAACTAAATTGCTTGCATTTGGATATTTCAAGTTTAAAACGTAAAATACTTTAAAACAGTATTCTAATGCTGCAAGGTAAGTAGTAAATTTGAATTTTATGTCATCCATCACAACGAAAAAATCTTTATAATCAAATTCATTGCCGACGACAACAATAAGCGGTTGCAAGCAAGTCTTTTGTGCTATACAATCATCGCGCATTTTGGTAAGCTCCTTATCTGATTCTTCGTATGATTGCACAATCATTTGAAAAGATTGTTGTGAATCTTTAATGCTATATTTTTTTCGTTTTCCACATAAAACAATTGTTGTAGGTACCAAGACAGCATGCAATAGTTGAATAAACAATACATTTATGGAATCTGAAAAGATATATATTGTGACGATTATGGAAGATGATAGAACACAAAAACAATAGAACTTTCAAGAAAATTCTCGTTAGTTCTACAAATATAAAAATCAAAAGATACAAAAGGTAACAATGCAACCAAAGTAAACATTTAATAGGAAGTATTTGTTTTATCGAATAAGGATTGGTTAACGAAATAAAAATTGGTAAATAAAACAATTGAAAAGAATAGATTTCACACCTAGGTGTGAATATTTGAAGATCGTCTTATTGTTGATAAAGGAAAAAAAAGGGTGTGTTCTATCTAGAACATTACAGCAGTTTCAAGGCTATTTCATGTAGTATATATAAAAGGTGTTGTTCGAGGATACAACCAATATAAAATTGTTAGTGATACAAAAAGTATAAAAATTTAGCAGTGATAAAGGCGAAGTAAAAAAATTAACAGTGTTATAAGTAGAAAGTTAAAAGTGATATTGTGAACAAGTATAAAAGAATTATAAGTGGTGAAATATTGTTAGTACAAGAAGAACTAAAAGGGGAAATAGGAGAAATATTTTTACTGTAAAATCTTGAACGAATAAAATTATAACGTTTAGAAAATCCATTGTGTTTTAAATTTCCTGATTTAGTGATCGAACTAAATAATTGTAACTCGGCTAAGAAAAGTTACAACTGGTGTCAGAAGTGAAATTGGGAAATAAGATGGATTTGAATGGATTAAAAGTTCAAGATCTGAAGAGCGAATTGGAGAAAAGGAATCTTTCAACAACGGGAACTAAGAATGAGTTGAAAGAGCGATTAATAAAAGCTATGGAAGCAGCTGGATTGGATCCAGAAAAATATCGTTTTGGGCAAGAAGAAGCAGATGAAAATCCAGATGCAGGAAATAGTGAAGCTAAAGATGGTGCTGTTGAAGCAACGAGGCAAGTCGTACCAGCAAACAACGACTTTGCACAGTTAATGGCTATGATGGAGCAAATGAGTTTCAACATGAGAGCAGATGTAAAGGCAAACATGGAGGTTATGAACAAAAAGTTAGATTTGCAAAGTAACAGCATGAGTAATGAAATGAAAAAGTTAGATGCAAACATCGCTTCAAGTCGAGAAGAAATTAGCTTGGTTAAAACACACATCGACGAGAAACTTCTACATATGGCAGCGAATCTACGCATCGAAGTAGAGAAAATTGTGGATGAAAAAATCGAGAAAGTGCAAAAAGAAGTTGAAGTTCTGGAACAGAAAGGTGGGTGGGTGAGTTTTCTGCATAGGATCTTGATGAAACTTTGGCAAATGATACAGGTTCACTTGAAAATAGAAGATCTGGATTCATTTTAAATTTGGACAAAATGGCGGGGGGTCTCCCGAACACCTCTAAGTTTAAATCTTGAATAACTTCTGATCCCGAGCTATGATCTTATTGAAACTTAGTATATAAGGTTTTAATACTGTTTCCAATACTTCTGCATACCAACTTCCGGTTTGTCACTTCCGGTTAAAAAGTTTTTTTTTCAGGTGTTTATCCCTACTGTAGCCTACAATTACCAATCGATTTCCATGAAACGTTGCGAAAAGCTTTTAAATAACATGAGAAAGATTTTATCAGCTTTTGGAGCACATTGGATAAAGGGTTGGGGGGTCCACCATACAACAGGTGGTTTTTTCCACAAAGTTTTTATGTTTGTTGGGAGCATAAAACATTCATTCGTGAATGAATTTTGATGATACTTTGGAAAAAGATGCAAACATGTATGACAAAGAACTGATTAGTTTTTGAGCGATAGTGAACAAAGTGGTGGGGGGTCCCTGGAGCACCTGTTTTTTTGAAAGCTCTATAACTTCTGTACCCGATAAGCGAATTAGATGAAACTTGGTACATGAGTATGTAGTACGGTTTAAAATAGTTCTGCATCCCAACTTCCGGTTTTTCACTTCCGGTAAAAAAAAATTTTTTGTACTTTTTTGAAGTTTTTTCAGTGTCTTTATGCACACTACAGCCTACAATAATGAAGTGATTATGATGAAACTTATGGAATAGGGTTCCAATTAGTGTGAAAAGATAATTATCATGTTTTGGGACACATTGATCAAAGTGGTGGGGGGTCTACCATACAAATGCTGACTTTTCACACTTTGTTTTTTAAGTTTGTTGGGAGAATACAGACTTCATTCATTATTCAATTTTAATGACACTTTGGAAAAAGATGGAGACTTAAGTAACAAAGAACTGATTAGTTTTTGGATAATATTGGAATAAGTGGTGGGGGTCCTCCCGAACACCTGTTTAATGTGTCACACTTTTTTCAATGTTTGTTGGGAGCACACAGCATTCGTTCGTGAACGAATTTTGATGACACTTTGGAAAAAGATGCAAACATGTATGGCAAAGAACTGATTAGTTTTTGAGCGATAGTGAACAAAGTGGTGGGGGGTCCCTGGAGCACTTGTTTTTTTGAAAGCTCTATAACTTCTGTACGTGATAAGCGAATTGGATGAAACTTGGTACATGAGTATGTAGTACGGTTTACAATAGTTCTGCATCCCAACTTCCGGTTTTTCACTTCCGGTAAAAAAAATTTTTTTGTACTTTTTTGAAGTTTTGTCAGTGTCTTTATGCACACTACAGCCTACAATAATGAAGTGATTATGATGAAACTTATGGAATAGGGTTTCAATTAGTGTGAAAAGATAATTATCATCTTTTGGGACACATTGATCAAAGTGGCAGGGGGTCTACCATACAACTGCTGACTTTTCACACTTTGTTTTTTAAGTTTGTTGGGAGCATACAGACTTCGTTCATTAATTTATTTTAATGACACTTTGGAAAATGATGGAGACTTAAGTAACAAAGAACTGATTAGTTTTTGGATAATATTGGAATAAGTGGTGGAGGTCCTCCCGAACACCTGTTTAATGTGTCACACTTTTTTCAATGTTTGTTGGGAGCAGACAGCATTCGTTCGTGAACGAATTTTGTTGACACTTTGGAAAAAGATGCAAACATGTATGGCAAAGAACTGATTAGTTTTTGAGCGATAGTGAACAAAGTGGTGGGGGGTCCCTGGAGCACCTGTTTTTTTTAAAGCTCAATAGCTTCTGTACCTGATAAGCGAATTAGATGAAACTTGGTACATGAGTATGTAGTACGGTTTAAAATAGTTCTGCATCCCAACTTCCGGTTTTTCACTTCCGGTAAAAAAATTTTTTTTGTACTTTTTTAAAGTTTTGTCAGTGTCTTTATGCACACTACAGCCTACAATAATGAAGTGATTATGATGAAACTTATGGAATAGGGTTCCAATTAGTGTAAAAAGATAATTATCATCTTTTGGGACACATTGATCAAAGTGGCGGGGGGTCTACCATACAACTGCTGACTTTTCACACTTTGTTTTTAAGGTTTGTTGGGAGCATACAGATTTCATTCATTAATCAATTTTAATGGCACTTTGAAAAAAGATAAAGACTTTATTGACAAAGAATTGACTAGTTTTTAGACAATATTGGGATAAGTGGTGGGGTCCTCCCGAACACCTGTTTATTGTTTCAATGTTTGTTGGAAGCATACAACATTCGTTCGTTAAGTAATTTTGATTACACTTTGCAAAAAGATGCAAATATGTATGGCAAGGAACTGATTAGTTTTTTTTAGTGATAGTGAACAAAGTGGTAAGGGGTCCTCCAAGCACCTGTTATTTTGGAAGCTCAATAGCTTCTGTACCTGATAATCGAGTTGGATGAAATTTGGTACATACATATTTAGTACGGTTTACAACAGTTCTGCATCCTAACTTCCGCTTTGTCACTTCTGATAAAATTTTTTTTACTTTTTCTCGTACAACAGAATTTATGTTTACTACTGCCTGCTTTAATATTTTTATTATTAGAACTACGAAGTCCATAATATTGGTTAGCTTTTAATTAAAGTATTTTATGGATATTAGCTCATTATATATCCAGAACACTATGTTTCCAGAGCTGTGGTGAAGTCAGCCTATGCATCAGCGTCGCAATATTTTTTTATACTTCTTCGGGGTAGGTTGAACTTATCCTTGATTGACAGGAAGATAGAGAGTTGGGTGATGATGCACAATTATTAGTTGTCCTAATCCATTCAGCGACAGATGAATTCATTGATGAAGTATCTCGGTCGTATTCAGCATGTAATATGGAAAGACCCTGTTAATTTAATTAATTCAAAATATTTTCATTCATATTTATATTTATAATACCAATTCCTTCTGCCATTCCGCCAGTTTGAACTCAAACAAAATTTTAATGTTCAGTTGATTTGCTGAAAAAACTTCATCGAGATGTCTTTTTCTCATATATTTTAATCCTTCCGTGGTAATTTGCTTAGCTGGCAAAAGATAAATTTATTAACATGTAAATGTATGAGCATACATTCTTTTTTAAATTCAATTAATTGTTCTTACCAACGAGGATATGGTGTACTTCATCAAACATCCCCCAGCTATTGAGAAGCTCGGACAAAGATTCATTAGGAATAGCAGAACATTTCTGGTTCATTTTCTCAGCAGTATTAGGATACATATTTCATTTGTTACAGATACGTTCTGTTCTTGGTCTGTAAAAAGTTCATTTGCAAATACGTTGTGTTCTTTGTCTGTCAAAGGTTCATTTGTACTATTAATAAATATATACTTCGTACCTCCAATATCCAACATTTGGGTCGAAGGACAGTTTTGTAATTGAATCAATTCAGAATCGGTGTTACTACTCATTTTATATGTTTCGCTAAAACATTAAAAGAGATAAAAGTATAAAGAAAAAAATAAATGAAGTTTTAAGGATGTAGCTAAAATTTTAAAAATTAAGCGGTAAAAACTGAAAAATAGTTTTTTTTTCTTACTACTATTTTTCCACTTCCAGTTCGATTCGTATGTATTGACGGTCCGTCAAAATATACAATGGGTAAAATCAAAGGTTTGAAAAGGTTTTGAGTAAAAGGCAATATTTCATAACAAACAAAGTGATCATTATAAGCAATTGGTATGGTTTCACATACAAAATATACTCTTTCACTTTCAAGCAAAACAATTATTTTCATAATTTTAAATAGTTCAGTAAAACAACTTTTTGATTTAGTTAAATAAAACCCATTTTTATATGCTAGACCATCTAACCAATGATATGAGAAGCTCTGAAAAGCATTTTCGGAAATTTTCAATTCACTACGTATTAAGTCCGAAAACACACTTTCAATTTTGTATTTTTTATCAAAATTTGAATCATAATTTTTTTCCAACATCAATTTGTTAGCAAATTTTAATTGAATCTTTGTCGCTAAGGTTAAAGGCACGTTTTGTCTGTTTGTTATTACTTTTGCATAATTTTTCAACTCCCGATGTTTGCCTTCAAACCTAAAACACCAATAAAACCTTGGAGGTCCCGAATTCTTAATTATTCCAGGGTAATGAATTAAGAAATGGTGCTTAGGTTTCAAATTGTCATTAAAAAGTTTTACGTACTGAATATTATGTTGCTCAATTAGGTCCGCTAATAATTGTATGGTGTCGTTGTCAAATTTCGGTAAAAGCAGTAAATCTACAATTTTAATAAAATTACAGACAAACATCCAGACTTTGTCATTTGAGGGAATTAAATGACCTATCATCACGGTAAAAAAATGTGTGAATGTCCACATTTCTCTTGCAGAAATATTAAGTTTTCTTTTCTTTAAATGCAACAGAGTAATTTCTTTGCTAATATTGCCTATTTCAGATTCACCATAAGAAAAATTTTGTTTTAATTTATTCAAAATTTGTAAGGTAAATGTACGTTTATTGATATAATGTAAGAGTACTTGCGATAAGTTGTAATGACAAATGCCTTCGAATACGTCATGCATTATATCAACAGCAAAATTTTTCGTCACATGGAATGAAGGAATATTATTAAGTAATGATTGTCCAGATACACCTGTTTCTAAAGAATTGTCAGCTAGAACATCTTTTTCATAATTCTCTATATTTCTTAGAGAACTACTATTTTCTTTTGATAAAATTCTAGCAGATCTTTTAGTTTCTTTGCAAAATCTACAATACATATTTGCAGAAAAGGATTTACTAAAATCTAATAATTGGTTTAGTCCTAGATTATCTCCAAGTATCAGACCTAAAACAAAATGTACCTTTTTATAACCTTCAGGTAATTTTAAAGTTAAACCATCCACTTCCAAGGAAATTATGTTTTTTATTAATGTATTCATTGCTAAGTTATTACCATATTTTTTAATGTCTTTAGCTTTAAACAAAGCAGCTGTGTAAATTTCATCCAATTTTGATAAATTTTCTAGTGTAGGAAAATTGTAATATACAGCTGTAATTGATTGGCTTCCAGCATGCGAGCCCAAAGGGTTGTTGATCTCAAAGTCATCGATATAAACAAAATACGGAATTAGTACATTGTATATTAAGAGCAGAAAGTACGACATTGCTGCTCGTGCATGAAAGTTGCTGGTTGAGGCGTAGCCGAAACCAGCAATCATGTCAGAGCAGCAATGTTACTTTCTGCTCAAAGTATACATACTATTTTTTTAACGACTGCCGACATATTTGTTTATTATTAAAAAAGCTTAAATCATAATTTTAATTTTTAAAAAACAATATTTTTTTAAGTAAGATATGCGTTGCTAAGGAGGCATTTATATTATTTAGTTTTTGTTTAAAAAACATATCGAACGAACGGCAAGCTAAAAATTTAAATTAATAAATTATCTATTTTTAAATAAAAAATAATTCATAATATGTTATAAATTATTTAATATTATGTCTTTGTCTATTATGACTTTTGTCTTACTTTCTGCATTAGAGCAGAAAAAATTAAAAAATGCACGCTAAACAGCAAAAGCCAACTTTCTGTTTTAAAATGATAGATAGAAAACATTATTTTCTATGACAGTCGTTAAAAAAAGTATTTTGTTTGGATATAAATCACATTTGTCTTGCCATAACTTGCCTTGTACAAAATTTGAAATATATGTTTGCTCTTGTTTTAATTTTTCAATTTTTTCAAGGCAAATTTTTAAAGTACCATCGTGTTCAAAAACTTTTCTAAATTGAAATTCTAATTAAGTATAATGGCTTTATTAACTATTTCATCATATTTGATAATACCACGATTATGGACTTCTGAAATATGTTTATTTATGATGAACTCTTCGGGCTTATGAAATTTATCACGATCCTTTAAGACGTTTAAAAGCTTGTACTCAGAATCAATATGTCTAAAAGGATGTTCAAACATTTTTAAACACGCTTCCAATTTCACACAATCAATTTCACATAATTCTTGAGCGAAGGATGTGATACTCATTAAAATTGGAGAAACTATATACTCATTAATATTTTTCTGTAAATTTAAGACATCTTTTCTTGAGAAATTATTGCTGTCGTGCATTTTTAATATAAATCTTAAAGTACCATCAAGAAACTTAGTTTTACATTCGGCAGCATTAAAATTGTAATTTTTTGTCTGTGGGTACATAACATTATGACGTTTTTCAAAAGTATCTGATTTTAAAGATATTTTTGAACTAATCTGCTCCGCATCAGGTTGTGCTACATTTACGGATATTAATTTGGAATTATTTTTTGAAGGCGAGCCGTCATTATGGCATTTAGTTATGTGTTTTTTAAAAGTGGTGCTCTTTTGGAAACATTGATTACATGACTTATAGGTACAGAAATATGTACTACCTTTGCCATACCCATGTATTATTTTTAAATGACCAATTAATAAATTTGCACTTTTAAAACTTCGAGAGCATACAAAGCAATTCATCATTTTTAATTCAAAAACAATACTTCTAATTAAAAAATAACTATAAAATAATGAACTTTTCCGTCCAGTGCAGTTTTGTCTTGTCTTGCGTCTCGAGATCTTTTGTAATGTCTACTTATATCAAAACGTAAATTAAATCTTTGTTATAGGATGAACGCGGTTACCCTAAGGTCTAAACAAATGTATAGGTTTTAAATTATGTTTAAATGTTGTCATAATAAGAATATGACAAATTGTGATTTGATTTAAAGTTAAAAAAACAAACAAATTAAATTAAACAATACTTACCAAATTTTGCTCTATTATCCAGAAATTATTTATTATACTTAAAACAGAACTTTAAACAAAATTATTATGATACCCGAAAACACACCCTTGCTAAGCCAAGTATCTTCAACGAAATTATAATACCATTTGAATATATATATTTCAATCACTGATGCTCTTGTTTATAATTGTACACAAATATAATCTAAGCAGAATTGTACCAAAGAAATTAATTATTATACTTAAAACTGAACTTTTAAAAAAAAATTATTATGATACGAAAACACGCACTTGCTAAGCCAAATATCTTCAACGAAATTATAATACCAATTGAATATTTGTATATCAATCACTGGTGCTCTTGTTTATAACTGTACACAAATATAATCTAACTTCTAAGCAGAATTATACAAAAAAATGCAGTTTTTTGCCAAGTAAAGTATAAATTACAAAATTGCTCAAAAACTTTTATAATATTGGACAATACATTGGCATTACCACCCAAATAATTAGTAAATATTTAGCGGTCAAAATCTTTTCACAAAATCTATTTGTATAATTTACCTAAATCTAATGATAATTTAGGAATTCTTAGTAAATTTAAAAAAGGACGACTAATACTCTTGCATATAACTATGTTTAAGTGTATACTAAGTATAATTGTACAAAACAATGCCGTTTTTGCTAAATTAAAGTATGAAGTCAAAAATCATACAATAACTTTTATAATATTGTACAATACTTAGGCATTACCACCTTAGTAATTGTAAAATATTTGGCGGTTGAAATATATTCATAAAAGCTACTGGTACAATTTACCTAACGCTGAAGCAAAAAGTTTAAAAAATAACTGTACAAACAAATATAATTATATGTATAAATATTAAAATTAAACGAGTTGTTTTACATAAAATATAAAATGCGAAAACCCAAATAACTTTTTAATTTTGCACTTTATTAAAATATGCTACAAACATTATTGATTCTAATTGGAGAGAGCTGTTTAAAGCCTCAACTAAAGTTTTGGAAACTCAAATCGTTTTCCATTACCGCCAATTTAATATTTTTATATATGATATGATATGTTATAACTTGAGTAACTTTATATAAAGAAATTACACATCTAGATCTACCAAGAGTTTGTTTAAAATTACCAATGATGTAAATGTAATGTATAGTAGGAATTACAATTTCTACCACAACAAACAATCTGTTAACTTTTAGATTCCACATAATAACATGCGTTCTGAGGGGGGTTGGTGGGCCCAATTTATAAACGTTTTTTTTACTAAACATAAAGTGGGTTGGCAATACTCTAACTAGTGGATTATTTCATGATCATGCGATACGCAGTTTTCCTCAATGATTAAAGCCCAGACCTGGTGGCATGACATGAAGATGAAGACTTCGAATAAGCGGCCAACCTTAAGGAATATTCAGTAACCAGAACTGAGGGTGCTGCCATTGACTGAATAGAGTTAATCCGTCATTACCCTTAGGATTTCACCTTGGCTAGTCATTTCTCGCTGCTATTGTCAGTGGTATATGATATCTCACGTTAACTTGTATGTTAATAGTATGGACTGGAGTTCGCGGTCTTGTCATCTCGTAAATCAAAAAATAAATAAATTTAATTCAATTAAAAACTGATGAAACCGCATATATAGGGTAATTTGTTTTTATTTTAGTTATAAGAGTTTTATTGAAATAAATAAAAACATATGTTTTTCTTTCTAAAAAATGGATTAAGACAAGTACTGATCTTTAAACTTCAAATAAATTTGAAATGTTCAGAGAAAATCTAAAACGCAATGAGAATTAGATAATTTTCATACGAAATCTGAATTTAAAAAAGGTTCAATATTTTTCAAAAATGTACACAATACTTGTATAAAGCAGTCTTGGTATTTTAGACTAATTTTTATATGAACTGTCTCAATTCTAAATTGAATTACACAAGTTTATAACAAAAAAGTTAGCTAAAACTTGTTACAATCATTCAAAAAATTTATGATGGTTCAACTAAGCTTTTCATTTTTTTACCATGTTCAAAATATCTAATAACTTAGGTGTTAATGCTTAGTTTTAAGAACTCCATGCAAAATATTTTACCAAAGCTATTTTAGATGATTTTACTTTGGTTTTTTCTCTGAGTGTAGATATAGAGAACTAGGATGAAAAGAAATCATATATATTATTTTGACAGGTGCTTTCCGTGAACTGGCGATGCAGTGAGTGACAGTTAGGAGCTTTTGATGTAGAGCACTCTGTACGATAATGGGGATTTATATTTATAGACATACAAGGAGTCTCTGATACTACCATGCTATCTGAGAAAGAGTCATAATTGAATAAGAATTAATAAGAAATAATTATTGGATTAATCTTAAATTAATCATTAACCCATCGAGATGTATCCTTAACTTTAATCAAAAAAACTAGCAAACACTCTTATCCTTACACAATTTTGATAGCTTGTTGAAAGCAGCTTTTGCACTAATCCGTTTTATATCAACCATTCGTTTCCTTATTACATTACAAGATATTTCGTTCAAGTTGTTTCGTGAACACACTTATTCACTCTTAGAATATGATCCTGATGTTCTACCTATTCCTTTTTTTTCAATAGATTTTCACTCTTCCTATTAAGTCTTTTGTATGTCAAACTAAAATTAATCTCGAGTGAACTCGATCAACCTTTATAAGACGTAAATAAATTATGGCTCTTCATCTCAACCTTAAAAAACATCTAAATTTATCAAGTTACACTATCTCTTTACTCAGAATCAATCAAACTGCGTCTTGCGACCAACTTAGACTCAGCACATCAGCCTTTTGATGAGACTGCGTTGAGTGGAGATAGATTTTAACATAGAGGCTGGCTGCTATAGTGGCGTTGAATTCTCCACGAGATGAATATGGTGATACGAGATGTTGTTGGAGATGTTGTATCCATTAAAATGAGTTACTTTGAATGCGTTGATTAAGCTGAATCTTCGGTTATGTTTTAACAATTTTACTGTTCACGTAAAGTAAACACAAAAGGTAACAGATAAAATGTTGTTGTATCAACCGTATAATGAATTAAATTTATTTCCCAAATTCTTCAGGTACAGTAGCTTCCACATTCACTAATGGTCTTGAACCATTATTAGGTAGCAGTTAGCACGAATATAAATTACTTTCCCTCAATACACAATAACATTTCAGAGTTATGTATATCGTATATTGTATTTATACGAAATAGCTTATACAAGTTACACGAAATTTGTCTTACTGTATTTATCAATTTGATGGCGAAGCGATGCAATACTATTTATATAGAGAATTACATTTTTAATTTAACACGAAAAATAAGAACTTAAAACTATTTGGAAAAAACAAAATCTGAATAATAATAATGTTTGTTTTTTTAATAAATGTTAACGAAATCATCGCCTGCTAAATTTTAAATTTTTTAAGAAATGATTTTAGTTTTGATGTTCGCCACAACACCCCCCCCCCCCCCCCCCCCCCCCCCTAGTGCCATCGAAGAATCGAAGATGGAACGATATAGAGTTGTGGAGGAAAGAAGGAAAGAGTTTTGCTTAAGTAGTTGTAGCGAATAAGAAAAAGTTTAGAGATGTTGTTTAGAAAACGATACCATTTGGTGGAGAAAAAAAAATTATGGGTCTTACGAATTGAAGTTCTGCAAAAAAAAGAAACGAACAATTATGGAGTTATGGTAACACGAGTGGAGATATAAGTCTGACAGAGCTAAGTTGTCTGAGACCAATATTTGTGGAGATGTGTACCATAGGTTAAAAGGTTCGTTTAAAATACGAGAAGCAGAAAAGTAACGTCGGTGATGCTGAATGTCTGACAGAACAAAGTTGACTGAGACAATACTAGTATGTACAAACGTGAATATTAGTTCATTTTTCGAAAAGTAGCTGTTAAAAGCAAAAATAAGCAGAAATTTAGCGTAAGCAAAGGAGTGCATATGGTAACACAAGTATGGTAAAGTCTGACAGTACAAAGTTGACTGAGACCAATGTTTACCTTGGAGACGTGTACCATAGAAAAAGATCGCTTTGAGAAGAAATATCTGATTAACGACGAAATGTCGTTTTAAATATCCATAAGAACCATACCTGTTCGTCAACAGATAAATGGTTAACGTCAAAAGATGTTCATGTTGTAAAAACATATGGGTAACGTTGAGGATATTCCTTTAAGATCAGATATTTGGATGTTCTGCTTAATTAGATGGAATCTGATTTTTATATCCACAAGAACCATATCTGTTTTGTCAACAGATAGATGGATAACGTTAGGAGATGTTCATGTTATGGTAACATATGGGTAACGTTAGGGATAGAAATTAAAAAAATCAGAAAATTCGAAAAATTTGTTTCGGCACATAAGTTAAGGAGATTGGAGCGGGTCTTACGAAGGAAGGAGCTGTTAAACTTCACCCCAAGGTATCGATTTAAAAAATAAAAATAAATTTAAAAAAAAAAATTGATCGCACTAGCAGGAGTTGGCGTGGCTTGAAAGCCGAAAAATAAGAATTTGGAGCGAAAAAAGTATTTGGAAAAAACAAAATATGAATAAAAATAATTCATATTATAAACTTGTTTAGCCGGGTTTAAAATTTTATATTTTATTATTTTGTTTTTCCTCAATTTACCCCGTTTGATTGAATATAATTTTTATTATTAAATCTATATATTTCCGGGCTAGGCCCATCTTCAGGATTATTAATAAAAATAATAAAAAATTATATCACAATAAGAAAATAAAGTTTTTGACATAAATTATATAAACAAAAAAACGATATACAATTTAACATGAGTTACTATGTTATAATTAACTTAAAAAATGGTAATCAAGTGAAAAGCTTAAAGTTACTTTAAATTTTAGAACAACCGGATTAAATTAAAATAATTATTCGAAAAATCCTTCTTATCACTTTTAAAATTACAAATTGTTTCCCTCATTTTTTATGATTTGGCACACCCTCGTGTATCTGTAATTTAGTTTTATTTCTTTCCTTAACCAAAATTTGAACATCATCGAATTTAAATTCATGTTTATTTTCTATAGAATGTTTAGCAAGTGCAGAACAATTATTAGTAACTGAAGTTTTTTTAGAATCATATTTATGTTGATCCATACGAACACCTAATTTTTGAATTGTTTCACCAATATATGTTGTGTTACAGTTATTACAATCAACCTTATAAACAACACCACTATGTTGTTCTTTAGGTATTTTTGATTTTGAATTTGTAAAACTATAACTATTTTTATTTTTAGGCCTCATAGCCATTTTAATATTAGGAACAAACTGTGAACAAGAGCG
The DNA here is from genome assembly GCA_963693315.1 of Diogma glabrata. Lineage (NCBI taxonomy): Eukaryota > Metazoa > Arthropoda > Insecta > Diptera > Cylindrotomidae > Diogma > Diogma glabrata. The sequence continues at coordinate 82,952,718 of OY856188.1, forward strand.
AGAAAGTGTTTCGCTTAGACCCGGAACATAAGTTAATGATGCATATTTATTTAAATTTTCATTATTTGATACCATATTATTAGCTGTTTGATCAAGTGATAGATAATTATAACTATGACCCAATTGATTTAAATTAGTATTACGAACTTGACTAATCATTTTATCAATTAAACTTTTAGGGTAGTTATTAGTACGAAGTATGTTATAAATTATTTTTAAATTATCATTCCAAAAGTTTATATGGCTATGTCGAAATATTGTTCGAATAAAAGATTTAGCTACATTTAACTTCATATTACGTGGATGTGTAGAATAGTAATTTAATAATCGATTAGAAGCAATCTCTTTATGATACCAATTAGTTATAATCTTTCCATTATCCAAATGATGAATACTTAAATCCAAATAATTTAATATGCTATTTTGTTCAACTTCATATGTGAATCTGATTTTAGGATCATACGAATGCAATGCATCAAGGACCATTTGTATTTTATTTTCAGGAATAGATGTAATATGGTCATCAACATATGAATACCAAAAAAGTGGAGTAAAATCAATTTTAAGTAATGCTTGATTTATGACATCATCAAGAACACATTGTACCAAAATTGGTGCTAAACTAGACCCCATAAATAAACCATTCTTCATTTTCATAAATTTTTCTTCATATTTAAAGTAGTTACAATCAATCAAACAAAAACTTAAAAGATTCAGAAATTCTTTCTTAGGAATTTTTGTATTTGTACTAATGCATTCATCAAAATCTCTTTCAATTATTTTTAATGCCAATTGAGGTGAGATATTTGTAAAACAGTTAGTTACATCAAATGAAATCAATTTAAATTCTTCAGGAATATTTTGTTTGATAATTTTCTTAACAAATTGTGTAGAATTTTTTAAAGTATATTTAGAAGTAAACGAAACTCTCAAAACTCTTGACAGAAATCTAGCCAATTTATAACATGGAGAATTTATAGTAGAGATAACTGGACGTATATTTCTATTAGGTTTATGTATTTTAATTTGACCAAAAATACGAGGAGGAATTGAAATATAAGTTTTGAGATTCTTAGCCATTTCTTGTGTAATATATTGGTGCGTTTTATTATTCAATGTACTAATCAATCTATTATTTTTTCTTTCAAGTGTTGCCGTTGGATCAATACGTAATATCTCAAAACTCTCATCATCATTTAGTAATTGATTCATTTTATCTTCATATTCAGATAAGTTAGCAATAATTGTAATATTACTTTTATCACTTGTTGAAATGTGGATATAATAAAAATAATGTTTGTTTTTTTAATAAATGTTAACGAAATCATCGCCTCACGCCTGCTAAATTTAAAATTTTTTTGAGAAATGATTTTAGTTTTGATGTTCGCCACAAGCCAAACTGAAATTAATTTAGAACATAAAATAACATTATTCTTTTTCATTCTCTTTGCAATTCAAAACCAAAGTATATAAACCAAAAAGGAACGAAATGTGATATTTCAAACTATAGACCAATAGCCTTACTCCCAATCATGTCTAAAATATACGAGCACTATTCACACATATCCAAATTTTTGGAAGACATCCATTTGAAATCTGACAGCCAATACGGTTTTAGAAACAAAAGATCAACAACCGATCCATTGAACTATGTGGCACATCTTTGGAATAGCATACTTGAGAAAGGTGGTGAAACGTATGTGATCGCATTAGACATCTCAAAAGCATTTGATCGAATCTGGCATGCCAACTTGATCAACAAGCTCGTTGCGTACGGTTTTCATCCCGCAGTCGTGAAGTTGATTCAAAATTTTCTGTCTAACCGATACATCTCGGTATCTATAGATGCCTTTTCTTCTGAGTCCAAATTAATTAACGCTGGTGTACCCCAAGGCTCAGTTTTATCTCCCACTTAATTCCTAATTTATATCAACGAACTGTTGCAAATCACCAGTAACCGTCGCCGCCAGTAAAAAAGTCGCCGATTGGGGTGACAAAAATTTGGTCAATTTTAATTCCACCAAAACACAGCTATTGATTGTTTCCAGATCAAAGACCGAGTTTCCCAACGATATTTCAATTAATATGTGCGACGACCAAATAGACGAATCTGAAAGCATTCGTTTATTGGGAGTCACAATATCCAATGACTTACTCTGGAACGATCATATAATGGTCATGGCAAAGAGCGCGTCAAGAAAACTCGGTCTTCTCAATAGATGTAAAAAATATTTTACTTCGCATCAATTACTCCACATTTATAAGTCCTGTATCCGTCACTGTATGGAGTCAAGTTTGCGGCGCTGCACCTGTTGCTATCCTGGCTCTTTTAGACTCTGTTCAAAAGCGAGCTATACAAATTGTTGGTGATCGAAATTTAACATTAAATCTTGATTCCCTACAACATCGTCGCACTGTTGCTGATCTCGTTGTTTTTTATAAATATCGTCACCAGCAGTGCTCGGATGAAATCAGGTCCATAATGCCTCAGACTATGTTTTTCCCCGTTTGACTCGTCAATCGGTTTGTGCAGGCGGTCAGACTGTCGAGATTACTCACTGTCATAGTAATAAAATGTAAAGGGATTTCTTTGTGCGTACATCGTACAAAGGGAATGCTTTGCCCGAATCAATAGTTTCGAGTGCCTTCAATCCACAAAGATTTAAAAAAGCATTCACCTATACCTCAAGACGCATGTTGTTGTGGAACCTAGGTCTTAAAAGGTATCTATGTGTTGTTGTGACACATTTTGTAATTCCTACTACACAACGCTTTTTATTAAAATGAATACAAAATATATAGTTGTTTCAAGTATTTCAGATGTTAGTTTTTTTCAATGTTTTTCAATGTTAGTTATTTTTTTAAATTGCAATTTTATAACACAGTACAATAAAAATAAAAACAAATACATAGTCCTAGTGTTCAGTCGAGCCAATGGTAGTGTTCGGTCAAGCATAATGATAAAAAATATCACGGTATTTTACGTCAAACTTTTTTTCTTCTAATTCCACTCCGTTGAATATTACGACAAACCGGAACGAACAGACCAAAAAAATAGATTTATGCGTCAAACTTTTACGTCACTTTTATTACAACTAATTTTATCACAAAAGATAAATTTATTCCATATGCCACAAAACAATTTTATCAAGAAAATACTTATAATCAAAAATATAACCGAACACAAAATAAAAACCGTAAACAACCAAAATAAAATATTTTTTTAGTATTAGCTCCGAAAAATGATTACTTTTAGAACTGTTTAGAGTCCGCAAAATTGTATTTTAGCGGCCTTGTACTTAAAGTCGTTATACCGTTATGCACTTTAGCGGATTCAAAATTTGTTTTCATTTTATATTATAATTATTTTCAAATTATAATCACAATTGCTTTGATAAGTTTTGTTCAAAAATCAAATTTTTAGGTACGCAAGAATACAAATTAAGCAATAAATTAGAAAAAAAATCCTAAGAGCTAATACTAAAAAACGTTGTATGCAACACGTACGCAAATGGCTTTAGCAGACTCATCTTTATATTAGACTCGGCTAGCGCCTCGCCCGGAAACATTACGATTCGTCCGCTAAAACCATATTTTGCGTACTTGTTACATAAACTACTATAATTTACATCCAAATTCAAAACATTTTGACATTTAAAATTAGAAAAAACGTGATTTTTTCTTGTTAAATGAGTGCGTTTAATTACATTTTTGTATGATAAATATTCTTGATAAAATTGTTTTGTGGTTTTTGGAATCAATTTATCTTTTGTGATAAAATTAGTTGTAATAAAAGTGACATAAAAAGTTTGACGTATAAACCCATTTTTTCAATAAATCCTATCACATAACAAGTTATGACATTTTAAGAAAAATGAAACGATAAAGGCAAATTTTTTGAAAAATTTACAGGCACAAAAATAAAATTGGATTGCCAATAATCCTGCAGCTACCTAGTGGCACATTCCTTGATCATGTAAGGCTTTGTCTTCCTCAACGGTTAAAGATCAGATATAGAGTTATGTAAACGATAGTTTCTTCGAGCAAGCAATAACGTGGCATTATCAAAGAATATCCCATAACTAAGATATAGGGAGCTACTGTTGACTAAATACAGTTCATACGCCAGCACCCGTCAGATATCACATTGGCTAAAAACATGCCGTTGCTATTGATAGTGGTATGTAATGTAAATCACATTAACTCGTATGTCAATTGCACCGTAGATCAAAAATAAAAAAACCAAAATCAACAAAAACTGATCCCTCCATGCGGCTTACACAAATCTTTCGTTCCTATATCAACTAATTCAGATACGTTGACACTTCTATTCCACTCATCCTGTTCCACACGCAGCACGTTCCACATACAAGTACCCCTATAGTTTATTGCTACTTCAGGATCTTTGTCCTGCTTGAGTATTGGAACCACTCTGCATTCTTTCCATTTGTCCGGTATTTTTTTTTCATCCATGTCTCATTCAGTACAGAAAGCAAATTTTGTTTTGCTTCCGTACCCAACTTCTGAATTATTCTATATATCACTTTGTTCTTTCCTGGAGTAGTACTTACTTTCTTTCTTTCTTTTCTTTCTTAATACTTTCATGAACTCCCTCCATTCAAACGGGCCACTCAAGTAAAGCATAATTCACGTTTCTCATTATTCTCATAAATTGAAAGCCTTTCTCACGGTCTTTTAAAATCACATTCCTTCCACCTACTTTCATTCCTCCACCTACATTCACTTCTGTCATACATTGTTGTCATTCTTTGTGTCATTTCTGACACATAATTTCGCGAACTTCGCTGTCATTCTTAACAGAGTAATTCTGTTTTCGGTGCAAATGCACTGGTTAAAGTCTCGTAAGGCTATCCGCTTCTTTTCACACCAGTACTGGATCTCATTATTCCACCAAGCTATCACCCGAATATCTTTCATGTCAACTATTCTAACGCACATTTCGTTCTCTATTTCATTTTCAAGTTGTTCCGCATTTGCAACATCATTCATTCTAAGAATCTATCCGTTCGTTCCACCCATTTCTTTTCATTCATCAATTCCTTTTTATCCTTATAGAGCCTATTATCTCTCACATTCATTTCGAACATGAGGTGATCCCCACCCGAATTCTCTTTGCTACGTTCCAAGTGAAACCAAAGATACGTCTACCGTCATTTAAAATAACCAATTCGCTATCTTGAATGAGGCCACTCAACCGGGTTCCTCTCGCACAATTTCTCATACATCCCCACATTCGTGCATACGCATTTATATCTCCGCCAATTACGAGATCACTTTTTCCTCTTGCCCATTCAAACAGATTTGGTTGATCCTTCAAGGCACACTCTCTATCTGCTCCTAATTTACTTCTAGGGGTACATACACACTCACCAGTAATAGATTTCTGTCCAAATGATTGGCTTGTGTAGCAATAGCTTCCATAAATTCAAAGTTTGACAGATTAACATTATGGAGTCGCATACGGATTTTAGCCAGTATAGCAACTCCGCCATAGCCGTCACATCTGGATCTAGACAGAATATATAACCGGTCATTCGAAACGTCTTATCAGCACGCTCCCACGTTTCGCTAACAAGCACGACATCCATACTAGTCTCCACCCGATAAATCCGCAGCATATCACGCTTAGCGTAAATGCTCTGAGAATTTATCTGGCCGACACTCAATCGTTGGCCTGATCTACTCATTCGTTTCCCTTTTATTCGCACATACATACATTGGGATCATGCATACAAGTTTTTTTGGTAAAAGGAAAAATTGAGTATCGTCAATTTTTCATTTACTTTTTGGAGACCATCGACGCCATATCTCTTTATTCTATTACCATATCTAGGGTTTCCACTAGAATGGCCCCATCGGTTTCATTTAAATATGAAGCTGATTGGGATTTCGGTAATGTTTCTTTAATTAAGTTGGTACTGAATCATTTTTTGCAATATTACTATTGTTGCTGTTACTATTATTATTCTTGCTTGTGTTGTTTGTTTATTAGTTAGTGTTTTTTCTTGCTGTGTTTGTTTTGGATGAACTGTTAGCGTTTGCGGTAGTGTTGTTAATATATTCTGTTGAAAATTTTGTTTTGGTTGTGATAGTATTTGTTGTTGCTTAGTTTGTGTTTGATCTAATTTTTAATCCTTGCTGCAACATTGACTTGGTGTTGTTTTTGTTCTAGTTGTTGTTGCTTTTGATTTTCTTGTATTTGGTTCTCTGTGTCATGTTTTTTTGGCTCTCTAGTTTCTGTGCAGGTGTGCTGCTACTTTTGGTTCTCGTAAAAAATCAGGATGTTAATTGCCATATTTCTCCATATCCCGTTGTTGTGTTTTAAGGTATATTTCCCTGGATTTATGATAGTTCACTCTTTCGCTTGTTCGGATTATCGCTATTTGTTTTTCCTTTTCGAAAACGAACATTCTCTACTGTTACTTGAGGGTTCTGCTGAACAATTAGCGTATTTTACAATTTTACACTTGTTCTCTTGTCCCTCAGCTCATATCTCGGCGCATCTTTTGCATATCGGAGTTCTTGTGCATCTCATTTTCGAGTGTCCAAACTTCTGACGGTTGTAGCATCTTAATGGATTCGGTACGTACATCCTGACATCCACGGAATTCTTAAATCACGGGATTTTGGGATCAAGACATATTTTTACGATCCCCAAATCCCAAAATTATTGAAAGCAAATCCCGGGGTTACGGGATCGCCATATTTGCGGGATTAATCAAAGAAATCACGACATCCTGTTAAAAAATAAGTTATTTTAAGTTTGCATGCGGAGGGATGTAATCCTTGCTGCAACATTGACTTGGTGTTGTTTTTGTTCTAGTTGTTGTTGCTTTTGATTTTCTTGTATTTGGTTCTCTGTGTCATGTTTTTTTGGCTTTCTAGTTTCTGTACAGGTGTGCTGCTACTTTTGGTTCTCGTAAAAAATCAGCATGTTAATTGCCATATTTCTCCATATCCCGTTGTTGTGTTTTAAGGTATATTTCCCTGGATTTATGATAGTTCACTCTTTTGCTTGTTCGGATTATCGCTATTTGTTTTTTCTTTTCGAAAACGAACATCCTCTACTGTTACTTGAGTGTTCTGCTGAACAATTAGCGTATTTTACAATTTTACACTTGTTCTCTTGTCCTTCAGCTCATATCTCGGCGCATCTTTTGCATATCGGAGTTCTTGTGCATCTCATTTTCGAGTGTCCAAACTTCTGACAGTTGTAGCATCTTAATGGATTCGGTACGTACATCCTGACATCCACCCTTAGATAACCGGCATTTATCTCCTTTGACCTATTAATTGTTGCAAAAGTCAATATATGCATCGGTGTTGACTCTCTCTTCTTGTTGACCGTCTTAATGATTTTTGAACTTTCACCACCATCTGTTTCTTAAATCCTTTTAAAATTTCTTCTTCTGGTAAATACTTTAGTTTTGGGCAAAAAATTGCCCATTTCGACATTTTGACCTTTAATAACGACCCGCCAACATTTTGGCCTTTAATAATGCTCGCCCTCCTTGCTCTTTACTCGTCTGTACCAACAGGTCTCCACTTCTTAGTTTTTGTACCTCTTTGATATATGTAGTGATCATTTCTATTCCTTTTGAGATCAGAAAAACATAACTCCTGATTAAAAGTTGTACATTAACCAAGATGCTTAATGACGTAGTACTTTTCGTCATCCTCATTTTTATTTGGGAACAAACCGTTATTTACTTTCCTGTCTATATTTCCTCTTTTCGTTCTTTTTCTATCACCTATCCTTGGAAAACCATATAAATTTTCCAAAACCAAAAATCGGTTCAACGTCTCAACCATTCTGCCGTCTATGAGCCGACTTCCCACCGTTTCACCAAACTTCACTTTTTGTTTACTTTTCTTAAATTAAAATAAACTAAAAAACAATTTCAAAGGTCTATGTTTCACAAACTATTTGAACTACAGCAGAACTTATAAAGTTTTTAAATTTTAAAATTAAAATATTAATATTTACTTAACCAAAAATAATTAATTAAACAATTAATAACTTGAATTTTTTCAGAAAATTTGACTTACCAGAAATGAAATCGCAAACCAGATAAGATAAGATAAGATAAGATAGATTTTTATTTATCAAATTTGACATTTTTACATAACTTTATATAAATTATTTATAAATTTTCTTTTTAAATTTTAGTATTTAATTAATAAGTGTAAAAAAATTTTAATAATAGTTTTAATTGTTTTAATTAACCAGTTTTAAATTGCAATTTTGTCCTTTATGTAATAACTTAATAGTTTGAGGAACTCCGTTTTTGGTATAGTTTTTAGGTCACAGTTTTTATAGTAGTTTTGCATCGTGTTATATTCTTTTATTCCTTTGTAGATCAGTGATCTCTGACTGAATGTTTTTTTGTACAGCGGTAGACGATAATGTGTACTCCTTGTACTGTGATTGTGGACATCTCTATTTGATATAAGTATTCTATGTAGATACTGAGGCAATTCTCCTTTGGTTATACGATAAATTACCTTAATGGTAATGAGCTATTGTGAGCAGAAAATGTGAGCTATTTCAATTGATCGCGCCTTCTCACTGCTTTTACCCTATCTAAAAAAAATCTATAGATAATTATTTTCTATGAGCCGGGATAGCTCAGTCGGTAGAGCATTGGACTTTTAATCCAAGGGTCCAGGGTTCAAGTCCCTGTTTCGGCGAATTATTTTTTAATATAACTCAAATAGCTTTAACTTAAGTTAGTGTAATTTCGTAAATAAAATATTTATTTTCTACCACATTTTAAGTTCTAGTATATAACATCACCATCCTATTGATAATAAAGCTTAACTACCTCTTTCGATTTGAATTAAGGTTTTTGTTTTAAAGAAATCCTGAAAATCTAATCTCATTCTCAATCGTTTCATTTATTTCATTATTAAAAGTTTTAAGTAATAGAAATTAAATATGTCTCAAGGATCATAGATGCTTTTTAAATCTTAAATCCCACAACAATATGCGTTATGAGGTGTTGATGGACATTTTTTCTTTTTTCTTTACAAAACAGATAAACTCCATAACTAAGACTGAGAGTGCTAACGTTGACTGAATAAAGTTTATCCACCCACACCTCTTAAGATATCACCTTGATTAGTGTTATCTCACTGCTATTGCCAAAGGTGTGGAATACCTCATGTTATTACATTTCGTATGTCACACCCGTATATCAAAAACTAACAAAAAAAAATTTAAAAATCAACAAAAACTGATCTCTAGATCGAGATTTGTAAATTAAAATTGTCAAATGATGAAAACAAAAGTTGATCTTTGATTTACGACAGCCTTCTATCTACACTGTTAATTTTAATCATAGATCATAACAATATTGCATGACTATAACATAAAATATTAGTCAACCCTTATTCATTTTTGTTTATCATTTAATTCAATTTTTGGTTTTATGTGTAATTTTATTTCATCTTTTGAATGAATATTCAATTTTATGAAATTAATACTAATATATAATCCAAAAAGGGGAATAGATGTATTGTGTTGCCATTAACGAGTCAAACCTTCAATTGATTGAATCATGAGTAGTTTGGTTTAAGGGTAAATTTTAGTTATTATTTTGGAGTGTATTTGTATGTAACTTGATTTTCCATTTGAATTGACATCATGAACATTGAACACATTTACTAAAACAATATATTCGATAATAAATTTTACGCCTATTATAGCTTTAAATACCGGCTGTTCCACAAGAAGGTTTATTGCTTTGATTTAGTATAACTGTATGGAAAATGAATACGAAAATGTTAACAAATGTTTTATCGAATGTTAGGAACGAAGGCTTACGAATACTCTTCACATATTTTCACAAAAAACAATGATATAAAAGACGATAGATGTGTCAAATTTATTTGATATTCACATTTTTTGGTAAGCCACACCTTCGAGATTGTTCAACGAAAGACTTCACAATAAAAACAAACCAGACTTTGTTTTAAAAAACTACGTCTGATATATGGAGTATAAGACTTAAAACCACAAAGAAACGCTGGAACATCAAAAAAAGTTGCACTTTTTATGTTTTGTTTGAATGACTATCAGCAAATTGACGACATCATTCGAAGTCCATCAGACTTTATAATTTGAGCGAACTTTATAGTTCATATCTTGAATTATCTGAATTTTGTATATTGCTGAATGAAGAAAGTTGCGAAAAGCAATTCATTAAATGGCTAATGGAATGTGTGATTACTGTGAAGTATGAATGATGAAAAATTGGTATTTTTGAATTCTAATTAACACTAACAATATAGGGATTACAAGCCCGGAATTCTTAAATCACGGGATTTTGGGATCAAGGCATATTTTTACGATCCCCGAATCCTAAAATTATTGAAAGCAAATCCCGGGTTTCGGAATCGCCATATTTGCGGGATTAATCAATGAAAACACGACATCCTGTTAAAAAATAAGTTATTTTAAGTTCGCATGCGGTGGGATGAGTTTTCATTGATTATTAAATTTTTTTATTGTGAAGCGGTGAATTTTTAAAAATTTCTTTATTAATTTTCATTAAAAACTTATCACTTCACCGCTTCACAGTAAGAATTTCGCTGCAGTCCCGGTATATGAGTTAACGTGAAGTTTTCTATATTACTGGCAAAAGCAGTAAGCTATCATTAGCGAAAATGATAACTTAGGGGTGTTGGCGGATGAACTCTATTTAGTCAGTACAGTAACAGTATAGCAACCTAAATCTAAGTTATGGAATTTGTTTTGATGTCACGATATTGCTTTCTCGAAGTAATAAAATTTCATATAACTCGCCGAGCAGAAATTAGCTAGGGAAAACCTGAATACAGTCAGGGCGTGATCAGGGCCTACAAGGGCAATCCCTATTAGTGCACTCTGATGTGGGCCTGTTCCGAGCCTGATTTAGAATACCCTTATAGGGTTAACCTTATTTGAATATATCCGACCCTGATCAGGTTTTTCGTATTGGACCCCTAGCTGAAATTTTAATTTGTTAAAATTCACTAGAGTATTATCCTTTTTAGAAATATATAGTTGAAATCGTTTCATGTATGTTTTAGTTATCGCTTCTCGGCTGCAAGACATTAATAATAGTGATTAAGGTGGTATTTAGGTTTTAATTTTTTCCATGGTAATTTTTTTATTTTAATTTGATTAATTTGAGTATATAATATATAAATATATATCAGGGACTGGTCCGGATATCTCAATCAGGGCCTGATCCGATTATCCCAATCAGGCTCTGATCCGGTAATCCCAACCAGGGCCTGATAGGGCAAAAGCGTTACACTCATGATCAGGGCCCAATCAGGCTGCCCTACCAATGCCTGATCCGAATAGGGCAAACCTGAACAGGGCCTTACTTGAGCCCTGACAAATTTCTGCTCGGGCTATATATGCGGCCTTTAATGCTTGAAGAAGACCATACGTCACAAAAGGATCAATGAATATGTCACTAGCATTTGGATTATTAACAACTAATAGTTCTTTAGCTTGTACTGAGTAAACAAGAAAATCAAAGCAACCCGAGCAGAAATTAGTTAGGGAAAACCTGAATACAGTCAGGGCGTGATCAGGGCCTGGTCAGTCCCACAATGGCAATCCCTATTACGGCAATCTGATGTGGGCCTGTTCCGGGCCTGATTTAGAATACCCTTTTAGGGTTAACCTTATTTGAATATATCCGGCCCTGATCAGGTTTTTCGTATTTCACCCCTACCTGAAATTTCAATTGGTTAAAATTCACTAGAGCATTATCCATTTTAGAAATATATAGTTAAAATCGTTTCATGTATATTTTAGTTATCGCTTCTCGGCTGAAAGACTATAATAATAGTGATTAAGGTGGTATGTATGTTTAATTTTTTTCCATTGTAATTTTTTTATTTTAATTTGACTAATTTATGTATATATTATATAAATATATATCAGGGTCTAGTCCGGATACCCCAATCAGGGCCTGATCCGATTATCCCAATCAGGGCCTAATCCGGTAATCCCAATCAGGACCTGATAGGGCAAAAGCGTTACACTCGTGATCAGGGCCCAATCAAGCAGCCCTACCAATGCCTGATCTGGGTTAGGGCAAACCTGAACAGGGCCTTACTTGAGCCCTGACAAATTTCTGCTCGGGAATCCATTAGCTCGTGGATTGACAAATGCCTCAAAAATACGCATTAAGGAGAGGATAACCGAAACATCTGAAGTATTAAAATATTTGCAGAATGGAAACGTTGCTTTTGTCGATGGCACATCAAAAATATTTACCTCCATGTCAAATGGATGATGAGGATGACTGAGGATGAGGTTCCGGTCGATTTATTAAAGGAAAACAATTTGGAAAAATAATCTGTAACGCAGTATTAATTCAAGCTTAATACCTATATACAACACTGTTTTGGTCAGAACGCATTTACATAAAATATATTAAACTGTTCACCGCTATTGGAAGCGAAATTAAAAAAATATTTCAGAAAAGCGTTCATAGGACATATAGATGACCACATTTGCAGCGAATGTATGTATAATGATTACAGATTGACCGCTCCTCCAATAAGTGTGGAATCGGAACGGGCTTTTCCAGCTTCAGACTTTTCCAGTTAGTTAAAGTCTTACTTTTTTGGCTTATAATTAAAGCGGCTGTAAACTAACGCGATTTTTATTTTATTTTTACGGTGGTAGTAAAGTAGTATTTGTTATTTTGTTATTTTTTCAAACAAATTGTATAACTATGACAACAAAAAAACAAATAATCTGATTGGGTTATGAAATTTTGGATTAAATTGTACATGAAAAAAAATAACAAAAAGTTTGATTGGATTATGAAATTTTGAATTGAAGTGCTTTGATAAAAAATTTTATTTATACAAATTTAAATGTGTTTTACTTTTTGGACGTAATTATGACGATCATGATGTATTAATTTCATATTTATAAAAAATTTAAACATATGCCGAAAAAATAGTGTATTTAATTCGGAGCTAAAGTGTCTCTTTGCGTTTCGTCTATAATTGTTGGCCGCCAAACTATATACAGACTCAACACAAAAAAAAGCTCTTTAGCTCCTAATTAAATAATATACTATTATACTTCTCGACCGTAAAAAAATAAATAATGCGTTTTTATTTGAAAATTGTATCTTTGCTGAGTTGTTTGTGGTTTTTATTAAAATTTTAGATCCCGGGCGCCCGGGATTTGAAATTTATTAATCCCATAACACCGCGGTTCAAAAGCTTGGCTTGCAATCCAACTAGCACTTACAGTAACAATATGTTTCTGAACGATTATTACGATTTTCCTTTATTGCTTTAACCGAACCAGTTTCCCCAAATTTTGCAACAATTTTCAAATGGCTACAATTAGTGGTTAATTTCTTCTGCCATATATGGGTTTTTACAACTTCTGCGTAAGTTTTGTCGAACTCAAAGTTGCTTTCAACAACAAATACGCTACAACAAATGCAACAAATCGAATCAAGACGCCCATAGAATTAACAAAAAATAAACCTGACCATTTCCGTTTTCTTGAAACTTCATTAATCGTTTAAATATTTAAAAAACTAATACGTGATTATATTTTTTCCTTAGTTTGACACCGGGTGGCACGAAATATGTCAAGAAATTTAGAGACAAGGAAAGTTTAAAATTAAATTGTGCTCAAACTTGTTAATCGATTTTGATATTTTTTTTTGTTTAAAAGGTACATTTAATAATTTATATATGATTAATTAATTATTTATTTATTTTGACCCAAATATATGTCTAAATAACCTTGTGATCTTATATCCACACAACTTACACAATTTTTGCAAGGCAAAACACAATTTGTGTCTGTCAATTTTAAAATTTGTGCAATTTGTGGAAGGGTTATAAGAACAGCATTTGTGCAAGCAAAACTTCAAATTAAATTTGACAAATTGTATATGCACCAAAATTAACTAAATTTAAGTTCATTTCAGACTAACTTAAATAAAATATATCGAAAATGTTAAGAAAATTATATCAGCTCTCAATTATAAATAAATTAACGATATTTAGCACCAATTTTAATTTGTTTTTGTTTACATAACCTTACATAACCCATTTGACATATGTCAAAACAAAGTTGCACAAATAATTTTAATCTGCCACAAGAAAATTTTTTGTGTAATTTGTGTTGCAAAAATTACACAACTTGTGATTTTAAGAACAGCAATTGTGCACGCAACACTTGCCGCAATTAATATAAGAACAGCAATTTGTGTAAGTTGTGGAATTTGTGTGGATATAAGATCACTACCTAACTTAAATAACATATTGCACTCTAGTAAAAAAACATAAATGACAGTCAAATTGAAAATTAACCTCAAATAGCAACACCTGTTATGTATTAAACAAAGAATTAAATACGGGAAATTTTTATTATTTTACTGAGCAATATTACGGGGCCAGGCCCACCCTAGAACAATTTCTTGGTTACGCCAATGCGTAACTTTGTAGTTCCATTGCAACATTAATTTTATGTGAAGTTGAACTGGCTTGTAAAAATCATTTGTAAACCAAAACAAACAATTCTACCTAGTATAAATAAACAAGTTATGAATAATTTTATAACGTTTTCTAGTCCATTAACAGTTTTTTACATAAATCTTCTCCAATTTTCTATTCATCACAGCAATTGATTTTTATAGAATGTTATATAACAAATTTGCAACATCTATACTGCCCTATCATCAAATATCAGCTGGAATTATCCATGTTTGTCAACATGGCGACCAAAGTAGTTTACCTTCTCGGCGACCACACTGTATATTTTTTTCAAATATCAACTAAATTACTTGTTAATAAAAATTTCATTATTTGTTATTCGTTGTTGTTGGTTTTGATGTGTTTGGTACGACAAACTGTTGTAATAGAAATTTAAAATGAATAGACAAAAAAAGGAGGACACTTATGTAATTTTATACGACATTTAAGTATACAATATGTAGGTAAAAAAACGTCGGATAACTTTTGCTTTGTTGGTACAGTTTTGAAACCTGGCCAAGCGGAGATAGTTATGAAAGATAAATCAGAATTAAATTGTTCAAAATATGTCCATTAGTAGAAGAACATCTTCTTACTCTAACCTCAGAAACAAAATATGAAAAACAAATAAAAATTGTTTATAATAGTTTACACTAAATTCACACAAAACTTTTTGTTTATTCTAGTTATTGTTTGGTTTAAATATTTGAATTATTAAAACAATTAATTTGAATTCGGGTCAAAGTTTTACATATATTTTTGGTGCAATCTAATGCATGTTGCAAGTATAATAACTATGTATGTACACAGATGGAATTTGATAAAGACATGTCAAAATATTAAAATAGATTTGCAATTTTGGGTAGGAGTGTTATTTTGGGTAGTTTGAATAGTTGATAGTTGTGATCAACTTTTAGCTTAAAATTATTCTAATAATACAATATTTCTAATACATATCGACCGTCACCATTCAAACATCCTATATTTAGAAAAAGTAGTCAAAATTAATAAGCCGCACATCATTAGATCATCGAATTTTGACTGTTGACCGTAAGCATGTCGTCCATTAAAAGACGACCAGAGACAATCGACTGCAGATACCCAACCACTATCTGTTGAACGACTAAACTCTAAAGACAGTCAACTAAAACAGATGAACATTGACTTACGACCCATTGATAACTACGCTCTAAATGTTGATCTGAAGAATAACGACCTGCACCCGTTTCTTGTTCAGATCGTTATTCTTCATAGTGTATAACGAACGCAGCAGCAACTCCATCTGTTGACAACACAACTCCATACAGTCAACGAGAGATTGTGAAGAAACACATAAATGAGATGCTGGAACTGGGTATTACTAAACATTTATCTTCAGAATATGCCTCGTCGATTGTCATTGTAAAGAAGGAAAATGGGGATGAAAAGATTTGCGTAGATTTTCGTTGCTTGAATAAAAAGACGATCAAAGATAGATTTCCGATCCCCAACATCGATAACTGTTTGCAGAGATTGTCAAATAACAAGTTCTTTATAGTATTAGATTTGGCGTCAGGTTGTTATAAAGTTCCGGTAGACCCAGATTCTAAAAGGTTTACTTAGTTCGTTACGCCAGATAGGCCATACGAATTCGAACGTATTTCTTTCAGGTTAACCAACACTCCGGCTGTTTTTCAGCTTTTAATGAATCAAATCGCAGTTGAAATGAAATACGAAATTATAGTATATCTTGATGATATAATCATACCTAGCAGAACTATCGTAGAGGCACTAGAAAAGTTTGAAAATTTATTAACTATACTTCAGAAGTATAGATTAACTAGAAAATTAGTCAAATGCAAATTTTTGGTGAGGAATGTAGAGTTTTTAGGACACGAAATCGAAGAGTCAGGAGTAAGGAAAAGAAAAAATTTTAATCGTAGACAAGTTTCCTACTCCTACGAGTGTTCACCAAATTCGCCAATTTGTTGGTTTAGCGTCTTATTTTAGAAAATTTGTGCCTAAATTTTCACATTTTGTTATATGGACCCAAGAACAAGAGTGCTCATTTCAACAAATTAAGAAAAATCTTTGCCAACGCGACGTTCTAGCACTTTTTGAACATGCTAAATCTCACAAAGTTTATACGGATGCAAGCGCAATTGGTGTCGCTGATGTACGTTTACAAAAAGAAAGTAACGGTGATCTTTATCCTGTGTCATATTTCAGTAGGCAAACAACCACATTAGCAGTGATAGAGTTTTTAGACCATTTCCGTTGCTTTGTGATGGTTGTTTTGTGCACATTTTAGTGTGGTTACTGATTGTGGTCCATTGAGAACGATTGCGACAAAACGTGATATAGTGCCACGTATAGGCAGATGGTGGCTCAGGTTACTAGAGTACGACTTTGATATTTGCCATAGAAATGGGAAACAGATGATACATGTAGATGCATTAAGCAAAAATCCAGTAGAACCACCGTGTGAAATAGAACCTGCTACGTTAGATATCCTCCGTGTTGAAATAGAAAGTGATTGGATACAAACTTTGCAAGAAGAGGACTTCGATATAAATAATATAAAAGAAAATATAAAACATCCAGAAAATAAAGATTATATAATCGAAAATGGTCGACTTTACCGGAAATTAAAATTAAAATTAAAATGCAATATTTAAAAATACACTTTTTTAAATGTTTATTTTTAATTTTTTTATTTTATTAATAATAATATAAACTTCCTTATAGTAACAATTTTGAATTTTAGTTTTTATTTTATTGAATATCGACTTTATTTTATAGAATCTAAGAATAATAATCTAAGAACTGAAGACGACGTAAGTCGAAATCGATATTCAATAAAATAAAAACTAAAAGTTTATATTACTATCAATAAAATAAAAAATTAAAAATAAACATTTAAAAAAGCATATTTTTAAATATTGCATTTTAATTCAAAAGTGACAAAAGCACACAAACAGTGAATAATATGGAAAACCATAATAACACATATAGTTTACCGGAAAGTGAACGATGAGTTATTATTTTATGTACCGAAAGGTGTGCGAACTAGAATAGTGACCATGTTTCATGATAATTTAGGACATTTCGGATTAGAAAAATCTTTGTGTGCTGTCCAGAAAGTTTATTAGTGGCCCAAAATGCGCCAATTTGTAAAATCATATATTGACACTTGCTGCGAATGTTTATAATAATAATATATATATATATATATATATATATATATATATATATATATATATATATATATATATATATATATATATATATATATATATATATATATATATATATATATATATATATATATATATATATATATATATATATATATATATATATATATATATATATATATATTTATATATATATATATATATATATATATATATATATATATATATATATATATATATATATATATATATATATATATATATATATATATAT